>JAHREE010000280.1:4266900-4335688 GCA_033628505.1 Tringa tobata
CTGAGGCACCTCCAAACGGGCTCCAGCCCTCCAAACACTCACTGCTGGGAGTCTCCATTAGTGGTGAGGCAGAGAAAATCCTGAGCATATTCACAAGTCTGGGATAGTAAACCCATAATTTGGCGCATTATTTGGGGTAATGTCTTCATGAGATCACTGGCAGGAACTCCTCTTTTCAAAGGTTTGCATCAAAGAAGGAGGAGGTAGGGGTTCATTTCCCAAATGCAATAATCAAATGGTTACAGCACAGAGAAAGCACAACTCACCCCCATGGATGTTCACTAACCACTAGGCAATAATGAAAAAATGCAGTCAGCCACCACCTTTCTTTTTAAAACTGCCAACTGAAGGAAGGAAGGAAGGAAGGAAGGAAGGAAGGAAGGAAGGAAGGAAGGAAGGAAGGAAGGAAGGAAGGAAGACTAATTTCCAAGTTTAGGAGATCATTTGCACAGCACTATGTACTTTTTAGCATCTGTACTTTTCCAGTTTAAAATCCACAAATGGGAACTTTCTCAAATACATGGATTTTGGAAGCTCTACTGTGTAATTGTTCTGCATAATTCTTGGCTTGCAGATTAGCTGCAATTAGTGTGTTGTGACTGTCATGTATTCAAAAAGAGAAGTTTGAGTTGTTTTGATTATGTGAGGTGGGAGAAGTAGGTCATACAGTGCACTTCCATTCCGACTGGCTAGGGTCTGTGCTTAAATGCAGGTTCCTGGTTTGGAACTCGCATTCTGCACACTGTTAATGACTACCAGCTTTTCTGTTTGAAAATATCTGACAGTTAAATCGTGTGCTTGAACAGAAGAGGGTGTAAGCAGTGTCATTTTTTTCTAAACATTTGCCTGATTACTTTTGCAAATTCTTTTCGTAATGATTTCCCAGACTGTTTAACATTCAGATAAAGCCCCTTGAGCTTCTGGATGGGAATTCAGTGTAAAGAGACATTAAGGGAGTGAATTCAGATGTAGAAATAGATTTGAAGCAATGCAAATTAGATGCAAGCCAGTTTATCTAGATCCCCTGCCTGCCCAGTGAATATCACACAGAATTAGCTCCTCTGGCTTTCCACCCCTCACCCCAAGTCTGTGTTGTGCTGTGTAGGCTTTGGCTTTAGGTGTGCTGCACGGCTGAGAGTGTAAAGAAAACCCGAGGCTACTCAAGTCTCTCTTTGGGACCAGACAGATGCCTCTGGGGGTGCTTATGTCACTACAAAAGGGCAGACATGATTAGACTCCACTCACATTTATTCCAGACCTGGTGTAGGGAACCTGCTTCAGAAGCACCACAAGGCTTGAAGCCAGAAGCCATCTGGCACCCTGAAAGAGGAGAGCTGGGTTTCCAGCACTCAGGCACTAAGTGCCTTTGTTGAACAGGCCTCCTGCTCTGGTGTGTTTTATGCCATATTCCTCATGGGATGGTGCAGTCCCCCATCCTCTGTAACTTGTCTTTCCTCAAAAAAAGCACCAGGAAAGAGATAGTCCCCAAAGACTGAAGATCAAATATACATGATAAATCTGTATGGAAGCTATGTGAAGATTTTTAGTGCAGCCTTAGTTCTCAGGTAACCTATTTTCTGTTCAGGGAGGCTTGTTATCTCAGGTTCAGCACGACTTTTACCTGTGTTCACACAATTTCTGACTAACCTATAGTGGAGTAACAAAAGTTTTTGAATACTTGAAGTGGAGACAGAGGAAACTCTTTCCTGCCTGTAGATTTATGATGTTAAAATAATCTCAGTGTGTAATCAGATTCTTTTGCCCAACTTTTTTTTTTTTTTAAGAGCCAGATTTGAAAGTAGTAGAAATAATCTTTAATGATATCTCTGAATCTTCGCCTAGCAGAAGTTGGAGAAGGCTTTAATCATGGAAATAGTCCCACTAGTGCAGCTGATGACATGGCTTCTATGAATCAAGACTATAGCAAGGAGTTGCAAAATTAGATTGTAAAAGTATCATTCTATATCTGAATTCTTTTCTTTCACTGTCTAATGCAAGAATTACAAGTACTAAGGGAGCACTAGTATAATAGTTGTGTGTCTGTGTTTGTCTGAGGCTAATCTCTTTGCTGTAACAAGGTTGACTGTGCATTGACTAGCAAACGTAAAATCCTTGCCTATACCAACATTCTGAAAAATACAGTTACTATTCATCTTGAAACAAGCTTAGACTGGCTGAGACAACACACAAGCCATCATTTTAAAAGCAAATGTCACTTGAATTTACCAGGTCCCTTAATTTCTGCTTTTCATTGAAGGTACCAGGGAATCCTTCCTGGACTGATCTTCCTCTTGATAGAGGATGAAATAGAGATGCAAGTAAATCCAGTCATAGAAGCTCTTCATCAGGACTAGTTCTTGCCTATAAAAAGCTTTTTTCAGAGTTTACATAATCTCTAATTTATTTAGGGATCAGATTTTTACATTAAGGTCATTTATGCTGGCTAAAAGGAAAATGTTATGTTTAGGATTTCAGAAGCAGTTTTTCCATGTACATGCCTGCTGGTGGGCAGAAGAATTCCTCTGGAATTTTGAGACAGCAACCACGTTGTATTTAAATAATTTTTAGTCCTGGTTCATTAAATGCATGTCAGTCCGGTTAGCCATACCAAATGTAGATGCAGATGATTTAGCAAACTATTGAGAGTGAGCAAATGTTATTATTAATTCTATTGTAAAATAATCATTTATATTATTGTGATCAAAGACTTAGTCCATGTATAATATATAGAAAAATAGTTTAATTTCTGCTTAATTATACTGCTGGTGCCCTCTACTTTCCCTAATAATGTTTGATATAAAACACAGTATTAAACACAAAATGTATTACATCACAAAGGCATCTGTGAGGTAGCCATGTGTAATGACTGTACACTCAGAACTATGTTTGTTTCATAGATTTGATTCATTTGCCAATTTACTTGATTTGCTAAGCATTTACAAATGAAAAATTACCTATTCTGAAATTGTACCCTATGCTTTGCCTCACGGCGATCCAAGTTTGTTGGGAGGTCAACAGGTCATTATATTCATATGACTTTTTTCTTGGAATGACCTTTAAAATGTATGCAAAATAGTAATCCACACATGAATTTGAAGTTTTGGATCTGCATATTATGTTTTTATAACATATCAGTGCTATAAAAGGCAGTGAGAAACTCTGTACTCCA
Source organism: Tringa tobata (assembly GCA_033628505.1). NCBI lineage: Eukaryota > Metazoa > Chordata > Aves > Charadriiformes > Scolopacidae > Tringa > Tringa tobata. Next base: position 4,270,070 of record JAHREE010000280.1, read on the forward strand.
TGCTGATCCCAAGTATCATAATGCATTAGAGTTCAGAGGTGATCATATTCTCTTCTGAACCTCTAAGAATGAAGAATTACGTGCCTGGGGGAAGATTGCTAGAAGGTTGGACATCCTAACAACGGGATTCTCCAGAAGCAGGAAGGATCCATGGGCTAACTTAAACGATGAAGGAGCTCTATAGATTCATTGGGTTATCCTTGGGCTGTAGCACTACTAGGAATCCTAATAATAAGGTTCATGGTATTTCTTTGTTGTTGGTCTGCACCTCCCACTGCTGCTATTCCCTAGTAGCAAGAAAAGCAAGCAGGCAGCAGTACCGGCAAGGCAAGTATGGTAAAGAGAAAGATTTCTTTTGCAGAAGCTATCATTTGTTGAAGGCGATGTGGTCCACCTTCTAAGCAGAGAAGTGAATACCCAAGGTAAATGGTTCCTGTCTCACCAGCCCTCTGCACTAATTGGAAGACTGTTAAATTTACAGCAAAAGGGAAAAAGAATAGAAGACGTGCATTTAGTGGAACGTCACACTGTCAAGAACATCCTTAATCAAGGAACCAAGGAGCATGAAGAAAAGAAATATCTTTAATTATCTGTCTGTGCTAGGATCCAATGTAATAAACAAGAGAAATGAGAACTGTTCACTTTATGGGCTTAATTTGACTTAGTTGGTATTAATGAAATTTGGAGAGATGTTCATGACTTGAACATTAATATCATAGTTATAGAATTTAACACAGAAATGGTCTGAGTAAATGGAGAGAGGGAGTGGTACTCCATCAAAATGGAGTTATTTGTTCCTGGCTCAGCAATAACTTGGAAATAAATGATATTGAGTATTTATGGATTAATGTTCTAAGGAAGACAGCCCAATGTCTGCTGCTGATAGCTAAATCAAACTAGTAAACAGGATGATCATCTCCCTAAGCATGTATCCACACAATGCAAGGGGAAAAAACAGCCCTGATGTATTGTCAGCACTCAAGTTCCTTGAAATTTTCTAAGGTTCTACAGGAAATTTTTCCATCTCAAAAATTACCGAATCCAATATCAGAAATTCTTTGTTAGGCTTTCGCTCTACAGATGCAACGTACCGGTAGCATGACTAATAATGATGTATTTGCATATATCATTTTAGGCGTATATTGAGCAAGTCTTCCTTTCCCATTGTGATTCAATGTCAACAAATTCAATAGAAAAATCTAATTGAATTCAGTGAGCTTTAATTGTGCTTCATATACTTATACTCTCAGTTTCTGGCTAATGTATTATTACTCATCATGTATAGCTCAATCTAGCAGTTTACCTTACTCACATGAGTAGTTCCATATGGGTCCTTTATACCAAGGATCTTTGGTAGTCACTAATAGCTGGACAAGGGAGACTGGTTACTGAATTCCTAGCTCTCTTTTCGGCATTGGACTAACTAGTATGTTTATATGATGCAAAATCAACCACAGAATGCCTAATTCATACTTACAGCACTGAATGTTCCTATTATTTTGTGTAATAATATATCATTTACTTTACAAAGACTTCTCTCATTCTATTTTATCAGTGGTTCACAGACGAATTTAGAAACAAGTTGAACATCAGGACCTGTAATTTTTTTAAGCCTCTGCTTAGAATTTTTTTCCCTGTCCATGTTAATTATAAATTGCATCCATCACACTGAAGACTGTTTGTTTGCTTCGTCTGTTTATCTGCTTTGCCTATCTGTAACATCACAGTGGGAATGGCATGTACAATGGCAAGAAAATGACCCGTGGGTTACAGTCAAACAAACAGATGGTTTTGTGCACAGATAAAAAAGACAAAACCAAAATGTTTGTAATACAAATCAGATTTTTTTCTCTCTTGACTTTTCATTGTCAATGTGAGTTAAAGATTCAAACTGCTACCAGCAATATCTCTGCTTCCATTCCTCCATCAAAAAGTAACGTGATACTTACTACCTTTCTTTGCTGCTTCATGTCCAAGACCTGAACAGAGTTTCTATTTCCCGCTAAGAAGGGAAACTGGATTTTAGTGTCCTAAAACCTTACCTCAGCTTAGTCTGATTGGGTTTTTTTTAAATGTAAATTTCTTTTTTTTTCCTGTTGTGCTTGTCATTAATATACTGTATTTCTGTTGATTAAAAAAAAAAAAGAAGAAAAAAGAAAACAGTGCAAGTGTTAGCAAAGGAAATTGTGCTTAGTATGAAGGAACAAGGGTGAACAGGTCAATTTTAAGACTTCAGTCCTGGCACAGCACTGTGGTGTCACCCCAATGACAATAAACTGAAGTTTTAGTGCGACTGGTGGGTATTTGGCTTCAGATTTTGCTCAACCAAATCATGAATTTAGGGGACTAAGAGTGAACTGTAAATAGCACTTAAGTTCCCGGAGTGCAATTCAGGTCCAGGGGAGAGATTCAAACAAGCTGACCCTAATCCATCCGTGTCAACATGGAGTTAAGCTGTGGAATTCCTTATCACAGGGTGTTTCAGATGCTTAAGGTTTACCTGATTGCAACTAGGCGAATTCATGTAAGAAAAATCCACTGAGAATTATTGTATGTAAGACAACTGGTTTAAAAAGTCTATGGTTAAATGCTGGATGAATATTCTTGAGTAGCATCACTTACACCCTTCCTGAGACATCCTCTTTTTGACTTTTTTGTGAATAAGACTCTGAGCTGGATGGACCTGTGGTGTGACTCAACCAGACCACTCTCATATTCTTGTGCATCAAAACATGCACATACCTTTTCTGATGGAGGGTACCCAGCACATCTAGCTCTCTGAAAGTGTATGTGTGCAGAAGTGTGGCTGCTCACCTGAGATGATTAAGGGACTATTTTCCACTTAGCTCCATTTGAGAATCATTAACAAAATATTCTTAATTCTCTGTTTGCTCAGAGAGCATGTAACACTTCTGGATGGGTTTGAGTTCAATACCTTCAGGCACCTTGCCCAAAGATACTGGTTGATGTCTACTTCTTGTACAATGTCCTAAAGATTAGAGTGTATCCAGCGACTACAACACTGGGATTTTAGTTGAGCCCCACCAGGTTGGACAACACAGTTTCCACTCCCCTCAAAGAGTTTGCTAGTTTAAAGTAGGAGGTCCCTGTTGTGTAGGGTATTCAGGGGCAGAGGCACTTCTGTTCTGAGTTGCAAGCTGTGATTGCAGGAGTGCAGACTCAGGCAGGGAGACCCTGTGGGAGCACGGCTCTCTAGCAAGGCAGAGTACCCAGGCAAAATTCAGAGGTGCAAATTTGCCCCCAGCTCTCTGGGGACATGTGCCTCATTGATAAGCAAGAGACTAAATGTAACAAGAAATTTAGGTCTAGGCAGCAAACTCTTGTGTCTCTAAGACCTTGGGGATATATGGAGAGTCTCTTAATGGCTTCTGTATACTTCCCTACATTTAACTCAGGGAAAAGCACAAATGGAAATAAAACAATTTTTTGCCAAATACTTTTTATATGAAGATAATAATTTCCTCTTTAGAATATATGTTTTGGAATTCTCAGGTTGCTGCTTCAAGGAAATTAAGGGTGTACTTTGTTTCCCCAAGGTTGGTACCATTTAAGTGGAAGCAACTGGAGGGAAGAGGAGAGGAGGCAGAGGGAGGACAGCCAATATGAAGTGGCGATCGATATTTCCCTGAGGAAGACAAATAAGATTTAACCATAGCAAATGGAAGATTAAACCCTGAATAATGTTTGCTTAAACCTAGAATAATTCCTAGCTACTACAGCTTGATTTCCAAGCAAACAGTATGTTGCTAAATTAGAAGTTTGTATCAAACGGTCTTAATATGATCACAGTTTAGTTCCTGTTAGAGGTATTTTAAGATGTTCATGTTTGTGATAATTACTAAACTTATTTTTTATGGCTAAACACATCTGCTTTGAAATGTAAGTAGTAACTTTTGTATATTTTATTTCTGCTACAAACAGCTATTTCAACCACAACTTTCACAAAGCTTTGCTACACTCATTAACTGTGGTGGAGGTGCTGGGGCAAAATGCTGCAAACCCAGACAGGCCTAAGCCTTCTCTTGCCCGAATTTCAAACAGCTAAACAAGCCTTTTAAACAAAAGACCTGTCTCAACATCATTCCATTCCTGTTAATTTGCACTAAGAAGAGATTCAATATTGTTTCAAACAGATGTTAGTTTACACTGTTTTGTTCCTCTCTTTAAGTCCCAACATTCGTATATCTGTACAGTTATCCACATGTGTATGGATCAGGATAAATGCAGGTACATGGAATTTAGCCTATATAAGTTGTATGCATTCTGCATATACACAAAAAAGCATTTATTTGCCCACTCTTTTATTTTCTAGGCCGTGCATACATCTGTCTTTTTTTTTCTTTCATAAATGTTTGTATATGTGCATGTATGCGTGTATACAGATGGAATCCTAGTTACCACCCTGTTTATTTGTCTATTTTTTATTGTCAATATATATGAAGAGAAAGGAAGAAAGAAATTAATGTTGTCATGCTGCGATATAGTTTCAAATTTATACCAGAATGAGTTGAAGATTGCTATGCTACTCACAAGTGGGTCATCAGTCATGGAAAATGGGTTGCAAGTCAAGAATGCGTATCAACTCAGAGCAGTTCCAAGAAATTAAACAAATCCTGTTTGAGGGATAGTTTAGAGAGTTTTCAAACAACTGCAAGGGTAATTATTGCATCCTCTCTGTAGACAACCCAGAAGCAATTTTCATGATTATCTGTGTATCTCAAGGTTCAGATAACCTCCTGCTTCCTCCTAATTGGTCAACGATAGATGGCAGAAAAATTCTAATGGAAGAATTTTATCTACTACAGAACTGAGGCTTGATGCGAAGCTCATTCAAGTCAGGCAGGATCTTCCAAAAAAACCCCAAATCAAAACAGGTCTTTTGTGGAACTGTATGGACCCAGTGTTGCAAACAGTAAATGAAAAGTATATTTTTCAACAGAATTATCTTACAACTTTTACATTAGCTGCAGATTGGTACTAAAAACACATCCTCCAGTAAAGAACAGACTTTGTGTCAGAGATGTCTGCTATCGGGTGACAACAGCAATAAATCTTTTCATTGAGGACTCTGTTGTCTTGAATATGTATTTCATGCCTTTTCTCTTCAGGATAGTGTTTTATGATACCTATCCTGTATAACAAATGAATACATGAAGTCATAAAAGCTTATAAAGTAATTTTCATAAATATAGCAAAGATAAAGACGGAAGAGATCAACTAATCTTGCAAGCAGACTGTGGAGTCACAATGATAAACATGTTATCAACCGTCCAAAACCATCCTTTGGCATACAGAATAAAAATAAATCAATTACCAAATGTTTTCATACAATGGTTTTCATTTTATGCAGTTTTCAATCAAGCTGTAACCTGGCAGCTAACCTGCTGTTTGGCACTTGTGGATGAGTTAATCATTCAGATACTCTTGTGAACTGTGAGCCAGTAACAGAAATTTTGCCATTTAAGGATGTTTGGTAGAATAAATTTCTTGATATTATTATAAATTGGGACACATGGAAGTCAGGTCTGCAGATAGTCTCCAAGACTATCCTGAGAATTTTAGGATGTACATTGGAAACAGAGGTCAGATCCCTTATAAGCAGTCCTTCCAGACAATGTGTAAAATACGGTAGCTATTGCTAGAGATTAATTGATTGAAAAAAAAAAATAGTAGATTTTTGTCATATTTCTAAGAGAACATTGAGCTTAATTTATGTTTTTGGCATAAATAATTTAGATCACCTCAAGAGTGATGATAAAATTTCAGGAATTTTCATTTTTTTCGTTAAATGTTTCTCTTAGCTGCAGGTCTGCACTTAATTTTTTATTTGGTTTAATATTACATTAGAGCATACAGGCTAGCCAAAACACAGCCTCACTCCCATCTGGCAAATAACTGAGCAAGCACTCTTTGTTGGAGTTTCCCTTTCAAGTATGGGAAAGGTGATGGACTTGTTTGATGAAAAAAAATCCCACATATTTTCAAGCAGAGAGATTAAAAGACAAATGGATTTTAATGAAGAAATTTCCTTTAGATGATAACTCGTCCTCATAATTACTTTCAGAATGAAATATGCCTCTTCCTGAGAAACCATTTGAAAAGGGACAAAACTCAGAGTTGCCCCTGAGGTGTCATAGCATTGACTTTTTCTGATCTCTTTTCCATTTCTGGTTTTCTGTTCATCAGAGCTTTCTCAGCATTTTTTTCAATGGAAGAGAAGCAACACATGGGTTGAAAATCATCCAGTGCAGACTTTCCTTCTATAGAAGAGGTTAGCAAAGTGAAGCCTACAAAGTCTTTGTAAACAGGCTGCATTCTTATAAATCATGGCCATTTTGTTAAATATAAAGAAGGTTTTCATTAAAAAGAATTTTCTAGTTGTTTTCCCTTTGCCCTCCAGAAACAAACTTTTGAGAACCCCTCTTCTCTGTAGTTTTTAGATATTTTTCTTTTTTTTTCACTTCTTAACTGATTTTGAGATAACTGCCGCTTCTACTTTATTCTTCACTTCATTTTTGCTAGCATGTCTTGCTGGATACCAAGTTCATATATCTTTGAACTCACCAGAATTTCATTAGTTTAACCAATGCGAATTTAGCACATCATCTTCTAAGGTACCACATTTTTTACTTCTGTGGACAGACAAATCTCTGGGCCAATAACTGCATACATATAAGGTTGATAGGTGACTATTAGCAAGGCTTTCTTCAAAATATGTTTTTTCTTCATAAAATAGATTTTACAGTAATGCTGGGTGTGGGGAGATGGGAGAAAAGAGGAAACAGGGAAAAAGAAAGCTTGGTGACAGGACATCTCACTCAAAATGCAATGGCTGTCTCAGGACTGGCGTTATACATTGTTCCTTCTAGTCAACATTTCAATAACACTAAATTATTTTCAGAAAATATTCAGTAATTTGGAAGATAATTCTGCCTGCAGGTGGAATATTAATTCTTTTATATTTTTTGCACGCCTCCCTCATTCCTTTCTGCCAGTCTGGTTTCAAGTTTCCCAAACTTTCACAGATTCTTTCTGACTTATATTTCCGGATCCTATCTCCTTGTTTCTGTATTTTTGTATTGAAAAATATATTATTAATGGTAAATCCAAGAAGTTGGGAGCAGCACAAAAATCTCAAAAATGGACCAGTATCTTCACCAGGCTGGTGCTAATTCTGACCATATTCTGTTCATAAATCATTATGGAACCTCAGCTTTTTCTTAGTATTATTCTACAAAAAACGCTGCCAGTGAATTACTTCACTCTTTAGATGTTGGGCTAATAAGAGTAACAAATCATATACCGTGAAAATTCAGAACACCTTCAAACCTCACCATGGAAAGTTTTGTTAACTACTGAAAACCTGTCAACTACACTTAAAGATGTGATCCTCAGGGCCACACGACTTTTGACTAACCGGTGAGAAGAATGTAAAAGTTGATATTTTTTTTCCCTGGGTGTCATTGGGGTAAATCTTTACATACAGGCCTGCCTCTGGCCATGCACTGGGAGTGGTATAGCTTACAGAACCAGTTTAGATTTGTGGTGAAAAATATCTTCTCCCTCAGATCCTGCCAAGAGACGTACGTGCAGATAACAGAGACAAGTAGGAGAGCTCTAAGCAGATGTAGAGACAAAAAGGAAGTAAAATGCCTTTATGGGAATGGCCTTTGCCTCGAGTAGGTCTCAGAGGACCTGAAGGTGCTGTGGGTGGGACCTTTCAGAACTTCTCACAGGGCAGCTGAAACCTACTAAAGTCTTTTCTGAAATGAAGTTTGGCTTGCCCTGATCACAAGAGTTACCATGTGAAAAAGTCTGTGCCGTCTGGGAAAGCTGCATTCCACTATTGTGGATTTCATAAGCCCTATAAAGGCTGACATGCGGATTTAGGAACCCCAAATGTTTGCATAAACGTCTTTTAGCGACTAAATAATTGCCCCCTGAAGCACTCCAAAAGAAGCCAAAGGAAACAGAAATCACCATCTACAAAAGATTAAAACAAATTTCTAGTTTCTCAGCCAAGCCATTTTGCAGTTACTATACGCCAAAAAAAATGTTAGGAAAATTTTCAAGAGGTGAAACTGCTTCCTTTTTTGAGCCCTGATGTCTCCCAAACATCTTGTTGAATTTACCTCAAACTTTCCATTAAAATTCTACTTTGGCAGAATAACACACTTATGAAATTTCAAGCAGATTGGTTCAGTCTGGTAAAAGGCAGAGGTAAAAAGCCTAACCTGGGGTGGAAACCTAAGTCTGCCAAAGTGAACCAAGAATATTGGGTTGTGTATGCAGTACTTATTCCTGTACAGTAGTATCTAGTGCTGTTTAGACTGCTGTCGGAGCCTAAATCCAAAGTTTTGCTTAGATCAGTCCTCAGCATTTTGTACTACCAGTTGAATCAAGCATTTCAGGTAAAAAATATAGAACCATCCCATTTCTTTAGCATCAATGGCAGAAGGAGGTGGCTTCTCCTGTTCTATGTTATAGCATAATCGTCTGGAAATCTGATTTTTCTTAAAGGTTGTTGATATGTTTTATTCTCAAATTCAAGTAGCACCCTCTGCTGGCCAGTCCACTTTGATCTACTGCCACTGATAACAAAAATGCATCTTGCTTTAAGTAAAATATCTGTATAACATTCTATACTAGAAATTTGGAGAGTTAGATATTAGCATAAAAATGTTGAGGTGGGTGTAAGAAACAAAAATGCGTAGAGACACTGGGAAAAACTTTATGCTGTGTTGTGGGATTAAACTCTATGAATTTTGATGGAGTTTGACTATTCAACACCAAGGCAGAGTTTGGCCACAAATTTGTGGTTAGCTTCATATTTGGATTTCAACAGAAGCCTGAACAGGAAACCACGTGTTCCTTTCATTGGCATGGATATTTTCTCTCCAGACCAGTGAAGGTATATGGGCTTTTTAGAAATCTTCAGAAAATCAGCTCATGGTCCCCTCCAAGGTAATGCAAGAGATGCATACGGTGATTCTGCAGCACAAGACAAGTTTGCATACTGAAGTGCTGTGGTTTTGGAGGCTTATGCACAGACGATGTTCAGGGCTCACACATACGTCAAGCAGGCATACTAGACAGATTGCCCTTCCTTTCACTCCACTTCAGAGCCCTTAGTGGGTTCTCTCAAGGTTGAGAGAAATTTGGCTGTTACTGCTTTAACCTCCATAAATGCCTGATGTCATTTGCTCACACATCCTGGCAAAAACTTCTGTCTGATCTCTCCCAGTTGTTCTCTCTTTCTCTCCAAGGAAGCTTCATCTAAATGCTTATTTTGTTCTTAGTTTTCCATCTGCTTTTCCTTCCCTTCCCAGGAGTGCTGTGACATGACCAACCAGAAGCATTACACAAAAGGCTAAAGTCAGTTTGTTAGAGAAGGAGGAGTATTTGGCACAGCAGTGCAGGAATGACCCAGTAATGTGGCACTTAGCTGAGAAGTCACTTTTCTGAGAGCCAGCACTGAACAGCCCTGAAATCAGTGAGGGTTTTCCAGGCAGTCTCGGTCACCTTGGATCAGGCCCACACTGCACATCTGGACCCAGTTTGCTCAAACGTGCCTGCACTATCCCACCTTTTATCCAGTATCACTTTTTGAAGACGTTAAGGAAAACCTGAGCCTTACATCTGATGCTCCACTGTTTCATGATTCTTTTCCAGCAGTGAGATTAATATGTGACTTTCTCCTCTGTGTAATTTGTTGTTACTGTAGATTTAGATTTGTATTTTTTTCTTTCCTGCCAGTATATTAACCTTAAAGAATGTGCAACCACTTCTCTCAAATGCATGAATTGGTTTTGTTGGGTTTATTCTGTTTTGTTTTGTGTGGGTTTTGTTCTTTTTTTTTTAATAGGAATCTACAGTTTTGCCTGGGCTTAATATACTAGCTCACAATATGGTTTACTACTCTACTGTATTTGTAGAATAATCACCATAAATTGAGAATAAAACATATCTCGGGGAAGTGAACTCCTTGGCATTTTTCAGCAGAAAAATCTAACTTAAAACAGTTCTAAAACTCATGGAGATAGTCTGCATTTGGTAAACTCCAATGCTTCATTTCTTGCTTATATCATATGGAAACCATACAGATATTTTAAAATGTTCATGTATTCAATGGTTTCTGTAAGAAGATTTTATTCTGACTAATGCACAGCTACAGATGACAGGAGGAGCAGAACTACAATGTATTTGCTTTTCATAGCTGGAAATTCCTCAGATTTCAAAGCCAGAACCACTTAGAAGTGGCTACTTAAATGTGTCATGGAACAGATAATAACTTTTCTGTTTGCCTTAAAAATGTGGCCTATGAGTAATGTCAAAACACTTTTATTTTACTGAAATATAACCTGATTCTGTAATTTTATCTTTATTTAGGAAAAAATTGGTTTGTTGAAGAATTCACACAAGCCTATTTTCAGTTGTTACAGAAATAGGTTGGAATAAGGTACAATTTCATCTTTATGTAGCAGATTTTAAGAACAGTCACAGTGGAATCAAGTTATATTTTTGCATTTAAAATGCAATACTGACATGTTTTTCAAGGCAGACATTACATATAATTTTGTATTATCCTTTGATGATAGTATACACTGTTGAAGAGTTTTCAAGAGTATATAGACTAGGCATAGCAAGAAAGAAGATTTAGATTATGATTGCTTTGAGTTGGAAACCTTTCAAATCATGAGGTTTTTCTATATTTGCAATCAGAAAATGGCAGGAACTCTTCTCAAAGCTATTGGATTGAACATTTAACATGCTCTTACCTGTAAGAAAATCAGAGCATTCTTGTAATATGCTAGCCATTAGTCCAGAATAATTTTGAAACAGAATTGTCCCAAATATTCCCATATTTTTTTGACTTTTGAAAGTAGTCTGACATGTATAATAAATTGCAAGTTATTTTATTTAAAGCTGTGCAGGAGAAGGACTTTTGTAATTTTTGTTATGATTTCAAAATTTTTATTCTTGTAAACTAAAGAAGACTTCTTCAACTTTGTTATCATTAGCGAAGGGAAGATCTGAAGAATATCCCCACCACCACCGTTTTTGAAACATTCAATACTAGCTATTTTTTGGAAAAGTGAAAATGTCAATCTTTAATATTTTTGTACTGCAGTAATGTATTTTAAAATGACACCATTACAAAATCAATATTAGAGGACATTTTGAAAAGAAAATTTATATTTATTACCTCTCCAAACTCAATGAATATGATTGTATATTCATCAAAGTTGTTTTCTTAGGTTTTCCTTTCAAGGGAAATTTCTGCTCTCCTTTGCACAATCTCTGGACATACAAATGGATTTTGGAAAAGCACATATAAAAGTTATTGGACAGGACACTTCTATTGAATAGAATGGTTAAGAAGTTATGGGCAGAAGGTCAGGAAACTTTGAGGACAGTCCCTGAAGGTGAAGGCTGGAAAATCAGGAGACATGAGTATTTAAAACCTGGAAGTCCTCGACATAAGAAGGAAATAGTGACATAACTAGCTGACAGGTGAGGGAATTTAAAACCATGACTAATAATTTATAAAATCTGTGATTAATCTGTGTGAACTGGAGCGAGAAGCTAGAGTAAGAGCAAATGAAAAGGAGGGAAGAGATTACAGAGGGTAGACTAGAGCAGCACTTGGTGGCTGAAGTTACACTGAGATAATACATAGGTCCGTAACTATTTTCCATAGGTTTTTCTTTTCTCAGCCACCCAAATACCTACCAGCATACCCTTCCCTTTTTGTTTCTCTTTCATACAACAATTGCTTCTCTGATATTTATTACTCTGCTAGCCCTCCTTCTCTGACCAAAGTTCATGAGTTTTCCTGTCTAATCAGGACAAGGGCATGTTCACATGATCATGGAGTCAGCTTTGTGAGCCCCTTCACCAGTAAGCTCTAACACAAATCCTATGAAGACTCGTGTGTGTGTCCTGGGCATGGATCTGACAAGACACACAGCAGCACAGAGCTCATCACATCTTGGTATGAGCAATGGTCACTTTTTTTCAGCATCAAACTTGTTCCCTCCTTACAAATACTAGATTACCTCGGAAGATGGTGCTTACACTATGCTTATCACTTTTTCTTTAATAGGAGGAGAGGTAGTCCATGTTGGATGTGTGGAAGGAGAATCATGCAGTCACAGGATACTTCACTTTCATGTGAATAAGGTTATTCAGTGTCCCTTGGCACTCCTCTTGAAAATTCCTCACACCTTTAAACCCATCCATCCCTAAAGTTATTGCCCCAGAGCCTGGGACTCCAATGAGTAGAGAGTTGGGAGGTCCATCCCTGAAAATGCAGTGGGAGAGGAAGGTGTCCAGCAGAAAATGAAAATGATGCTAGGAGGAGGACTGTTTTGGGGAACTAATATCAGTACAGGGATGATCACAGGCTCCACATACCACTGAAGCCAACTGCAAACATCTCGTGCTTTCAGTGGGGAGGTGGATGGTGTGCTATGGGGAGGGGCTTACCCTTCAAGAACAGTTTGAGAATGCTTGGCACAAAGCAGCAAAACCCAAGTCAAATGGCATAGGTGAGCTCTTTGTATAGGCAGAGTTTTGTACGCTGGTTGAGTCAGCTGTGTTGGGCAATTGCATTTAAAGAGAGGGGCAGGCTCTGAGTCACACTTGTGCAGCTGAATTCATTGCAGAACAAGTTGCTTTGGGCATCCTCTGTGCATTGTCAGCCTTTTTTGCACCCTACTCAAGGAACAGACGGATCGGTGTTTGCTGAGATTGCGGCTAACGTGCTAAATACGCTAAGGACCCATAGCTTATTAGTAAGGAAATTAGGGATCATAAAATGCAACAAAAGAGCTAGTGTTCAGCAGGCCGGAAACTTTAGTAGCTCAATGGTAATATTATGAATGGCATCAAGGAACTCTGAATGAAAACATAACAACTGTTACTTTAGATACTTTACCAGCCAAGATCTTGATCTAAAATAATCCCTGATACTTTCATAAATCTTAATTAAAATTGCCATACATGTCAGCTATGATATAAAAAGTTACAGAACTGAATTTTGTTGATATGAAGGAGGTAACTGACTGGCACTCGCAGTGTAATTGGATACAGGCTGCAAAAGCAAGACATAACAATCTTAGCATTCAACCTTCTAGATTCAGGGCTAATTTTCCCAAATTGCAGCTCTCACCTGCAGATTATCCTTGCAGTTGCCGGAACATGCCACTGCTTTCATGTTCCCATATTATTTGTACATATAATTTTCAAATAATGGATCTAACTAATCCGCAAATGCTGCCTCAGACAAAGCAGATAGCTGCAATAACTAACGCAACAGCGATTGCCCACAGACAAAGAAAAAGCATTTAAAAAAAATCCAAATGATCTAATTTCCATTAGGAAACGCAGTAAAGGGAATGGCAAAAATGGGGCTTAATTGCAGAGCAAACTTTCAGGATGGGGAAGGTTCATCATTTGTCTGGCTTCTGCAGGGAAACAGCTGTCTGCAAAAGCCCTCTTGCCTCTAGAACCAGGAAGGAGGTGCTCCTCAGGGATCTTGGCCAGATGTAGAAAAACAAGGAAGAAAAGACGGGGGAAGGCAGCTGCTCACCATTCGGCAGCTGAGGTGAGAAACCCATGAGCTGAAAATGAGGGTTCTCCTGGGAGTAGGCAGTGAAGTGTCCAGCCAGGACACTCTTGCCTCTCTGCCAGCACATTTGTCTCCATCATGCGAGGCAGTAGACCTCAGACAGAATCTTCATGGAAATAGATCACTAGCTGCTCAACATGTTTTACAGGTATGAGTTGTGCCAGGAGAGTACTTTTACTCAAGGCTGTAAGTACAGAGGACATGCAGCAGTGCCCGTGTGCCACTGGAGCACCCCAGTAGATACATTCCCGGCTGCTGCTCAGTAAATATGCACTTGGCTCTACTGCCCTGACATCAAAAGTTACTGTAGGAGTATAGCTGTGAACTGTGAGACCTTTATAAATAAGACCACTTTGGTGCTTATGTTGGCATGATGCTCTTAGTATAAAATTGGCAAAAGTCACCTTTTCAGAAAATACTTACCTGTAACATAATATTTCTTACCAGGCACTGCATTAAACTTGTTTTTTCATGAGTCTGAATGGAAACTTCCTTGATAACTGCATGGATTCCAGGTTGGTTTTATAAATTATTGGTGATATTTGGATATCTGACAGCCTTTCAAATTATTTACAATACAACAGGAGGTCTGCTGGATACACATCTGTGGGAATACACTTGGGGGAACCCAGCTGCAAATGGAAATGGAATTGCAGAAGGCTGTAGCTTAGAACAGGTTCAGGGCACAGGTAAGCCCACAGTCTCCTGGGGCTGACAGAATGTCTCACAGTAACCCAGCAAGGTACTGGGAGTACTGTAAAGGTAACCAAAGTCTGTCTTCGTGTGATGCAATTGTAGCTCGGCCTGCAACGTGGACATGCCTTTGTAGTGACTGCTTCCGACTCTTAACGCTGAAAAGCCGAAGAGTGGCGTCTACAAGTCTGTCTGTGGGAAGAAGGGAGAGAGAGGGACTCATTAAGTGTTATTATCTTGTGAATAGACTTGGTCAGACAAAACAATAGGATAGCTGAAGCTTAGGGGAAAGCTCCTCTGTGACGCATTGGGGTCTACATCTCTAGCATTTCTTCAGAGACAGAGCCAAAGGAAAAAAGTTATCTTAGAAGCTTTTGAAAACGGAAATGCCAAAAAGGTGAATGCAAGGATATATGGGCACAGGAAATATGGACACGAGGTAGGAAGAGGAAGTGCTGCTCTTTCAGCAAGAAAATGCTTCTATCAAGTTATTGGTGACCAGAGAACCAGAAAAAGAATCAGGTATTTGAACATCTACAATAAGGACAGAAAGGGAGCGATATGATAGATGAAGGATGTCCCCCAGCTGCTTAAAAATGTGAGAAAACCAAGACAGATAGGGAAATATATATAATTTTGCTTGGACCAGTGTGTTTCCAGTGTTAAGTAAAATAAAGAAATCCTTAGGAATTCCCTCTGTCTACACGTCTTCAAATATTCCATGGACTTACAGAATGAATGGAAAATGTAACATGCCAAAAAGACTGAAACTGTGGGATGAGATGCAGTAGAGAGTCAAGATGCGTGGGCCTGTGGGTGGTACGGGGCTGAGGTTAACCTCTGCTTTAGTTTGTAAGATGAGTAAGAGAGAGGGAAAGCTGTCTGATAAAGAGCTCAAAGATAACATTTGCTGCTTAGATCACGGGATGCTGAAGATCATCACACTGATACTACTGGAGGTCTTTGGGATACCAAATATGCTGTTTTGTCAGAGTCCAGTCATGGGAGTCTGATGAAAGCACAGTAAAATTTGAATAATAGTACTATTAAAACGTACTCATAAACGCAATAAAAGCAATAACAAAACACTATTTAAAACAAATTAAAAAAAAAATAAAATCACCCCCACTACCCAACAATATTCACAACAAATTTCAAAATAAGAAACTAGAATTACAAAACATAGGAAACAGGTACTTTCTTTACCTGTTGTTAGCATTTAATCTCTATTTGTTGTTTTTGACACACTAACAGTTTCTGAAGAAGGAAATAGGAAAGCTACTAAATCCACTGTCTTATTTCAGAAGTGAAAGCATATTAAGAAGACAAAGACCACTGACAGTGTATTAGTTTATCACATTCAGGCCCTTCTCCTGTGTCTCTCATTTGTGTCACTGTTCTGTGACAGCTGAGACTGAGACTATCCGGAGACAAAATCTTCACTGCTGTCATCCTCTTTATCAGATCTTCCACCTCTCTAAGTATCTACCCACAAGTGCTGCTGAAGGACATTACACCAGCACAGACAAGAATAAAGGCTTTGTAACAAAACAGCAGAAGACTAGGAAAATCAGATCGTTGTCTAGCATACCAAAGAGGAAGGAGGAAGGTCTAGTGGGAGGTGTCCCTGCCCATGGCAGGGAGGTTTGAACAAGATGATCTTTAAGATCCCTTCCAACCCAAACCATTCTATGATTCTATGACATAGAGAAAGCAAGCTGATAAGGACAGTTGACGCTCATGACTCTTCAGGTCCAGGTGGGTTTGAGGAAAGAGGTCTCATACTGACAGAGAGCTCTGTCTGTGCAACCTTTGGAGAGCAGGACTCTGCCTTCAGTCAACTGAAGTGAGCACAGGGACCCTATTCTCTCTGTTATTATTGAGGGTGATTACAGCAGAGCAAGTGGAATAGGCACATATGAACTATTTGGGTTGATGATCAGCAACGCTGTAGTGTCACAGTTCAACAGGTGACTTTACTACATGAAGAAGAGAAATAGCTTTGGCTTTTCTACTTTGACAATAGAGCAAGGCCGCCTAAAATAGAAACAGTTTCAGCCACTTTGTACAAACATACCATTTGTCAAAATCCTGTTTGCTTCACAGAGATGATTGATGAGTGTGCTATTTTGTGCTTAATATGACAACTTTCTGGAACATTCCTCGTTGATGACCTTGAACTTCACTCTTTTCAAGGCCAGCTGAGGCTGCAGAGGTGTAAAGAGCATGTTCTTAGGCTGTCATTGACATCTGCTTCTAGATAAATACTTGCTTTTTGCAAATGGGCAAAAAGGCCATCAGTGCTTAGAGCAGTTTTGAAAATGAATTGTCTGAAAGTCAAGTATTAGTTCAGTTAATTCCAGTTTACATGCAGGAAATTTTTAGCTGTGTATGAACCATTTGGTTATACATTTTGAAGAACAGGAAAAGTCACTTGAACACTTGCTGCTGCACCACAGATCCCTTAGCAGCATCCTGAAATAGCAGGATCCCCCTGGCTGGGGTCAGCTAACAACAGCAGCATGTGTAAACCTAGAGGATCTTCTGTTAGATCTATTTGGTGGACTAAAGAAAGTATTTTGGGTGGAGAGAGAGAGAAATATTTCTAAGACCTTTTTGGCATCTCTTTTTTCCTCACTCTACAATGATCTACAGCATTGTGCATTGTAACAGCAAAGTAGCAGTGAAGCAACATTGGGTCTTGGTTACTCACAGTGGGAGAAGCAGAACATGTGCACTCATTTTACTGGCTCTGGTTCTTGCTTGTTTAACATATTTTAATGTAAATAATTTATTATGTGTCATTTCCTCACAAGGCTTCACAGACTTAAAACCTCTGAATGGGCTGAAGCATTACATGCCCTATTGCTACCAAGCACACAGATCACAAGGCCTCCTGCATCTGTTTTCCAACATAACTGAGAAGATCCAAGCATTTATGTCTTTATTGGGTTGGAATATAATTAGAATGATGCAGTGACTTTAATGTCAATTGAAAACAAATGAGCCAGGTGCTGTTTGTAATATCACTGGTAATCTCAAAGCTTAGTGCTACAAAGATCATTAAAACCTTTTTAAAAAAGAAATCACTTACAAAACAAATGGAAAATCCACACACCTCACAAGACCAACTTCTCTCGTTGACATTAATGGCATGTACTTTTTGTACTGTGGCAATCTACAATACTGTGCTACTCAGAATGGATTAAATGATCAGTTTCTGTTACACCAAGAGTGTTATGTTTAATTTACTACACATAACACTGAAAAATGATCCAGTTGTGCCATCACTTTGAATCTCTGATTAAGTAGGATTCTGCTTGTTTCTAATGAACAAATGAAACCAAAACAGTATCACAGGAAATTTGGTTAATCCAATTTTCATTCAGACCTGAAAATGTCTTAAGACATTCAATAAATTCAACATTCAAGTTGAATTCAGAGAACTCAACGTGTCTTTTTTATCTGCTATCCTGTCCTGTATACAGTTTTCTCATTCTTTCTAATGGAACATATGGTTAAATCTGGCTCTTAAGTACTTTAAAGAGTCAATTCTCTGGGCAAATATTTCCTAAAACCAAAGAACTAGACAAAAACACAACTCCTCTCAAAACTTTATTTCTAAATCCAAATGGATCACAAAGAGAAAATCTGCTTTCACCACAAGTAGAAAAAAAATGTTCAATGCTAAATTTTCAGCCCAAAGAAAGTAATGTTCCAAACACAGAACTGGACAGTAATGTGAGAGAAACTGGACCCTTCCAACAATAGAGCAACTGGCCAGGTACCATCTGCCTGTTGTGTAACCCTCCAACATTATGTTACACCTGGGCTATTAAAAAATGACCACACCAACATGAGACATTTAGCAGCGACTACTCTGGCTGTGTTCCCACATTTCTTTATAGTCTCTCTGGATCATATTTTTCTTCCTAGAATGGAAATGATGGAGAAGAAAATGTTGCAGTGACTTAGTTCGCGTAGAGCCTGGACTTACTCCCATGCACCACAGCGAAAGGGATCAGAGAACCTTTCTGCCCATTGTTGGCCAACAGAACTTGTTAGTGATTTGCTCAAAGTAAGCTTTGTGCTCTTATTTGGCTGTGTCTAGACAGCCGAATCCTTTGCTGCTATCCAAGGAATGTGCAGCTAATGTCAGTGATGTATTCACCGGAAAGCATTGGTTCTTGAGCATAGGCTTAACACAATCGGTGCAAAGTGTAGAAGAAATGAGGCAGGGGACCTTCCCTGAGCGGGATATTTACTGTGAAGCCTACTTAACTTCCTCCAAGATAATAAAAAATGGAGCAAATTTATTTAAAATCTCACTAATTAAAAAGACAGCTAATATTCAGTTTGAAAGCCACAGGAGGGATTTAGTTAAGGTGCATTTTAGGCATATAAACACATACAAACTTTTGTACACTCCAAGAATTACAAGCAGAAGAAGCAGAGCTACCTCTTATTCTCCACTAGCAAATGGAACTGTCTTTGGCTAAAGATTTATGAGCTGTCGTGAGTAACTGTATTAGCAGTGGATGGGTATTTAGAATAAGCAAAAATGACAACCCAAGAGGTCAAAATGAAAAAAAAAAAAAAATAAATAGCGCTAACATATTTTGGAAAGGAAAAGAATATCCAGACAAAAGTTCAGTTGCTGTGAATCCCAATGGAGTTATGCTCACTTATAAAAATGACCAGTCATTTAGTAAATTTAGTGACACGTTTGATGGTGTCCAAGAGCAAAATGTCAGTTAGCTATTAGTACTGTAAACCACAACCAATCATATGAAAGACCAGGCAACTATCTCACAAATAATTCAACAGATGCAAATAATTTGAGCCAGATAATGAGCATTGCCCCTGTTTATCAGTTGTGCAAGGAAAAACACAGAAAAGATAATTGAGTTGCCCACAGTCATGCAAAGAGGATTAAATATGGCTGTTCTTTTGTAGGTGAAGGGTGGAAGCAACAGACCAGAAAGTGAGGTACTTGATGTCAGATACAATCCTAATATTGCAGTAGCTTTGCTTTTAACTCAGCAATGCATTTGGCATATTGTGTCTCCTATACATCAAGTCCAGGAAGACAATATGAACAGTTTCTAACCCTACCTCATAAACTTCCCTGAACAGGCACTGGAGTTACAATAACATCTTTGTTGGCAAACATTTCCAGGCACTGTAAATCTGTCTGACTCCACAGAAGAGATGGCTGATGTGCAAATCTCTAAGTCACTGTTGTTAAAAAACAGAGCCTCTGTTCATCCATCTTGGGCCTTATTTTATAGCACACCATATAAATGAGAACTTAAAATAGTTCTGTATCCTTCCAAAGCGCACAGTCACTGGAAAGGATAACACAAGTTTAGCCTTGGGAACCTGAATCAGCTGAGAAAAGAGCAGCTGAAGGACACATCTATGTTTACCTTCCCCTATTCAGAAGTAGCCTCTGCAGTCCATACCTATGTCAGTGTGCTTTTACTCACTTAAGAAATTGAATCTGTTCACACAAATGTTCACCAGACCAAGTCAAGGAGTTACAATCCTTATCACTTAGCACCAGGGAAGCAGTGCAGTATTGTACAGGAATGTTCCCAAGGAATGTAATAACATGAGCTGGAATGATCTGGCTTCTTACCACATGAGGCCATGGAGAGAAAAATAGTTATTCTTCCCTGCCTATAAGCACACAGGGGGACATGTGCTTATCCTTTGTTATCTGTGCTGTAAGTATGCATTTATTAGTAATAGCACAAATACTTTTTTACTCGTGGTTTTGACAGTATCTTTGACATTAGGGCTAGATTGAGAGGATTTCCATTTTATGAAGAGGTTTATGGTTTTGAAAGATTTTGCCAAATACAAACAAATACTGTTCATTTTAACTAGTGACCTGGAAATGGAAAGAAAAGTATCGGAGAGTTAGGTCTATCAGCCACTATAAAGCCTTTTGACTCGCCACTCTTTGGTAATATTCCAGACCTGAAAAAATTTCCAGGTGAGACATTCACCACAATCTAGATATTTCCATAAAGCTTGATGAGTTGAACAAAATACCATTTTTCAGGGGGAAAAAAGTTTGATCTTATTTTTTTTTTTTTTTTCTCCCAGCAGCTCTACTGCAGAGCCATATTTAGAAATGCTTGATCGTAAGGTGTTTGGATTTGGCAGGGAATGGCTGTGATGCACTTTCCCCAGGGCCTGGGAAAAAGAAGCAGGCTGCAAAGACAGCTTTCACAAGTTGCTTTGAAAGGCAGTGTATAATTATAGAGGCTGGCAATGAAAGACAGAGCAGCCTCCAGGGATACCCCCTTTCTCATTCTGCCGCTGACAGGGATTCTTGACTTTGCAGTCAAGTTCTATCGTGTCCCGAGTAAGAAGCTCGGTCAGCAGTGGGTGAAACAGCTTGCATCATCTTTCTTCAGCTAAACTATTAAAAGGAGGCAGGTTTGAGCTTTTTTTTTTTTTTTTCTTGACAGGCCTGTGACTCATGAATGTCACGGAAAGGAGAAACCAATAAAAAGCTATTTCTACACTTTAGCTTTTGAGCTTCCCTTTCAAGGATCAGGTAAGGTAGAGTGTTCAAGTGTTCACAGCTTTTGTTAGTAGTGCTATTATAATTAATTATTATTATTATGATAACAACCTTATATTTAGGGCACCTTTCATCCATTCTAAGAACAGACTTAAGTATAAAGCAGATCTCTGTGATGATGCCTAAAAGCTTTGTGCTTTTAAAAGCTCAGTGCTAGGGCCACCTGCAGAGCTTCCTGAGAAATGTACGCTGTTTCCAAAGATTGTTTTCAAAACCAGTATTGGCTTCCCACAGCCAGGGTCTGTTCTGTTGAATGCAAGAAACTGTTTGTACCAGCATCTCATTTCCCTTTGTGCTGTGCACCCCTGCAGTATTTCTGGTTGCAGAGCAGGGAGGGAAGCGCGATGGAACTTTCACAAAATTGCGTTTTTCCCGTCAGCAGAAACCTCCTCCCTACAGTTTACATCAAATCCAGTGCCAAGTCTGTGGCTTAAACCCATCTCTCTACTGGACTCTCCCCTATGCTAACTATTTCAGAGACAGATAGTATGTATTAAATTCTCTTTAAAACGATAAAAATAAGGTCATGCCTATGGGATGGAAGTGGCATGAGGAATGAAGAAAGAAATGGGCCAGGAAATGTCAAAGCAAAGGAAAATGCACTGCATTTGAAAAAGGTTTTTACAGTTGTTATTTCTATTGCCATTTCCAAATTAAACCTGAAACTATTAATCTGAAATATATATCGACGTGTGGCCATCAGTTTTGTATGTTATTAGTTCTGATCTCTGTAAGGGCCGTTTCCATTAGTGGCATAATAGACATCACTCTCTGGAAATACAGAGTGCTCCCAAACCCACTTCTCCTCGTTCTTTCTGGAGTACAGGATGCTGCAAAAGACCTTCCAGAATTTGACTGTTCTGCACATGGGAACAAATACATCCCAATGGAATTGGAGTTTCTGTCACATTTATTCATTTCAGCAACTGTTTACTTTCCAAATTGGGACAAAAGGTCAAAGCACATTGGAGAACAGTAATTATAAAGCATTTTGGTTCAGAAGTACTAAGCTAGTTTGTTTCACCATTTTTCAAATGAGAAAAAGCATTTTGATATTTTGCTATGTAGTTGAATTTACCTAAAATTATTTTCATGAAAATCCAGATCTCTGGAAACTTACTTTCCTATTCCAAAAAGAATTTCTGTGTAGCTCAAGAAAAAACTCATACCATAATATAATATAATATTCTGTCAAATTCTTCTTGCATTGTGCTGTGTATCTTTCATGTACATGAGTACCCTTCATGTGTCTGTGAGGGAGTCTTACTAACATTTGTGCAGCTACCTTTTTTTCCCTGTCTGGTTGATATTAGAAGTTTGTTATTACTCTGAGTGAATGTGTTGGAATTCTGTACAGCTGTGAGCACAAGATCCTGCTATAACAGTCATGAACAGAGACAGGACTTTCCAATGTCACTATTGCTTTCTGCTACAGCAGGAATGGGAGAAGTGGAAGTTGCTCAACAGGTTCTCCTTCTGGCAAGCAAAGTGGAACAGAAAATGTCATGCACCAAGTTTTCCTTCAGCTAGTAGGTAAAGGTGCATTTTCCTCTGCAAATAACATCAAATCATACAATTTGATTCTAACTACCTTAGAAAAACTTATGCAAAAAAAGCAGTCTCAGTGTTGAAAAAGCTGAAAGGACAAATCTGAATGGGATTTAGTCTCTCAGTGTCTGTCCATTGACCTTAATATCTAAGTCTGCTTTAGACCAGTACCAAGTGAGGAAAAAAAGTTTTCTATAAAAGATTCCTGAGCCCAGGCATAGATATTTTACATGGCTTTTACCTCTTCTGCAACACTCTAAGAAATTCTTTAAATAAGTGTGTGGGATTTTAAGATATGTTCAGAAACTTGGGCTTGGCCTTACTGAGATATATTAGTTGCAATCAGGAAGATAAGCTACACAATATTGGGTTACATATTATACTATAGGAGTATAGCTTTAGCTTAAGGGTCCCCCTCACTCAGCATCATCAATAGAAGGGTATCTCCACATTTTCAGGGAGGAGCTGGAAATACTGCAGAGGGCTTACACAATGCACCTGAGAAAATTCTTCATGATTTTTTTTTTCTTTGCCCCTTCCCCAAACCTAGAGAGTGACTTAGATGAATAGCCCAATAAATAACTATAATTGGTATATTAATTCTAATAATTACAAAAATGTAAGAGGTTTTTAAGTCTGTAAGCATTGTAGCATTTATAGATAAAATACATTAAATGTGGGCCAAACAATGCTATATCTTTTTAAGACACCACCCAGTTTTAATACCTGCAGCTTGTCACGTTTAGGAGGTGTAAACTTATACATTAGTCAACAGGTCTGCTGTAAATTATCCCACTACTGTAATGTTGAAATAAGTAGTTCAGCATATAGCAAAGAAGTCCTGTTGTTTATCTTTTATCATCATAGGAGATGTGTTTCTAAACACACAGTGAAAAAGGTTCAATATAACTATTCAGAACAAAAGCTAGTTGTTAAAAAGATAGGATTTTTTTCCTTCACTTTGCTTCTGTACCTTATGAATGATTCACATGCATTTCAAATGGTGCAATAAATGAATGTCATCATGTGAGAGAGAGTTAATAATATGACATTTTTGATTGGTTTGATTGACTTGATTCTAGTGTACCTGAAATAATTGAAAAAGTTTCTCTGGAATCAACTGCTTAATGTGCAAAGCATGATGGCACTTTTTAACATGTGAAATGAAAAATATAAGTCTTTCAAATGTGCTTTAAACACTTTTGATGATGCTTGCAAGCTATGATGTTATATCAACATTCAATAGCCTGTCTTAGTAGAAAAACAGTGATTTTACTTGGAAGAACGGCAAAGTTATAAGTATAGCTATATGGTTAGCCTAGATGAAAATAGAACTGATCTGGGTGGAGGATTAAAATAAAGGCAAGCTAACTAGTAGTGACATAAAATAACAGACATCTAAATATAGGATAGTTTTGAATTCTCTACACTTTATTTTCATTGGCTTTTATGTGTTGTTTCATAGTTATTTGAATGGAGCAAATGTCCTATAGTAAGGACAGGCAGTCTTCACACAGAATTATTCTGGAAACCTCCTTAAATTTTTTTCCCTAAAAGCTGTTAACAGAATAAGAATAAAGATTCCCATAACTTCCACCTCATTTGGCCATGGCTGTCACGACAATCTAAATTGTGAGAGTAGCATGGGAGTTTACTACTAGCTATATAATTCAAAAGGAAAATTGTCCTCACACATTTTTTCCTGTTTTACAAACTGAGCACTTAATGCCAAGCTGACCTAACCTGCAGAAATGTCTGATGATCATTTCTCTTTCTGCAGCCTGTTCCTTAAAAGTTAAACGTGGAAAGTTAATGCTGGAGTTTCATGGTGCTTTGTTTGAACAAAGAAAGCAGATTGCATCTCTCTTCCTCACCAAAATATGCCCTGATTCCCAAATATGTGGAAAGGATTCGTCCCTCAGAAGGAGCACACTGAAAGCAGGTTGGTATCAGAAGAATGGATGAAGCCATGTTCTGCCCTGCTATTCCTTATCCTGCAAGCTGAGGCCGGCCTGAAGCTAGCCACATGAAGGTTAGTCATCTGGTCTGAACAAATCACCTTAGCTTCTGAAGTAAATGGAGGAAGATGGGCACATCTGGAGGGCTCTCCATCCTGCCCTAAGACAAGTATCTGACTTTTTGGAGGGACCTCTTTCTTACCACAATCCATAATACAACCCTCAAGATTAGCTCAGACTAAAGGCCTGTGTTTCACCTGGCTAGGTGAGAGGAATCCTACCTTCCATTAACAAACACCATATGAATACAACAAAGCATTGTTTAGATTCACATCAGGAAAAAACCTGAAGATCCAAAACTAGCTTTCTTCATGACTCTTCTGTTACTGTGCACAAGTGGACCTCATATGTGGGAAGTGTTCTCCCCTACGATTCTCCAGGGAAAGCTTTTTGTACTTCTTTCTCTCCCCCCTCCCCTCACTTCAACTACTTGCTGAAATCTCTTTGCAAAGCTAGTTTGGGAAGAAGTGGAAAACAAATACACAAATCTACCTGACAAGCAGCATTAGAGAGAAGAAGAGTATTCACATTTGTTTCTTGGCAAGGTGTTCTGCCTTACTTTCAGTCCAGCTCAAGCATATGATGCTAATTAAGAGTGATTCCTGTCTAAAGAGCAGAGTAGGTGTGAGTTACCTGACATAATCCTCTTTCTCAGTGATCAACTTTTTTCAAGACCCTGGTCCCTGATATGGGTTCACCAAAGAGAGAACTGGAGACTGGAGATGGAGATCAGTCTACTGCAATGGAGATTTCTTGCTCAAAGGACCTAAATAAACTGAGCTCTCAGTATCTTAATATTTTAAAAGGGTACACATCTATTTGCCTTTATGGTGACAACCCAGGTGATGGCAAATTACTTCCTACTGTGAAACAGGGAGAACATCGCCTTGGAAGGATCTTCTGGCAGCTCTTTTCAGGGAAGACGGTCAGATTTGCACACTGACAGGTAAATGAAATGTGGGGGGAAAAAAAAAAAAGTAGGAAAAGAAGACATGAAAGGATTCAGGTCAACTGGGCATGTATACAAGCAAAGTGAGTCACCACTTTCAAGTTTTGTTTGTCTCTAATTTAGGCATCTGAGTTGTTGTAGCAAAGACATGGAATTGTATGCAATTTAAAAAGTATATTTGCACAATTGCCTGGTGACTTTAAAGGACTCCAAAACTGACTCTTCTTTGCTTTGTGCAATTATTCATTTTATAGAAGTAGCGAAAGTATTTCTCAAAATGGTTCTGTTTTATACTCTATATCTTCATGTACACAGGCATATATGTATGGCTATATCTTTACTGATGTTGGTGGGTGGTCTGAGAATTTCTGAGAAAATGTTGACATTACCTATCTGGTCCACAGTGTCTTTAAAAGAAGAGAGATTTTTGGATTATGAAAGGTTTACATTTTCCCTTGGTACCTGCTTCTGCAATTTGAAAATCTCTTTATTTTGACTTTTTGACAATGATGGCAGGGTGTATGTTTTAAAGAAGCAGATAAAATCCTGGAGACTTAAAAGAAAACATTTTTTTACATTTCATGATCACTGAATAAATGAACTTTCCTACTCAGGGGGGAATGAAAACGTGGTGGGGAGGTAGGGATTAAGAACATTTCATTTTCTGTTTTCCAATATTTTTAAAATGAAAGGTTCTTTCCTACTACAAAATATGGATCAATGTGAAATTAAAGGCTTACACTTGTTTATAATATTTTCATTTTATGTACAAAATATGGACCCATGAAACAGAATGTTTATATAGAACAACTCTATCTATGAAAATAACTTGCTGCTGTACTAATGTTAGACAAAGATGGACAATAAGTCATAGTAAATACCAGATCATCACCTGCAATTTTTTTTTTGTTGTTTAACTGTCTATTCATTTTCTTCACTGTGACATTTAAAATCTTTATTTAGGAGACTGTATGACTTGTGTGACCAGCTGATAGATACATATTGCCAGATTCTTGAAACTAAGGATCAGAAACAGTAGCACCTTTGCAAGTATCCAATGTGATCTCAGCTAAGAAATTTTTTACTCCATAAAGGCAATTAGAAATATTTGGTTTAGTAGCTCTGTTGCTCTCAACGGTAGCTCTTTTTATTCCTTTTGTTCAATAAAACTTAACAATTAGTTTCTGTCCCAGTTGTTTCCTTCCGGAGTGACTTTTGCTCATTCCTCAGCCTTTCTTTTACTTTATTTTTTTTTTTTCCTCAGCTGCTTTAAAGAACCATGGCATTAGCAAAGTCCTGGCTCCTTGGTTCCTCATGGTTCCCTACACTTCAAAGTTTTGGAGTCTCTCTGAAGCAAGTGGAGCCTCAGCAGTTCCCTCTCTCCCTTCTGGTGTTTTAAGAGCATATACAGCTGCAGAGTGCGTAGGGACCTATATAGTTCAATATAAACATTGACCAGAAAAGTAGCATTTTCCATATTCTTAAGTCTACTGCAATCAGGTTTTAAATTCCTTTATCCTCTAGATTTTTAAGATCTTCATATTAATAGCACATCAGATCTCACTTTTCTTTTTTAAGATAAAATGGCTCAGAAACATCATATACCCTTTCCTAAAATATTCCATTTTCATCATAAGGAAAATTGTAAGTACATTGCCTTCTAGCTTACAAATAACCAAACTTCTGACATTGAGTCATTCTATGAACAGATTACAGCAATATTCCTCAGGGCACTGCTTGGTTGCACCAACCCATAGGGAAACAAAAGAATTTGTATTAATTCCTCCCTACGACCCCTTGTTTGGCAGCCCTTGACCACCTCCCCCCGATTTCTGTGGGGTGGAAACGTTTCTGACATGTCTGTTGTCAACCAGCTCACACCAAAAATAAGGAGAACCTCGGTGAGTCTGAGTGAAACCCTGGCCCTGTTGCATCAGTGTCCATTGTGTGAGCACGTTCCAGCAGCAAAGCGGGGAGTGCTGTAACATTCAAAAGTATCTAGACAAATTTGATAGAATATTATTTTGTCTGGATCTTTTCTAACACCCTTCTGTTTTCCTTTTGGGCTCACTGTGAGGGTTATAACAATAACTGAAAATATGAGGGCAGTGTCTAACCTGCCTGCAGTGGATTATCTGCTTGCAAATAGAAGGATAAAGACAAGATGTTCAAATGTAAAATAATACAAACAAAAGGAAGGACAGAGCTTTTGGAGATAGTACTGCTCTGCAGCTATCCGACCTAATTTTCTGTGTTACATCCCACTGTACTGTGAGTCAGAACCCTCTTCAGCAACTTCTCCTAACTTTTTTTCTGTTATTTATGTTTGAATATTGTTTCTTAACTTCAGGACAGTAAGACAGTGACTGTCCCCCACCTGGTTACTACATCAATTCAGCAGCTGTAGCGACAGATTTATAAGCACAAAGCCTTTGTACTAACATGAAATGATTTACACACATTATTGCCAAATGGAAAACACAACAATTATGTCAAGGTTTACCCTTTGCCCAAGAAGGCTTGAGGTAAGCAGGCAGGCTGAGCAATCCAGCCAGTTTCAAAGCCCACAGCAGCTTTTCCAGTTTTTTAGGATCCTACAGTAGATGCTATGACTGAATACCAAGCAGAAGGCTTAGCCACGCAGTTCCATTAATTTAATTGCAGTTTTGTAGCTAAATACCCTAAATAGTTCTGAATAGCTCAGCCTCCATTCCTAAAAGTCATAGATTAAAATCACTGCCCCCTTGACTTCAGAAGACTGATGTTTTCTTTTATGTAAAATAAATGAAACTCGCACTAAAAACTATGGTAGTGAGCAACTCCTTTACTTTGAAATACACTTTTCCTCTATTACAAGAGGCAGTGTCATCTGTTTCTGAGTGTAGTTATGCAATACCATTGTCTTATGGTGCAGTTAATTATATTAAAAAATGCTTAGTTAAAACAAAAGACAATAACATACAGTATAAATTGAATAAAAAGAAACATTATGTGTTTAAGAGGAGACATAAAAGGAATATCTTGCTATTTTCCTGAAGGTGATTGTTTTATTGAAAAGAAAAACATTGTATATTTTCAGCCAATATAGAATTTTGAAAGCGCCTCTGTGCTTTAATATTTAAGTAATTTACAGCAAAGTTCTATGGAACAAAATAATTGCACTGAGAATTTGGTGTCAAACTTCTGAAAGACTAAATAGTTGAGCCAGAGAGAGGGCTATAATTTCAGGGAGAAGACAGTAGCAATTGCAGACATGTTTAAGGATTGGCTAAAAATCAATTAACATAAGCAGCTAAAACATATTTTTATAGTTTTGCGTCTCTCAAGACTTGCTGTCACATGTGGGCTTTATTTATTTATATAATTTTGTTCTCATAAGCGTGCATCAGAGTGGAAAATACCGTGTCAGAGGTCTGTAATGAAAGTACTTCAAACTCTTAAGTGTCTAAAACCTAGCTGCAGAGGGAAAACTTTAATAGTAGTATTAAAAAAGCTTAAGGTCTTTGGCAAAAGACTGTGAAGTCATCCGGGTATAATCAGCCACATAAACTGCATGTGACAGTGTGATCCCGTGATCTGAACCCTCAACGAGAACTATTTCTGCTTCTGAAAGGACTCAGATAAGTTGTAGTGTTCTTCCATTTTTCAAATGTAAGTTATCGTGTTTTGAATGTGTGAATGTGTGTGTGTGTGTGTGTGAAAGTAAGTGTGTGTGGAGGTATGGGAGGAATATTCAGTCAAATACTCCTCAATCTTGGTCTGTGTTTTGTGCTGAGAAGATACAAAATAGAGAGTCTTCTGCCTTTACCTGATTAAATATAAACGATAAAAAGGTGTAAAGGAAAAGGAGAAAATAATCAGAAAGCTCTAAAGAGCTGTACATTTTGGTGCACTCCACACACACACGGCATATGAAGTTTATATGCTACACATCTATTTATGCCACATGCACATAAATGTAGATGTATATATATTTATATATGAACTGGATTCTCAGCTAATTGAAACAGTGACAAAAGAAAATGTGGATCACAGATTTTTTAGTAAGTCTTTGGACATTATTTCCCCACTTCCTAAGCAACTCTCTTCCTCTTTCTTAAATACCCATTTATATATCAGCAACTGAAATGTCAGCAAATGCCTTTGGGAAGAAAGAGGACTTTGATCATTAATTATCCAGGATGGAGCAGGGAGTTTCTTTCTCCTCCTCACAATGTGAAAAGTACATTTTTTGCAGCACCCACTCCAAAGAAGTTCAATAAGGTAAGGTGTGACTGAGTGAGTCTTTCAGACATGAATGTAGGAAAAGCCTGAAGACATTTTGGTACTTTGTACACAGCTCCTTAGCAAACTCTGGTCCTTAACTCCCTGGTTCAACAACAATACTAATACATTATTTTTGTTAATATTCTCTTCTCTGGGAAAGCTTGTATTCTTCTTTTCTTATTTTTTCTTATTTTCATCTTTGTTTTTTATTCTTTCTTTTGTCTTCTTTCTTTTAATTCTGTCTAATAGATTGTAAGGAAAAAAAAGGCATAAGGATGTAAAGTTGTGATACCAAAGCACCTAAATTACTATCGGGAGCATGGGAGCCTTGATCATCCTCTTTCTCAGAGTTCCGGAGAAGGTGCAAGCATGGCTCTTGCTTGTGTTGTCCTTTGGGTCGGCTCAGGATGTGCAGTTTACCTGGTTTCCAGGAGGTCCAGTACCTTGCCCTTATTTTAACGTGGCAGACTATGAATCAAGGTAGCCAGTCTCCCCCTGTAATGAATGATGTTTAAGTGGTTCACTTGCACTTATAACCTAGATAGTTTGTAGTTGCACCCATTAGAAAACTGTGCCTCCAAACTTCATAAAATTTAAAGAATGACTCCTCCAAAGAATAATATCTTTTAAAGTAAATGGTACATTAAACTGCAGTACTTCCAATCCCTGGCATTTGATTTCTATTCATTTGAACTCTGGACTTAAACAGATTTAAGCTTGCTTTGGACCAAGGAATATGTCAGAAATATAATCACATCAGTTATGCTTTCCTTCCACATTCTGAATGTGCTTTCATGAGCCCACTTAATTAGTTACTGTACCCCAAGCATGGCAAGGATAATTGCCATCATGAGTCAAGCATTAAGTGGGATCTGGAAATATCCCAGAAAGCATCAAGATTTCTCAGATTTTCAGTACTTGATGCTGCATGAATTTTAGGTTTCTAAGGATCTGTAATTTCCTCTAGAAGTGAAAGGAGGCAGAATATATCGCAACTACACATAACAAACTAAGGGCTTGGGAGGCCTGGTGCCAGCTTTACAGAGATGCATCTTAGTTTTCCTCTCTCTTCCCTCCACAGTTTTTCCAATTATGTTAATTTCTTTCCACTTGCTGTGCTGCAGAAGACATTTTTATGCTGATGGTACTCAATAAGTTCTTTCTCATTTCCTGAGTACCTGTGAAGTTTTAGCCCTTTTCATTTGGGTGAATGGTTAAATTAATATATTTTGGGGAATAGACAAATCCTGCTGCCTCCTGCTGTCACTTCTTACCTTTCTCACAGAGGTTTCCATTAAAGCCTGCTAGTGCTTTCTCCATAATGTACTCAGATTAATTCGATTTCTTTAGGTCTTCATTCTACTCTAGGTGTTCTACATCATGTTGAAGACCTCTGTTGCAAGGACTCATCTTCACCTCTAGACCGAGTCATGCAAAATGGTTCAAATTCACATTGCTCAGAGCTAGTCCCATCTACAGTGGATTGAACACATCCACAGGACAAGCCATTTGAAATGCCCTCTAAACTCCATATGCAAATATATAGCTAGAGTTCCCATGCCATGTTGGTTACATGTCTTGAAATATGCCATGGAGGCTTGAGTGCGTACTGCAGGGCACAGTGTCTATTGGAAGACTGATGGAAAATGAAACTGGACAGGAGGCGGAAAACTGGAATGAAATATTATCTATCTGTCACATAAGCAGCAGACCCTTGGCAAGTTATACCAGGATTTTGATTTGAGAAGAACTAGTTTGAAAAAAAAAAAATAATTCTTGGGCAAAATAGCCTGCATGCAGTATGGATATTCACAAGGTGGAAACGGGGGAGGTAACTAGGGAATTAAGTTTTTTTCCTCTCCAATCTCACGGACACTTAATTCTCTAAAACCATCCAAACCTGAATTTCAGAAATTATCTCTTTTTCTTGTACACTGTCATGTAGGATCTTGGTCCCCCTCTCAATGAATTATTTCAGCAGGCATCAAACAGGAGCTTGCCCCACTCTCTGGCTCCTTCCTGCCATCAGCACTGACCTGCAGCTATTCAGTGTCTGCTTTATTCAGCCGGAGAAACCCAGTCTGATATCATCTTCTCTTCTTACAAGGATCACTGCAGACCTCACTCTCATCCATGGAGCACCATCCATCCTTGGAATGGAAGTAAATTTTATTTGAAAAGAGTTTTATTTAATCATATATGTAAAGCTTTGCTATGAAACACATATGCAGCAATGGTGAATTTACACCAAAAGGGTAACCTTACTTGGGGCTTTGAGCAACCTGCTCTAGTAGGAGGTGTCCCTGCCCATGGCAGGGGGGTTGGAACTAGATGATCTTTAAGGTCCCTTCCAACCCAAAACATTCTATGATTCTATGATTAGTTCCTTAGTGTGATTAGTTTATAACTTTTCAGGTCTTAACTTTGTTTCAGTAAATTTTATTAAATAAAAAAATACCTGTGCATTGACTAAGGTACCCCAGTGTCTGCATAATCTTATAATTCTTTTTCTTTTTTCCTTCTTTATTTTTTCCCACTATGCAAATACTGTTTACTACAGACCTCTGGCCAGATAAACAATATGTCCTTAAACCACAAAAAATGCTGGACACTGAAAGCTGGTGTTGCAACAAGGGTGGAGTGCCACATAGTTTGTACATTTGACAAAAATTGAATGTGCAGATGACTAATGTTAACAGATATTAAGACATAGGAGTTACCATCAAGGAAAATTCTTATGATGTTTGCTTGGATTAGAATATATGCATGTGTGCTGACATGTAATTTCCTATGAGATTGTAACAATACTTATTTTAAGTACCTACATACTTTGGAAGGCCTAGGTGATTATTTTTGAAAACTACTAAGGACGTAGTTTTTTTCAGAACAGACTTTCTATGAATTTACATAAACATAGGAATTGAGTCACATTTTGGCACGTACTATTTGGATACATCTAAAAAAAAATCAATAGAAGAAAAAACACTAAAATAATTTATCTTTTCCAGGCCCAGATATCTTTTGTTATGATATGGGGAGAGGCAGTGCTTTAACAGCCTGAAACACCAATTGTGATGAAAAAACACATGCACTTAATGTACTGTCCTGCTCTTTATATGTGCTGTAGTGCCCTAGTGCTTCATTCCTTCATTTTGGCTCAATCCAAAAGCTATTGAATTCAGTGGAAAACCACCCACTGACTTCAGTGGGGAGTAGATCAATCTCCAAAAATGTGTAATTGGACAGGGTAACAACTGATTTTGTGCCATGTGCTATAAATCTCTCTTCCACAACAGAACTTACAGCTCTGTCTCAATAGCACTAAACTGGAATAAGAAAGGAAGAGGCAACTTAACCT
Organism: Tringa tobata; assembly: GCA_033628505.1. Classification (NCBI taxonomy): domain Eukaryota; kingdom Metazoa; phylum Chordata; class Aves; order Charadriiformes; family Scolopacidae; genus Tringa; species Tringa tobata. The sequence goes on from JAHREE010000280.1 coordinate 4,303,154, forward strand.
TCAACTGCAGAGATCTTGGGTTCTTAGCTCTCACCACAGAAGTCACTTTTTTTGGCGTTGATTCCAGTACCTACATGGTGGAGTTATAACCAAAGGGCCTGAGCCTGAGGCATAAACAAGTCACATTACAGTAGCTGTGCAAAAACAAGCAGGTTAAAAGGTAGAGATTTGAATTCCTGATAAAATTACTCATGCTTTTGGGGAAAAAATCACTGCTGGATGGGTTTATGCTGCCTTTGCAGGGTTGAGTCATAAATGTTTGGGATATTGTTCTGAAATTGATGTAGCTTGATTTACTATCCTCTCAGGTGTCCATCCTTTTAGTCAGATCTTCCACTGGAGGGTAAAATATTAAAGAAACAGGGTCAAATTTCAAATCTCTTTCTGTATTATAGAATTGGCAACAAATTTGAGAAGAGCAAAAGAATAATATAAGCATATGCTGGAAGTCTTCCCTCAGCAGCAGCTGAGGGAATGTCTTGCAACAAAAGTATCTGTCACAGGTTATATGGTTGGAAATGAATGGAAGCAGAAAATAATTAAAATTTCAGAATTTACATTTTTAATATTGTCAATAATGTGAGGGTTTGGAAGGGCTTTCTCCTTAGTGTTGTTAGATGAATACAGGTCTACTAATTTTCATGAGATCTGTATTCATAGATTTGAGGGGAAATGGCCCAGAAAACAACAAAACCTCAATACAGTCTTTGCACTTCTAGGATGGATTTTTCTCCAGAATTTCAGCAGAAGCCGAGCAACATTAATCAGCCACCTCCAGCACTAAATTCTGATTTTTTTTACCTTATTCTTTCAGCACTTTCTGGTTACTCAGGGAGAACAGGCAACTGGGAAGGAAAGCTTGAAAGGCATATCATTCTTTGGGCAAGGTTAGGCTTCTGTTCACATTGCTCTAAGCAAGGAAGAAACCAGATTCTCCAAGACTGACTGTGTTATACTGGAGTCTGGAGCCCTGATGGATGGTGTTCTTCACAGGTTGAGCCCTTCATGGATAACTATACTTTGCATAAGCAAGCTCACAGTACAGATGACATAGATAAATTGTGTGCACTCATTCTACCTGACTGTTCTCACTCCTTGACTTTCCACTTCCATTCCCTATTCTCTAATATACTAAATCAAGATCTCTTTCTCATAGCTGTAGAGTGCTTCCCATTGACCTGCATTGCAGAGGAAATTAATGAGGAAAGTACTCTGGATGAATTCCCCTCCTCTGCTAGACTGCTGCAGAGCACCAGCACAGCTGTCGCTTGCTCCTCCTGCTTCTCGTATTGTTCTCACCTGGTCATCCTCCAGATCAGTCCAGCTGGTGTTTGCTTGCATGGCAGGAAAAGGTCAGGGCAAGATTTTTGATTCATCTGCTTTCTCACTGGGGGCATTTTTTGTCTCCATAGACACAGTCTCTGGTCTTCAAGCAGTCTGTATGACAAATGCCTCACCAAGACTCCTTCACCTTGGGAGGCACTGTAAAGGAATTTTTATGAGACATCTAGTATAGTCCTCAGCTAAACTTGCCTCGGGTATAGAAAGAAAGAGAATGAAGAAATTACCAGAGTCCATTAACAAGTAGTAGGGACAATAGGCTGTCAGTAAGATGTAACTTACTGCAGTAAAACACAAGACTTACAAATACTGCATATATTTGGAGAAGAACTGAGGAGCTGTTGGATATCACAAATAATAAAAAAAAAAAAAACCCAGATCCTGCCCTCCATTGCCTGGAGAGTCTGCAGTAAAGCATTCTTAAATGCAGAGCCTGACTACTTGAAAAACAAGTTCATGGACATTTATATTTTAAGTGCAGGTCCCACTGTTATCTATGGAGAAGGGAATGTAATAAAAAACAATGTAGGTGGTAGCAGTGTTTCTACTGTCAGAAAAGCAGTAATAGTTTTTGGAAGTATATTGCCACTATCTGTGATGTGGTATGGAAGAAAGGACTGATCTAGAAAAGACAAACCCATATTCAGACAACTTCCTAAGAATCAGTGGAGTTACATACATGCTAGGGAGAATTGCCTATTTAATTGTATAGCTCTCAAACATCATGGATGTCTTGGATGTACACAACTTTCAATAAAACGTGTCATTAAATACTGTAGAGTAGCATATTACTGTCGTAAATGTAGCAATCAGAAAGCTCACAAATACAATCTTAAACAGAAGAAACTGCTTAGCAGAGATAGAGGAAATGTTAACCAGGATGTTGGCATTTATTTCCATATTCTTTAAATAAAAATGACACATAGACAAATAGCAGAGATGTGCAGATATGACCTTAGTTTAACAGCCATTCCCCAAGGATGACACCTCTTCCAGAGACAGTGCTTAATTAGCGTTACAGAGTGAAGTTAGAATTGGGCATACGCCTGCTTCCTGGTATGGAGCTTGAACTGTCAGTCGAAAGGGAAAAGGATGGGTAGAGACCTCTGTAACTCCATTTCTACAACTTTTTTTTTGGTAGCCATTTATTAAAAGGTCTTCTTTAACATAATATTTGTTACTGAAAACTACATAACTCGTTGTTCCACTTCAGGGCATTTGTTTTCTCTACATAATGAATAGAGTGAACGGTCTGTAGGCTGTGCAAATGGACGCCCTCCTGCCCTGCCCCAAAGTCCTTGGTTAATTCAAACCCAAATAATTCACTGATGCCAAACTTAACTAATGAAGTGCTTATAGCAGCAGTGAAGGAGTCAGGCAATTGGTACTGAAGTGATTTAGGAAGACCAGAGGCTGTGGTGCAGTGTAGTCATACCAGAGCATGACTAAATACAGCTAAGTTTATTTAGAGCCCTAACCTCAGGTTGAGCTGGTAAAATTACCGTGGTTTGTATGAACTTTTAGTTCGGAATTGCAAACACACTCTTTCGTCTTCACTGAAAAGTAAAGTAGTGGCTGAAGTCTGAAAATAATTGCTCTCTAAGGCAATGGTTAAGGCTTTGAAGTGAGCTGATGGCTCACATGAGTGGAGAGGATCACAGAAATGGGCAGACTAGCAGTTAGAGCAGGTAAGTTCTCTTTAATACTTCAGAGGAAAGTGCCTGGGATGTGGAGTGACAAACATAAACTAATCTTCCCTAACCCTGAGGATGACCTATGCCATTAAGCATGAGGCTGTCGGTCTCTTCCAAGCTTTTGTTCCTGAGAGGTGGCAAGCCCTACAACTGCCAGTCTATATCACTTTGTAGTCTTCCAAGTAGCTGTGCCATCCCTTCTAGGGCCACGGCATGGCAAGGTCTCTCTGAGAGCTTGTGGTAACAAGTTCCATGGAGTAAATAAAATTTTGGATGGAGGGAGAAATACAGTAATGAGATTTAGAAAGGGAAAGGAAGGTCACAGTGGCTCACAAAGCATCTGTGCTACCACAGAGTGAAACTAGCATGTGTTGAAATAGAAGGAAGGAAGAAAGAAGTGTGAAGGTTATTGAGGCTGATAAGTTTATCTTGGCCCCGTGTAAATTCACTCAGGGTCAGACTCTTTTGTTGATTCAATGACAATCACACAATAGCCGTGGGATGCGGTTGGGCTGGACTTTTCCTGAATTACCTAGGGGACTCCATCACAGCAAAATTCACAGGGAACTTGGAACTTGAGTCACCTTTGCTGTTACTGTGATCTGGCAACAAGATAATACCACCCAATTAAAAGAAATCACATAGCAGTCCCACAGAAATAAATACGTGTATACCTCAGTCACACAGTTTGTCAAACATGCCCTTGTGAGACAAAACACTCAGCTGGTGTTGAAAATTCCCTCCAAGCAAAAAGAAAGCTTCCTATCCAAGATATCACTCTAGCAAATTGAGCCCTGCCTTGCTGGTGGTAATATCAAAGACCCAAAGTCAACAAAGCAACTTGACACTAAATCTATTGCTTGATAATGTGCCAGCATTCCAGCAATTGACTAAGAAAGATTTTTAAGAACAAAGTTTATATTTCTGTTCCTACAAAGGTACTGCATACGTACACAAAGTCAAGAAAGATGCATTAAAATTCCAAGGCATCTGCCAGGTTATTGTATTGTCCCTTTGGGTTTCTTTTTGTTTGACATTATGTGCGTGTGTGGAAATAATTTTTCAGTGAGAAGAACGGTGTGTATGTGTATTCCAGACAGATGGGGAAAAAATTAAGAAGTTGGTAGAGTTAATGAGTATTGACAACAGCTCATTGCTTTTCTCAAAGCCCCAATTCACACAAATTCTGTGTCTGTTGACTATTTTTGAGATTATGTGTAGGAAGGACTATTGGTTTACTATTTGATTTCATTACTGATATTACTTAAAGAATAAGGCAAGTAGGTTTTTCCCCTAGCTTACTGTTCATTTTTTATTGTATTAATTTAAACTGTAAATTGAAGAACTTTCTCTCTTTCAGCAGTGAATTTGGGGCTTATTCCACCTTTTCTCACGCATTTTATCTTTTGTCATGGTTTAGTTTTCTTACATTTTAAAATATTTTTTTCTTCAGGAGGGCGAGTCTTTGAGGCTTATAGCAACTTTTTTTGGTGTTAAATTCTACCTTCTATTGAATCTTTTCATATGCTGGAAAGAATTTCTAAAGTATACATTTTACTTAGTGGCATGCAATTATAGTCTTCAGTTTAAACTAGTCCTTTTCTTTTAATAATGTGGTGTGCATGGTTGTGGCTGCTGCTATTTTGACTGCAAGAACAATGGAAATGTTGTGAGGGATCTATAATCCCAAATAGGTTTGGAAATGCTTAATTGGAGGTAACCTTTAAACAACAGCAACACAAATTCCACACCTCACACTATCTTAATACTACAGGGAAAAATCTAGATTTGCACACTGAAGTCAAATCCTGACATTTATTTATGTGATATGCGGGGGACACACAGAAGCATCAACACCCCGCTGTTCTGGGACAGGGCCAGGGGAGGAACTGGAGCAGCTCCCTGACACTCTCCAAAGAGCGGGGTGCTGTGGGAGGTGGTACAGCCCATTTCTCATGGCGCCAGGTTTCTTCTCACTAAAAGTGGGTGCAAAGCTGGGGTCAGGTTTGTGTTATGCGGTCTGAAGCTACCTTACTTCTGAGAAAAAAAAAAAAAAAAGAAAAAAAAAAGGCATGCTTAGCTTTAGTTAACTTTTTTTTCCATCACCCAAAGTATGCCTGTGGAGACAGCCCTCAGCAGACAAGGGTTATTACCTGCAGTACCAGTAAGTTCATTTGTTTTTTTTCCATACTGAGGAGGATTTCACTCTTTGTATTCCAGTTTATGACTCCTGCTCATTCTCTCTTGAACACTGCTAAGTAATTGCTGAGGACAATAGTCATGCTTTGTAGGGCAGAGGGCAGAGGAAGAAATGAGAGGAATGAAGGCTCTTCTTTGAAAGGAGCTGGAGATTGGACTTTTTTTCCTCCTTGAGGAGGCTATGGCACTGCCAGGAGACAGACAGCATGCATACCTGGTCCTCGGCTGTAACCACAAGGAGATAAACAGGGAAGATAAACTGTGCAGCTGCCAGGACCATTCAGTACTGAGCTACGTTTCTGTCCCAGCTCAGTCTGTGCACTTTAAGCGATATAACATTCTGCCTCAAATCAAAAGGCAGTGATTTTAATCCGTGTAGGAAATGTGCTATCCGCTGTGATACACAGTGAACTCAATATACGGTGGGAACAAAGGGCAAATGTTTTGTTGATATTGTTTCCTTGTCAGTGAAGCCTGATGGCCCGGAGTACTCGACGGTCTGTCACATCCAGAAGGTGATGACCAATTGTTAACAATCCTGTGAGTGACTTCTCCCGGCGGTTCTCAGAAAAGGCAGCGCTGCGGTGACGGAAAGGCACAGGATGTTACGGGATCCGTCTATGGCTTCTGAGATGTGGGAAGCAGAGAGCGCTCTGTTTTCGGAGGATGCACGGCCATAAACAGGAAGCTTTGCAGGGCACAGCTGAGTCCTTGGGCTCCGTGCGGGACAGGGGGAGAAATGTGCTGAAGCAGGTAACTGCAGCCAGCACGGGATTGTCGAGGCGCAGGCAGTGTACTCGGATTTCCTAAAAATATATCAATCATCCTCATCATTGCTAGTCCATCAGGTCAGCTTATACACCACTGGGTTTTTAAAACACTGGAAAAAATTTGAAGGAGGCGTTCTGAAATCCAGGGCATTTTGGAAACAGTCTAATGACAAACACAGACTCCCTTAAGACTTTCCATTTAGGAAAGCACCTAAGTTAACAGTGAGTTGTTAAACCAGTATTATGCAGAACTACTGCCAGTATTTCATTGAATTAATTTACTATTAGTTGAGTTAATTAGAGACCAAATCATTTCAGCCAATCCCCAACATAAAAAAGTTTCACCAGCTGCAGGAAAACTGCAGAGGGAAGGGGAAGGAACAGGGTCCCTAGAGTGCTTTAGCAGACCTACTCTGAAACTCCTCGCAGTCCTAAAAACCAAGCAAAAATCACCTATCAAAAAAATCTTATAGTTTGGCTGTGTGGGGAAGAACTGCCAGTGCACTCGCACAGGGCAGATTCGATCTTCTCATCCCTGCCCCTCACTCATCCCCAAAAATTGTGTAGCAAAATCTTTTCCTCACATTACTCCAGTTCTGCTGGCGTTAAGCTGTATGAGTTAATGGAGTAACAAAGGATCATGGGAACAGATAAGTGCTCAGCACGTCCGCTATTGTGTTTTGTGTTTTCAGCTCTCTCTGTTGCCAAATGACCACTGAACAAAACGGCGCCTCTGACAACAATGCTTATGCCACAGCACTAACGAGTAGAGAAAAACACATCAATTTAGAGGTTTGCATCTTGATCATTTTTACCACAAAGTCCATGCACGTGTACAGTCCCCCAAGACTTAGCTAGCACCCAGAAAGGAAATGTAAGGCTAGGTCTTATCATTTAAAAATCGAATGCATTCATCACAATGCTGTGCATTTTAAGAATTCTAAGGCAAGCAAATAGAAGTCAGGAGGCTGAAAGGACCTGCATCCTCAGCTGGCCCCTTACTTCTTACCATGTCTTCAGTGACAAAGGCTGAAGATGCTCCTGAACACCTGCAAGTTAGAGTAAGGCATGTAGAAATGATCTGTCCTTTCAACTGCCTGTCGTGGAGCCTCCAGAGGAGACTGGGCAGAAGCTGGCACTCAGAGCCATTTCTGCTACTCAGACTTCATGCGCTTGTTATCCTGCAGTAAGATCTTTCAGAAATAACTCAGCAGTCTTATTTCACCCCCGTGTTACAAATAACAAATTTACAAATAAAAAGAAAACATTATTTGGGAGGGGAAATAACAACTAAATTGCAAAGTCATTTTTTTTTAATAAGAATTAGTTATCTACTGTGATTTTTATACTTCTCACAATAGATTTTGCATTGGGAAATAGGAGTATAGAGAAGGGGAACAGCAGAAAACCTAGCAATTGAGAATAAAGATTAATAATACCCAGCTTGCGCTAATAGAAGCTGAGAAACATATTGTCTTTTTCAGGCAAGAAGTATTTTGCAAAAGGAAAGTGAGTAGCTTGTTTGGCCAGCTCTGTCTCCTAAAAATTACCAGACCATTTGGCAGACAGGGGTATTCCTTAAATTCTTTTAAAAGTTAAACCCTCAAAAGGTTAATAACAAACAGGGACAGGGGCGTGAGTCAAGTCCTTGAACCAGTAACTCTGTCCAGTGAATATTAACCCAGGATCCTTGCTTCAGTCTTAAGTAAATATCTAGTCACCTTCATGCTAAATATTTTGCTATCTTCTCTACATAAGCATTCATTTGGGTTAGGCCCTATCAGTATCTCATTACCTACAGATAGAAGCAGAAAGTAGCTTTTTGTCTACTGAAGAAGCCTATAAATCTCCCCTCTCTCCGTGGCTTCAAACACCTGGCTCTGCTTATTACCCCTACGACTAGCCCAGTGCTGCCTCTTGATCATTCTCTCCTACACTATAAAACTTTCTTACTTTATCTCTCACCCGTCTCTCATAACTACTCCTTAATGAGTACCAGGTGGCTACACCAACAGTTGAGGCTGACTCTTCCTATCACAGATATTAACTCCTTCTTTGCTTTGCTTGACATTAACATTCTGTTTGGATATGTCATCCCATGATGAGAACTGAAAAAGTGGAGGAACTCAGAAGAGTCTTATGACTCCACAAACAAGATATTACTGTCCCCTTTTTTTTCCTACTTCAGACCAGAAGAGCTTCTGTGCAGGTAATGCAGAGTAGTGGACAGAGGAGTGAATTCAAAGGCAGGAGACCTGCACCTTGTTCTTTGTTCTGCCATTGAACTGTAGGCAACCCTGCCATTAAGCAAGAACAAAATAAGTATTCAAATATTTCCTGCTGGCTGAGGGTTTTACAGGAAAAGCAGAGCAATAAAGGTTGAAGAACTTTTTGTTATTGTACTACATATTAATTGCAGTAGCAGTCCAGGAGCTCGTCACTGCTAAGATCTGTGCTAGGTAAGTTCCTCCAACTTTAGGAAACTTGTAATACAATGAGACAGAACAAAAACCCTAAAGAGGAACAGAGACATGATGGTGCTGGGACTAATTGATTCCTTATACCACTGACTAAAGAGAACCAAACCTTCAACTCATGGCATCCTACCAGTACAACTATTGAGAGGCAACACCAAACACCCAGGAATTCGTTATGTTTGATGCCCCCAGGTCCTTTTCTGTTGTGCAGCTCTCCAGCCACTCTTCCCCAAGCCTACAGCACTGCACGGGGTTGTGGTGACCCAAGTGCAGGACCCGACACTGGGCCTTGTTGACCCTCATACCAATGGCCTTGGTCCATTGATCCTGCCTGTCCATATCCCTCTGTAGAGCCTTCCTGCCCTCAAGCAGATCAACATCCCACCCAATTTGGTGTCATCTGCAAACTTACTGAGGGTGCGCTTAAGCCCCTCATCCAGATCATTGATAAAAATCATCTAGGTTCCCTTTATTTAGAGAACAATTCTAGAGCACAATTCAGCTCACTTGTAGCTGATGTCTAAAACTGATGACTCTTCTATAGGCAGATGAACTGTGTCCTCTCCCATATGCCAGGTGACTTTCTCCTCTTCAGCAGTTTCTTTTTCTTATTTGAATCAAATGAATTGTGACTTTTGGCTGTGCCCTCTATAGATTACACCTGATATAGTATCCCATAGAAGCAGAACAAGGCCGTAAAGAATGGGCTTGTGACTCTCAGAAATCTGTCTACTGCTTTCTGTTATCATTGACACCAATGTGGAGATGAAGGATGCCTCACCAATGGAGAGGCATTTTTGCCTCTTGCTTTTTGCCTCTTCTTAGCTGCTGCTTCTATGGAAGAACGGGGAGCTTTGATCAACTAAGCCACTTATAAATAGAACAATAATTTCACGTAAATATCAATAAAATCAGTGATATGGGAACCATAAAATATTCTGAATAAAAATATCTTCATGAAAAACAACAAAAACCCCTAAGTTAAGAAGAAAAAACATTACTTGGATTACAAAACCATTGCATTGTTATGGGATCCAAATGAAATGGAGATATAATTTCTCATTAAAATAACAATATTTTTGCAAATTCCAGCCATAGTTAAATCTATTAGTAGGTGCCAAATCTTTTTAATAAAACCCGCTGGACTCCAGACTTGCAGGTAATTGTATACAGTCACATGCTGCATTCTTCACTATCAGCTTCCCTTTCCTTGTGAACTGAGAGTCAAATCAATTTTTAATTTTAATCTGCAGCTGACATACCCAGGACACAAGTGACTTCAGTCATACCTGCACTGACCTTTGTCATATTCAACTGAATCATGAGTCCATGGCATCCTTTTCCTGTGTGTTCCACCCTGATTTGTGTTTGTGATGTTACAGCTAATTTTGTCCCTCTGAAATCAAAATGCTTCTCTCACTGTGGAAAAAATAAACTTGTCTAATGGCTTGTTGGACAGAAGACAAATAAGAGATCTAGAAAACAAACTTTCTTATATAATGTTTAAATGGATGTATATTTTAAAATTTCCAAAATAAATTATTAGAAAGAACACTCCCTAACAGAAAAACAAATAAACAATAACTTGACTTCAAAACTTGGCTAAACTACAAAAGACAGTAAATCGCAAATGAGCTACAGCGAGCATTTACTCAAAGTGGATGAAGTACCAAAAATAGACACCCACTTGCTGAGGGTGCATCTTTTCGTGAGCATGCAGAAGGAGGAATTGCAATGAGGTTGCCCTGGTCTCTAGCTGTTGCCAGCCCATCAGTTGAGCAGGCTGTGAGCTGGGGACAACATCGTGTTTTCCTCACCATAGCAGACTCATTTCCTCCAGCTGTGAACAGGGCTATAGAGTTACAGTGTCCTTGAACCCTGAAATTAAAAGTCATTGGTCTGCTGGTTTGTGGGGGAGTTTTCTTGGCTTTGGCTTAGTGTCATGGAACCATCTACTCGAATGACAACCTCTTTTTTTTCCAGTGTGAATCTGTCATCACGGCAATTAGACAGAGCTCATAGGCTAGAACCTGCTTGGCTTAGAAAGTATCAGACTGCTGGCAGGCCATGGGCTAGGATGGACACTTGTCTGGAACATATTTTGTCTTTGGTCTGAAGGCAACCACATCTATTTTCCCTCTCAAGAAAATTGCAAAACTCTAATGATTTCCTCTGGCTTTAGGGGGAACAGGGTGGGAGACGTGTGGTGAGGCAAGGGTGATTTTAGATATTTTTTAAAATTTATTTGATTGTATTTTGCAAGTACTTGTGGAAATTCAGTGGTTGGATTTTTTTAAGTAATGTTTTCAAATAGTTGGGTAGGTCTCCTGGAACACTGTTATTTCATATAAAATCAATAAAGCCAGCAATAATACACAGGTTCCCCTTACATGCTATTTGCCATGATGGGAAACATACCCATGCTAAAAAAAATTGGAGAGTTTTAAGGGAGGAGAAAAGAGAACTGAAAAAACAGAAACAATTTAGTTAAAACATATAACCTGATACGGGGGAGGTGGGTGGAATTGTTCTTCAGGTATGGGTTCGTAATTTTTGGCAAGATTATTTCTTTATATCTTTATGCCTTCTGTGTATTTGGACAACACCCTTAGCTAGAATTTCGTTTAGTGGCCTTGATAGAGTGCATTTGGGTCACTGAGTATTTTAAGCTACTTTTTTTTTGCTCTGGGCTGGAGAATTTAATTGATTCAGCTCAGTGTAGCACCTTGCATACGCTTTTGTTTTCTGTCTGATTGTGTTAAGAGACATAGAGCCAAGACAGAACTCACTGTCTGCCAGGCCACCTCCTACATCTATTATTTACTGTCACATGCTGTGCTCCAGGTATCCAGGTATCTCACATAGCAATGAAGATGGAGAGATGGAGGGAGTCGCACTCTCCTGACCAGTTGGTTCGCAGGGTTGTATGTTTCAAGCCACACGTTATTTTCGAGGTTGCTAAAGAAGTTTAGTGTTTTCCATTAAAGCACGAGGTTAGAACTATGGCTGGTCTTCAGGGTTAATTGATTCCATAGAAAGCACAGGGCCTCATCATTGATCAGAGCCCAAATGGCACAACATGAAAAAGAATGACATAATGCATCTTAAATCATAATTGATTCTGAAATGACAATTACTATTTAACAAAAGCATTTGCCTCTGTGTGTGGTTAGAGGAAGCTGGATTTATGTGTTATTGTACAATCTTTATTAATGAGTCCCAGATATTTCTACCAAAAAAGCATCGTGTTCCAAAATGAGGTAAAATATAAGGAAAATTTGGCTCACCAGTGATAGCAGCTACCCACCTAGACTACACAGCAAGACATGCCTAGTATTTAAGCATGCAAATAAGGTTAACTATGTAGTAAAGTTTCTTTATACTTGGGTACAATGCAACTATGTTGGACTTGATGACCCTTATGGATTCCTTCCAACTCAAGATATTCTATGATTCTATATGTTTTGCATTCAGTTCCAAAGATGTTCATTGTCATACACGTTTACTATGTCGTTAATAAAGAGGACCCAGAAGACATTATGCTTTGTAGAGGAGAGCGGGTAAAAGAAAAGGGTGCTAGCATTTGCTTTTGTATGTTGAAATACTTTGCATTTTCACTAAAAAGCAATTCCTCAAAGTGGAACTTTCTGGCTCATTATTTATGTGTATTTAAATTTGAACAAATGCTCGAGAATAGTTAGAAGAAGCACGTTTTTCAATTCATAGTTAAAAAGCCAAATAATGGGTTTTTCCCAGCTGCTTGTCACAGAAGTTGGGGAAAAACTGTCCACTTAGACCAGCAAGAAATGAGTGGAGAGGGCATCACCCTCCGGACAGCTTTCATAATAACCCATGCTCTTCTGTGCTGCTTACAGTTAAAGGATCTACGTAGTTGTGGAAGTACTTGCTCCAGTGTGTTCTAAAATGTAACCAGCTGTAGGATTGTGCTGTTCTTCAGACAGAACAATCTCTGCTGTTTTGGGGTCTTTTCTTACATGTGCACAAAAGAGAATTTTATCCTTAGAAGCACACACATCACAAGATATATTTGTTTTCTTTAAAAGCAGAAAAAAGTACATAAATAGCCTTACTCTTTAGAATAACAGATCTAATGTGAAGTATTAAAACAACAGCCTACAACATCATAAATAATAGTCTGTTTTCTTTGTGAAATAAAGGAATTTGGACTTCAAGCCAGTTTCAAGGGTATAAATAACAGTAATTCTCTGTTAGGTTATTCATCAGTTTATACTTAGCAGACCAAGTATAATGAAAAAAGATGAAACCCAAATATTTTTAAACCCTGACAGCTTTATAAGGTATATTTTTAAAAGGAACTCACCTGTTTTACCCACAAAAAAAAATAAATCAGTATATTATAGCACTTGAATCTTATCTACTCTGTGCTACTACTGAGAATTAAGGTAATAGGAAAAATCATTATGCACAGTAAAGGAGCATGGCAAGCAAAAACTGAAGGCCGGCATGTGCTTCTGACCTCAGGTGAACTGGTGACACATAAAATGTGCGATCTAAGGAAATGCTGAACGCTTCTCAGACGCAGCAAAATCCTGCCTTTTATTTTATGCATGTGACTGGCCCCTATCAAGGAAGGACAAGACACACTAACCACTCCCTCTATTTACCTCTTAGGGAGGCGCATGGCTCCCCACACTGCAGTGCATTTCTTATTGGTTCAGTTGAGCAGCCGCTTCTTTCCTCAATCCCCTGCTGCAGCTCTGGGACGAAGTGAAAGATCTCACTGCCTTTTGCCCTGGTACAGTCATTCCTGGTCATTCGTGCCTTTGGAGGAGCGAGCTCCAGGGTCATGGGCTGTCCTTTGGGAAGCTTTTTTTCCCGCACTCGCAATATTTACTTGAAGCTGACAGGTCCGTCCTTTCAGCAGTATGTAAGTGATGTGGGAGTATGAAGTGCACTCGGTAATTGAAGCCAGTCCCAACTTGGGGGTTTTGAAAGGAAGCGTGAAGCCTTGCGTTCAGCCGAGTTGTCAATGGGGCACCAGTGAAGAGAAAGAAGGCAGACTCGCCTGCTCTCTGTGGTCTGTGTCGCCGGGTAGATGGGCTGCCATGATTTGAAACAGCTGTAAATGCGATCTTAGTACTGCAGAAATCTTTGGTTGGAGTTTTTCAGTCTCTGGCTGGCTTCTCTCTCCTGTCCTACATAAAGACGAGATGGTATAAAGCAGGGAAGGAATGCCTAGAAAAGAATGAATGCAGAAAGAGGGGTCCAAATCTCAGCTGATAGCACTAACATATATCACGAGATATTTTGTCGCCTGGTCTTAGACATCTCATGCAGATAGTCTGTAAAAATTTACACAGAGAAAATAGATATTCTTCTTCTAGTGAAAATTCTTTCCTGAAAAAACGTGATGTTGATATTTAGTGCTATACACACACATTCTGTGTATCACCTACTCCTATTGTCCCAGTTATTGCCTTGCTAAAATATTAGCTACTCAGAATAATTCAGCATTAAAGTAAAATTTTAATTACAACCTTACGCTTCTGATAAGATGCTAATTAGATAGAGGGCAGGATATAGTTATTCTTCTCTCCAACTTGTCTTAACTCATCCATTGAAATTACTAGCCCAATAGGGTCAGTGTCAGGGCCTGACCCATTGAAGCCACTGTCCTCCATAACCGTATCACGGTCTGTGGATACTTTCAGAAAAGCACACCCATGTAAACATGTGCCCAGTGGAACTGTCTCTCAGAAAGGGATTTTCCCAGTCTTGAAGTACATGTTGAGCTATAAGTAGCCCCATGGAACATTTAGCTATTCGTAAGCTTATTCTGAAGAGCTTTCCTGGATAAGGTGTTGTCTGGGGTAAAGAAAAGAAGTCAGGTAGACTAATGATGGCTTTGTGGCATCTCTTTTTAAATTGTGGCATAATGCAGAGCAGTGGCTCTGCCAGCTGAGGAAAAGGGACCGGGAAATGTCAGGCTGGTTTCCATCCACTCCTTAGCTCACTCTATCCTTTGCAGCACATGTGCAAAATCCTCCACATCTACACTGCAGATCCAGGAAGTCCCAGGACAATCATCAAATGTGACAGATCCATATTTCCCGGCCCTGGGGAGTGACGTGATCTAGGTCTTAATGCTTATAACAAAGGGATGCAGGCAAACCGATCTGAAGTGAAATAAAAATGGAAGCTACATCTGCAGAGCAAATGTGTGGAGATTTTCAGAAAGCGTGTCTCTTGCTACGACAAATGAAGTCTCAAAGAAACTTACAGAAAGGCAATAGAAAATTAAATATCCTTCCCTTTCCGTACGCACCTCTTTGTTGTAATAACTACTCTCAATAGAATCTGCATCTGAAAGCTGTCATTTTTCTGTGTTTTTTGTCCCATCTTTCGCAGCAAAGAGTTCAGCTGTGACTTAAGTACACCTACAGTTATTTCTTTTCTCTCAGATTTTATTTGTTTTAGCCAAATGGAAATCCATGCTCTGCCTGGTTTGCTGAGGCAGCTGCTCCCTTGTGATTGATGGCGTTCGACTTTCATGTTTGCATACCTGTGGCTGATGCCTCCCATCTTGCATGACATCAAAGGCAGGCAGCACTGGATGGCATCTTGATTTGAAGCTCATGTTCTCCATGCTTGGCCAGGCCAGGAGTGCTGTACTTGCTGAATTTTCTTCCTGTCACTGTGTGTGTGCCTAGCCAGTGACCCCATCTTGCCACTCACATCCTCCCACACGGAGAAGGTTGCCTAATGTTGGGTGGGTTCCTCTGCTTTTGTCTCCTGATGTCCACAAGATAAGGCCTGGCACATGACAGTTTGTTATTTTTGCTAAGCCTTTAATGGTATAACATGTTTCTTAGAGGTGGGTTAATGTGGGGGTGAAGACCTGAGTTCTGTTCAAAGATACAGGCCACATTGCAGAAACTGAGCTTGTCAAGACGTGTAACGATCAGACTGTGCTGAGATATAAAGTGAATTGTGCATTACTTGTGCACCCAGATGCTGAAGAGAGATTTATAGGAAATGTCAGGATCATATTTTTATTTACATTATGATAACACCTGAGGCAGCAGCCATGAATGAAGCCTCATGCCAGAAATGATGCATACATGCAAAGAATGTCTGCCATGAAAAAATCTAGAAACTAAGAAGGCACCACAAAGAAGGCAAGGAAGAAAGGAAATCCTGCTCCTGTTCTCACATGCTATTCTAAGAACAGGATGGGACGAGACCAACTCAGCCACTAATCTCGGTGCACCACAGCCATAGGCAACTAGATGTCTAGGTGTGCACAGACCATCTGCTTCAGAGAACTAAAACACTGGGATTCACCACATGATTTTTGTGCCTAAGTGTCCTTAGTGGGAGACCCTAGGTCCCAGAACCTTGCCTTTTCAGGGAAGAAAAGTCTCTAATGTCCCGCTTACTGAATGGATCAGTAACACCTCTCTTTTTGTAGGCTGACCTCCCAGACGGATAGCTCCTCTTAAAGATGGTAGGGGTCAGGATAGCAGCTGATGAGTGGAGAGCACCTCCAGCACCTTGCACTTCTGGTCTCTGCCTGTTTCCTGGCCTCTGGAGGTTTGAATCCCCAGTACAAGGTACCAAGGAACCGACCATACTAAAAGGCTGTGTGAAAATACTGCTCGCATCTCCAGGGCAAGCCAGACCAATCAGAAAATCAGAAAAGCAGTATTTCTGTGCCCCAGACATGCAGATAGAAAAGGGACATTCTGCTCTGTAGAATACATTTGATTTTTCCAGCAATGAACTGATACAAAATACACAAACAGTCCTGACAGAAAACTGTAGCTGAGATAGATAAACTAAGCTATTTCAGACTGTGAAGGCCAAATCCTTATAAAACCTGGTAACTATGGCATTGAAACATGTACTCAAGTCAATCTGGAGCAAAAATTTCAAATCTGCATCTCTTTTGGCCCTTCCTACTGGCTCTCTGAAGGATCTCAGCTCCCAGTCATGGCTGCTGAGTATCTCAATGCGGAAGCCTAAATCCTTCCAGTGAGAGATGTATCATATAGCCACCTATAAAAGTGAGGTATCTCAGCATAAATAATCTACTCCTGGAGCTGGGATACTGTCTTATAAGTTTTGCTATACTGTTACAGTGCCCTAACTCCCTTTATTAAAGGTTTGCCTCTGCAATTAAATGACTTTAAAAAAGTATTATTAGAAGAAACTGGAAATTTTGTGAGAGAATGCCAGTCCATTGCTTTAATCACAGTATCAGTTTTCCTTGAAAAAGGTCCCAAGGCCTTGATCACATTCAGACACACTTCATTTTTACATCTACAGAAGGCCTTCCAGCGTACCATTTAAAAAGACAATTTAAAAAAATGTTGTCCTTCCCTACAAAATATTTCAAATATATATGTGATATGCAGTTGATAATACATTCAAAACCAAAGAGGCTTGGACGGCATTGTTGGTGTCTCATATTTTAGGATACTCAGTATAAAATTAGGATATCAGTGGTCTGTGGAGAAATATATGACCTTCCTATTTTCTCTGCTGTTAGAATCTTAGGGTTTGGGTCTCACAGCACCAGGTTTTGGCTAGGAAATCAATGAGGTTTGCCTAGTTGTTAAGTGGGAAGATTTTGGCCTCGATTTTGTTTTTTGTGTAATCTGATTTTTTCCGTTGAAACTTTCAGGATGCAAAAAACACTTGAAAAAGGAAGACTCTCTAATCTTGGTCATATCTTCAAATTTGTCCCAGGCTACCACTGATTAAAAATCTTTTCTGTCTTCTAATAGCTGTCGCAATTTATGAGAGAAATATAGATAGAGGCGGCTGAATTCCAAGTGGAGAAAACTCTCAAAGCTGCACCTCACTGGTGAGCCAGCCCAAAGTTGAGCACTGCAAAAATCAGAACTGCTCACTCTCCCAGGACTGTGGGATCCTTTGGGGTTACCCTCAGAACAATGTTCACTTGCCCTCTTGGTGCCCTTACTGGACTTCTTCTGAGATAAATATTTCTGGTTTCCAAGACTCTGTTCATAAACATAAACTTCACTTTACATTTTGTAAAAACACAGGAAAGAAACATATTCCGAGAAACCACAAAGAGAAACCCAGAGTGCATGATACCAGAAGAGAAAACATAGCATCTCCACATGGATATTGGTCTTGGCAGTGCAATGCAGTATCACTGATCTTGTTAAAATATCTAAAATTACTAATCCATCAGTATTGTTACCTGCAGGGGAGGAGAGAGACAGAAGGAGAAGTTCCTGCAATGGTTCAGAAAGACAAGCTGTCAGAAGAATCGTAATGGACGAGAGTAGAAGTTTTAAAACTGGGATCATCTGATCCATTTTGTCCCTTATAAGTTAGGATTGAAGTCCAAGTAAATCACTTCATCTGCCTTCACATACGATGGAAGAAAATCAGGCATTTGCAAACTGTGATTTATCCTGTTTGTCTTAAATGTGAATTACTGCTAGGAATGGCTTGTTTCTCTCTCTTGAGCCTAGGTGGCTAAGGCAGCCTGGATTGAGAGTTTTTAGTTAGGTTAAGTTTGACAAGATGGGTTCTACCCTGAGTGATTTTGGAGAGCTCCCATTTCTTTGTATCAGTGGTAATTAGCAGTCATACTAACCTGATAAAGTAGTTTCAGTTGTACAATAAGCAGTTTAGCACAATGAAATGCATAGTCACTCATCTAGGAACAGCATGTATAGCCATATTTAAAAGAACAGTTTGCTTTCTGCAAAGCAGTGAAATGGATTTCATGTTCCTTGGTAGGTAACACATTAAACGTGGGCTCCTACAGAGACAGTAACACTTAGAGGAAAAACATCAGTTTTGGATGTATAAATGAATACCTTGAAAAAGTAACAGATACTATTATCTCTTAATAGGATATTACTGAGACCATTACTGCTATCTGTTTCTGGCTCTGTTACGTTTACTTCAAAACCAATAAACGAAACCAAGAAAAAAAAATATAGCAATGCTTGTATTACTGAGAACCAAATGGCAAGATATTAGACTTGAGTGTGGGTTTTTTTAGTTGATCCGGAATATGATTAAAAGATTACTTCCTCAGCTTCACTGAGAAACAAGGAGGAAGTTAAAACAGTGGGAGAAGGGCAAAATGAAACTCAGTAGCAGCAAAAAATTTTTGTTAGGTTAATTAGCCATTGTTTCTTTTGAGCTGGTTTATTTGAGATGTGGCAGATTCCCCTTTGCTGGTTTTGCTTAAGGGATGTCTGATAGTGTGACAGAGATATTATGAAAGACACAGAACAGATCACTTCAAAAAAGTGGGGAGACTCTTTTCCAGTCTAGTGTTGGTATGCATTCATCTCTCCAGGAAAATAAGACTAATATCACACTGGTGATATTAGATACATAAACTTCTGAAAAGCTTTGGTAATTAAGGGCTTGTTTCTATCCCAGACTGCCCCGACTCTTCTCACTTCTCTGTGCTAAGCTCGCAAATTCCATCAGAAACATCCTCATTGTAGATTTTTACTATTTCCGAAATGTGCTACGGTGCCATGGGGTTGAGAAATCCTATTGTTCAGCTGTGCAGAAAGCAGGTGCCAAACAGCATTCCTCCCATCCCCACTCTGCACCGTCATCGAGGCTTCTGTCTTGAACAGTGTGCGCATCTGGAGGAAGTGTCCGTTCCTGGGGGATTAAAACATCTTGTTTTAACATCAAAGAACAAATAATGGCATGCATGTACGTGTGTATATATATATACACACATGTACACACACGTATATGTGTGTATGTCTGTACATGTAGCAGTAGTTCAGTGCAGCTGACAGAAGACAATAAGAACTACTTTCAGTCCTTGCATGTTCTTCAATTAACTAAGGTAAGGGTACTGTCAGGCATATATAGTTTCATCATTGTAATCCATCCACAACAACTTGCAGTAAATATCTAAAAGCAGAGAAAGAAAACAAATGATTACTTCAATTCTTAAATTTTTAAAAGTTTTTTAAAAGTCATTGGATTTTTTGCCTTTTCTAGTATAGTCCATCACCTAAATAAAATACTTTCTCCTAAATAAAACACAAATCTGCCCATACCCTTAAACTAAGTAAGGAGAGAGTAAGGAGAAGGCATTTAGAGAAACCCAATTCACTTGCAAGAGAAGAGGAAAAAGAGAGAAGGGCAAAAGAAAAAGAGAAGATTTTTTGCTGTAAATTTTAAATGTTGTTTTTAAAGGCCTGGTTCAATTCTCACGCATATATCAGTTAGATTAATTTTTATGACTTTGAGATATGGACCAGAGATAAAACTTCCACAAAGGTTATGCTATATTTTTGCTCCCTTATGGTAATAAGTTCCTTTCCGGTTTATATCCTAAATTAACCACACCAACAAACATAGCCCAGCATGAGACCTGCGAAGGTCACCGACAGAAATCCCCTCTGTAAAGGAGGCTTGCAAGGCTGCCTGCACGCGGTGGACATCCTGAGCAGGCACAAGGGCACTGAACATGTAGCTCAGCTTCCCATGCGCTGCATCAGCTATTGTTATAAACACAATTAGCTGACAAAATGATTTCTCCAGTAAAACAAGTAGAACACGCTGAATGATTGGAGAGATACAAAAGGTGGAAAAGTGTCTTTTCTCACTTTCTCTTGCTAATACTAATTTCAGGTGAAAGATGATTTTTTTTTATTTTTTTCCCTTATCTGACAAAAGCAAAGTTGCAGCTTTTTTTTTTTTTTTAGCTTTCCCCCCGCCCCTGCTCCATAATAACTATTCTGCTCACTAGTTGTCTGTTCCTTTATTATCAGCCAAGGACAGATAAGACAAACACGTCACACCCGCAGTGTTGCTGGCACTCGCTTCGACTAACTGTATATTTGAAGCACAATGCAGAGTTCCTTCTATTAATCTGAACAAACATCCATCCCATCCTGAACTAAAATCCTGAGCACTTACAAATGAGGAGATTAATTTACTGGACAATTCTTTGCAGCTTCGGGACAATGGCAAACATTATGATTCATGTAGTTATATGTTGAAGAAACTGTTAGACAAGGACATCTCAGCCAAATTCTCCAACTGTGGAGGGCTGATAGAAGTCCTTTGCTGCCAAAGGATTGTCACAGACAATGTAGTCTTTGATTTCTAGTAAACCCTTCTGCTGAGAACACTTTTGAGTTTATAGGTGTTCTTGGTGAGGAAAGCACAAGATGAGGCTGATAAAATTTATCTGAATTTAGTAAGAAGTACTACTAGCTATGCCAAAAACTTGAACTTGTTTGCAAGTTTTTAAAAAGCTTAAGAACTTAAACATAGTTACTGTTATGATTCTTACTGCTTCCTGTTTAAGGGCAAGACAAGAAGTGGAAATTGCTCAAAAATAGTTTCTTGGAAGTTGTTTCCATACCGGACTGAGTGTGTTTTTACAATATTTCCAACCCCATTTTAGTTATCAACAAGTTCTCATAAATAGTACTTGAACAGTGTGTTGCTCATTAGAATCACACCAAACTTGTAAACTTTAGATCCACCTGCAAATGTGAAGTTAGTGTTGAACCTCAAAGTGATACTGCCAAGTTAAAAGCAAGTGATGAGTATGAGCTCTTATAGGTATCAAGGTAGAAGATAAACACAAAGAATGTTGCTCACTTAGTTCTAGTCCTAAATGTACATGGTGATTTTTATTTTCTGAGTGCTCGACTGGTTGCTACAGAATGCTTTCTCCTGAATAACAGTATGATATTTCCAGAGAACTATATTTTAAGATATTCGCTTTTCAATTACAAAACTTTGTAATATGGCTCTATTTCACAGACCTATAAAAGTGAGCAATGAATTTTATACAAATCACTAGTAATATCTGGCAAGGTAATTAAATCTATATGTAGAGATGTGGGAAATCAATTGTCCTTCATGTTACATGTTTTTATTGTCACAATCATCAAGCAGACATTATCACTTACACACATCCCACCCAAATCGCCTTACACCTCTGGGGATCAAACAAGACCACCTTTATCACAGTTTTCTCTGTCCTCAAATGCTCTTCTTTCCTTCTCTTTGTTCTTGTTCATTTCCCTGCCTCCCCCACCGCAGCGAGATATTTGGGGTTTGAGTTCCATGGCTGCTATTTCATGGTATTCGTGGTAAAAGCCAAGTCTGGCAGGAGTCTTAATATTCAGTCAGCTTGTTTTCTTTTTCTTCAGAGAGCCTGAGGTGGAGGGTGGGGGGGAACCCCAACAAAACCTAAATGTCTGAAATGAAATCTTTTGCCAGACTGACTTTATTCAACATTTGTTTGTGCAGTTCTGATGCTCAACCAGGCATAATAATCACTAGGGTGACTTTGGAGGATTAAAGTCTTAAGGCCCAGTGGATTAGTATGTTCAAACCTATATCTTTCAACTGTCAGATAGAAGAAGGGTTGTTTCAGGAGTAGAAATTTTTTGTAAAGTGCTTGCATGCAGAGAGCCCAATTTGTCAAAGTACTGAGCAGCTCCCAAGAATTAATGAATTCATCTTCCAAGCTGCCTGGAGAAGTGGAGAAGGATTATCTCCAGTTTACAGATGTGGAAGCAAAGCACAGAGGGATTACATGACTTGTTTCAGGTCATGTACAGGGCACTCCAGCACTGATTTGGGGCAGGAACAAAAGAAAGTGGTCCTATGAGCTTCTTCACTGTTTTTTCCCAAGTGGGGAAAACACCTTCTTTGGGTCTTTGCCTACTGAAAGTTTTTGGGAAAGTTTTGGTAAACTCCAGAGCCCCTGACCTCTCCAGCCAGGTGTCTCAGTAATGGTGTTGATGCTAGTCATTAAAGACAGGAGAGAAAGACCTTGGCCTGATGCCCTGGGTGTAGAGGAGTACATCTTGGCTGAGTGAGGTGGACTGGGCAATCCACCAAAAGTTTTTGATTACTACTCTGGCCCACAAGTTTTCTTCAGCTCGACCTGTTAAGAGAAGGAATGCTATGTAATTGGTATAGACCAAAGCCTCAGGGAAAATAAAGTTGGGGGAGTCTATCTCAGGCCTTTTGTGTGAGACATGTGCATCACACTATTTTAGTGCTGGGAATAAGGGAGCTGTGCTGAGGTGCTGATTTAAGATGTCTTCCGTTCCTCCAACTGTTGTTGTTTTCAGTGACAGTCAAAATTGTCTCCTTCCCAATTTTGAGACAGCTGACAGGACCGGTGATCATTCTGAAGGTGCCTTTGGAGTTCAGGCATCTGTTTTCCATACTGCCACTGGCTTGCTGTTCTTGGAGGTGGTTGAGATTATTCCCTGAAATATTTGGAACATTTGGAATCATCTTCTAGAGAAGAAGTGTGAGAGATGTACAAAATATACCTGCTGCAGGTAGTTCCAAATAGTTTCTTTCAAAATCTAAAATCTGTAAGAGTTTCCAGGGTTTTCCATTAAAAAAAAAAAAAAAGGAAAAGAAAAAAAGAAGGAAATCCTCAGTTTGTGTATTTCGTGACCTTTTGTCACCAGAGACGCCTGTGCAGATGGACATATACAGCCCAGTTGATACTGTAGCTCTTCCTCTCTTGTCTTTCTGTGAGATTGCCAAAAAGGAAACAAAATCATCTGAATTATCTGGAAGCCAAAGGCCTTGGAAGTTGTCTCTGCAGCATTCCATTAAAGCTTGCAAACACACTGGTACACCTTGCCAATCTTGTCCTTTTCCAGGGGTGTCCTAGCAGCAACAGCAGAAGTCACGAATACTTCATTTCAGTTCCTATAAATAACGCAAACATAGCTAAAAACACCCTTTATCATTTGAATCTGAAAAATGAGTCCTACATTGATTTTCCCCACTCCTTCAGTCCCTTTCTTTACTTATAACTTCATTTGGCCTCACAAGCATGAAGTCTTGCATCCGGATGTGTAGTTTTCTTCCTAATACAAGCTCAGGCCCATCTCCTCCTGACTACCACAAGAGTAGAGCAAAGCAAAAAGTCATGATCTTTCCCTTTAGCGTGATGGTTGTCTATTCTCCTTCAGAAACATCACCAGTCTGTGTAAGAGGTGTGTAAATCAACCTCTCCCACATCAGGTAAGATACACCCAGAAAAAAATATAATTTTAAGAAGGTTAAATATTAGCCTTAACTTCTGATATGTTAATCACAAGGAAAATGAAAAATACACATTCCCATCCACACATGTCTGGATCAGAACAGCTGTCATAGTTACTGAGATTGTTTTTGAGGCTTCTATAAGGAATCGTAATTTAATTGGATGCACGTAGCAGTGCTGCGCCATTTTCCCTTCACATGTGCAGGTAAAAGGCACTACTTAAGAACATGGAAGAAGATGGGCAATGGGAAAAATTTCTTGTAACCATGTGCCAGCCAGTGGAGTGGAGATTTCCTGCAGGGGTTAAAGAGGTTCCCAGTAATACAACACTGGCTTGCTTTCAAGGATTTCCCTTTGATTTGGTTAATCTCTCTGCTTTCTTCATGAAGCTGCTTTTGGAATGTATATGTAAATCTTTTTACAGAAGCTGGAGAGTCTACAGAGCTGTGCAGCTCCTCACGTGCCCGGGCTGCCTCCTCTTGACTCATTGCATTTAAACACACCCTGCTACACTGACAGACTTCTGGTTGTCTGTGAAGCAGCAGTGCAATGGGAGGGCAGGCAGGTAACAGAGCCCCATGCTTCTCTCTCTGCTCTCCCTCAGTTGCTGCCCAGATGTAGCCACAACTTTATCCCACAAATTGCCGATGTATTCAAGCAGTGCTAGTGAAGGGGGTGTATCTCTCAAAAACACCTTAACAGCAAACGCATCAAAGTTTCATTTATCATCTCAATATAAATCTACAAATATGGAAGGAAAAATAGGAAGAAAGCTAGTTTCCTCCTCCCCCGTGATGTTCATTCATCACAAAGATGACACCAGGAGGCTAGTCTGGTATGTATTATTTTGTGGTACATAGATCGTTTTTCAAATAGAAAAGCAATCCACATAGCCATTTATTCACATCTGGATATAACTTTTTGGTCTGACTAAAAATCACCTAAGCATCTTTATGCACTTAGGAATGATTCCAATGCATATGTAAAGGGATGCTGCTTCACTTTGGTGTTTTTTCAAAACTCTGGAATACCATGCATTTTTTCCATTAGATGAGTGAAATCAATTTACCTCTGAATGTGCCCCCTTGGCGATACTGTACTTTTGCCAATAGTAAGAATATGTGACATGTATGGAACTTACTCCTAGAAAAGCAGAAATATGTTTTACAAACAAAAATAAATACTGAAAACAGTTGCTTCCTCTTTGCTCTTTTGGAATAGACTGTTGCTCCAAATAATTATATATACATAGTATGTATAAAAAAGTGTCCTTTCTCCCTCCTCATTTTAAATTTGTTTCAAGTTTTCATTGGAAATTGCATATGCAATGATGTTGCCTCAACCTTCTACAACGGTATGGCGGGATCTGGGAGTAAATGCAGCTGTCAAGTGAATCACAAAATGTCAAATTTTAAATGAAATATGTTTCCAGGGTGAGATTCCAGGGTGAATTGCACCATAGATCATTTAAGCATAAATTTTAATTTATGAGTTTTTATCAGACTCCGGCTATGAGGCAGTGTTATACTCACAAATCTTTCTATCAATCCACAGAAATTACATCAGCATACATAGATCAAAATGTTTTTACTTACATAAGGAAGCAATAATATTTTGGTACTCACTGAAGGACTGTTTGGAAATGTGTATTTATATTACCATATTTTGGATTGTACCCTACTGTATCCTTCAAAGAGTCTCCAGAAAGATTAAGACCAATGTCTAGGGATCATAGGATCATAGAATAATTTGGGTTGGAAGGGACCTTTAAAGATCATTTAGCCCAACCTCTCCTGCAATGAGCAGGGAAGTCCACAACTAGATCAGGTTGTTCAGAGCCCCTGACCTTGAATGTTTACAGGGATGGGGCATCTACCACCTCTCTGGGCAACCTGTTCCAGTGTTTCACCACCCTTACTGTAAAATATTTCTTCCTTACATCTAGTATAAATCTTCCCTCTTTTAGTTTAAAGCCATTACCCCTGACCCTATTGCAACAGACCCCGCTAAAAAGTTTGTCCCCACATTTCCTGTAGGTCTCCTTTAAGTACTGAAAGGCTGCAGTAAGGTCTCCTTGAATCCTTCTCTTCTCCAGGCTAAACTACCCCAACTCTCTCAGCCTATCATCTATTCATTTTTGTGGCCCTCCCCTGGACTCACTCCAACAGGTCCATGTATGTGGTTAATGACAAATTAAACAGGTCACCTCCTCCTATTTATGTAGATAGTGACTGATCTGGTAATTTTATCTTGAAGCTTTGGGCACCAATCAGACAGCTGAATGACAAAAGCAGTATTCTTTTACTGATCTCACTGCTTCATCATTTGTCTTGTGCTTTTCTCCATTTCCTCTTCAGTCTCTTTCTCTCTCCCTGGATTTCCTTGTACTGCCTTTTGATGCCTATGGCTATAATGCTGAAGTTATAGAACTGTGATTTTGTTCTATAGAACTCCTGGACTAGTTCCCTATTACAGCCTGTAGGAAAAAATTGTGTTTGTTATAAGATCTGGCTTTTCTGCAGGCAGTCATTCTTTCACCTGTATAACTTGAAAACAGAACTTGTATTAGAAACTACACAAGCTGATAGCAAAGTGAAAAAAAAAAAAAAGATATTGTATGCTGTTTTATATGTATCAGTCTTGCTGCAGTGGCTGTGTGGGCAATAGCAAATGTAAGGTGCAGAGGCGGATCCACCACATGACGAGGCATGTGTATCCTGCCTGGTGTCTGTGATTTCAACAATGATAGCAAACTTTTAAACTTCATGTGTGGGTAAATCCATGCATGGTCAGGCAGGCATACGAGTAAAACATAAAAGAGGAGGATAAGGAGGTGTACAAACCCAGTTTAAGGAAGATTACAGAATATATAAGGAAAGCAGGAATATAGAATTGAAACCCTTGAGGATGAGATCCAGCAGCTGAGAGAAGGAAATTTTGAGAAGGACATCCATCATTGAGGCAACACTAGGAAAGAGAAAAGGGAATTTCATGAATGAAGAGAGAGGTGGAAGATACAAAACAGAGGAAGAAAAAAAGGACTGGGGAAATTTTATGAATTCATGTGTTGCAGGAGAAAAGGAAGACTGAATTGTTCAGATATCTGAAAAAATAGTTTGGAACACAGGAACAATTGTAAGCATGAGTTGAATGCAAATTAAACAGGTTGAAAAGGAAATATTGTCTGATATCCAAAAACACTCTATAGACTTTTTTCCCACACATATTTTCATTTACTAGTTCAAGACAGGACTCGAAGTCAAAGCTTGGAAACACAGTGCAAAAGAGGATTTTCACAATATTTTACAGGCAGCTACCAGGAAGGAAAGGAAGGTCTCTGGGAAAGCTTGTACTTACAGGAATTCAGATCAAAGAGATGAGGATATATAGAGACCAGCTTTGAACTTTCACATGCTTTCCTCAGCCCAGCTTGCCTGTTTTAGAGGGCCAAGCAACATACTTTAGAATAGCAATACAGAAGAAAGAGAATTCACAGAGGGAAAAGTGCACAGATGCTGAACAGAGAATACTGGAGGATGGAAAAGAAAAGAGTGATAAAATATAATTATTCCATTTAAATCTGGTTCCTTTATGCATGCCTCAACACTGTGAGTACATATTCCAACCGTTGTATTCCGATTCTTTGCTTTTACTTACTGTTGGTTTTCTGAAGCAGGTATAAATGAAGTAATAACTGTATATGGCAATGTAAAGGTGGCTGTAGGAGGAGAGTCAGAGATCTGAAATCTGACTGTTTGTTCACTAAACCATTTAAAGCAGCAGAAGTCATAATTTGAATAAATAGAACCAAAAGTCTATTGGAGGATCACAAATGGAAAAGGAAGAGTTTGGGAGATTAAAACTGGATGGCCTGAGTACTTGGAGGAAAACTGTAAGAGAAATATATGATGTGTTTGTGAGAGTACCCAGGATATTCTCTCTTAAACTGCTGTCAAATTTTAAATTTAGAAAGAGAAGGAATTTCTTTGGATGAATACTTTTAAAATACAACTATATATTACAGACTTAATATCTGGCAGGCTGCTGATTAACAACTATGATAATGCCTTCCTTCCAAAGATAACTTGAGCCAAATAAATGTAACTTTTTCTTTAGAAGCCAAGAGAAAGTTAATGAGTCTTTCACAGCCTTGAGAACATAAATCTTAAGATGCCAGGATCAAATGATGTGACTCTTAATTGAGCAAATCTCCCATGTATATGCTCTATGATCAATCATGAACCCAACACATGAGCAATCACCACTTAATGATGCAAAATCTGTCTCTGGACAAGCTTGAACTCTGATGGGGAATGTTATGGATACATCACCATTCCTCCCAATAAGGTGTTTTGAACAAACTCCAGCTTGGCAGGTTTTACACAACACTTGCTATCTGATGAATACAATAATCATGAAATTACCACCCTTTACATAAGAACATTAACGGTCCATGTGTAACAATAGCCTTGATGGATAAGGAAAAGTTTATCCACATAAACAGTGGTAGTTGTAAAAACAGATGCAGAATAGGACTTTCCACACAAACAGTCAACTAAAGAAACACGTTGCAGTGACAACTTTCATCTCATTCAATTACTTAGTGAGGGCAGTATTCTCTATGCAAACCTTCGCAAAAATAACTAAAGCAAGTTAACTCATATTACTTATAATAATGCTATTCTGCATAGTAGCTGCAGCATTTAGCATGATCTTATATTTTTTTCAGATATAAAACTTTGCAGAGTCATCTTATTGATCTATGATTTGCAGTAAACTATTCTGTAATAAGATAGGTTGAAACATGCAAATCTACAGGTGGAAATGACAGGATTAAACTCTAAAAATAAGGATGCCTTTTTCATGTCTAGAATTCTTTTTTTCAGGGTTTTTTTCTCTTCATGCATGACTACACAGCAACATGACGACTCACAGCATGCCTGATGCTCAACTGAAAGTTGTTCTGTAACCTGTTAGTCATCTGCATGATGCATTTCCTGCAAAGATGATGGAGTCCTCTGGCAAGGTCTGCACACTGACACAAGCTGGTGAAACACCAAAGAGAAAAGCAGTATGCTGTTTCCAGTAACACTTGATAAAAGTGCTTGATAAAAAGGTATGTGTATAATGGTCCATCCATCCCAACCTCATATCCATCAATGATTAAACTTTTTGCGAGAAGTTATGCTTCTGCCCAACATCCTGTTCTCTCAGTAGTGAGTAGTTTCCTTTCAACTTTTTACAAAAAATAATAACTAGTATTCAAACTGAATGAAAACTATTCTAAGTCAATTGCCCAAACAAAAAATGTCAATTAATATCATTTCTCACACAGATTTCAGGAACTTCACATCCCATCTTTGAACTCGCAGGAAGGCAGAAGTATTTTCCACTAAGTATTTTCCCATAATTGTTCAGAAAATAGTACATTGAAATTCCAGACACCTTTTCTTGCTAAAGTCAACAATATTTCATTTGTTTTGCAAGTCTCACTGGAAATTAAAAAGAAAACTCCTGGTTGGTGTGGTCAGAAGTTAGCCCACTATGTGAGATGTTTTATGAAGAAAACAGCTTCCTTCTCCAAACAGGGTCACAAGTCTGGTTTATAGAAGATGGGATGTGACATGATTTTAGAAGTGGCACCAATTTTTGAGATAGAAAAGCAAAGAAACATTTTGTCCTCTATGAGCCCTTTTTTACCTTTTGTCAAATAAACTCATTCTGTTCTGCAAATATTGCTAAGCTGTGATTCTTCCCTTGACATTTAGAGTCAGCGAGTAAGAAAATTAACTGGTGCTGTATACATTGAGAACACTTTACTTTTGGATGATTTTTTGATGTTTACTGAAAACAAAGGCCCAAAGCATCCAAACTGATATTATATCAGAGGGCCTTTGATCACTTCCAAAGATGGTTTCAAAAGGGTGGGCATGAGACCCACAGCAGGGACCAGAGCCTTCAGTAGACGGCATGCCACAGACACATATCAAGAAGCACATTCCTGATATAACCTAGAGCACAGCTTTGCTGGCTAGTAAT
This sequence comes from Tringa tobata, assembly GCA_033628505.1. NCBI lineage: Eukaryota > Metazoa > Chordata > Aves > Charadriiformes > Scolopacidae > Tringa > Tringa tobata. Next base: position 4,332,723 of record JAHREE010000280.1, read on the forward strand.
GAAAGAATTTATCTTACTGATTAGTCTGCAACTCGGGCCAGTCTAAAAGCCCAGTTTTTGCACAGGCAGAATAGTCGATGCAACCTGTGTCATCAGAGAAAGCTAGACTTGACTGGAGTGAAATCCAAGGTTCCTGCTTGGTCTCCTTTAAGAAGGGAGGAAGGACTTGTTATCAGAATCTAGAAGTCTGGGCTAGCATTTTGGGGAGCACGTGGCAATGGCTTAAATAAATTTAAATGAGTAAAAAGCTTCCTTCAACGCTTTACTTAATACAAAGAGAATCTAGGAAAGTGTCTGTTTCTTCCTTCCTTCAGTTATCAACCAGAATATGATCAGTCTCTGGCCTGATCAAGATATCGACACAGAGAAAGAACGACTGCTGCTTTACCCTACCATCACCTCATGTTTGGTTGATCAGGGCATGGCAGAGTAACGTCTGTGCACCTGCCTATTTCCATTCTCTAGTTATTTCAGTTCTGCAAGTAAATTCCCCTGACGATTACTCAGAGGCCAGAAATGTTCTGTCTTAGGCCAATAGGAAATTGTGATAGCTTCTTGAAGCAGAGGATCTGAGCTACTACCTAAGACCTCAGAGCCTTCCAAGTTAATACCTCTGACTGCAGGACCTTTCTTTCTTACCTGCACCTGACAAAATTTATGCCCCTAATAAGAGCTATGTGAAAATCTCTCCAAAATCTATCATTAAGATATCTGTGTTCATCATGGTAGTCTTACATCAAGAGATTTTTGAATTTACTGAAACATAAATCCAAAAACAATGTTAAACATACATACCTGAGTGTTTATAAGTTCCACCTTAAACCAGCTTCCTATCGTAATTTACCATATCTCATCCTGTTCTACAACATAACATTTCTTACATTTGAAACAAGAGAAATACATTTCCAGTTGATACCAGATTTCCATCTCTTGGGGTTATGTTGTCAGGAAACGATGAAACATCACATTTTCTTACTGTGCATGGCCAAATTATCCCAGGCACCTGAAGGGACCTTTCCTTTGAGATTATTAAATTAACGTCAGTCATTTATAGACTGGACCTGAGTTGTTATGACAATCTAGAAGAAGCTTGAGCTAGCATTTTGGGGAGCATCTGACAATGGCTTAAATAAATTTGAATAAATCAGAAGTTTACTGCACATAAAAACTATTGACTGTAACTTCTGTATGTTTCATTGAAAGAGCTGTAATATAAAATATTATTCCAATGAGTCTTACAGCAGGATTTCAACCTTATCAAAACTGTTTTTCAGTTATTCTTGTGAAACAACTGTTTTAAGTCAGTGTTGCTTCCCAGAATGAACAGACTTTTGATAAATAAATATTTCTTGTGGAAAAAAAAAAACAAACATTCTCCTGGAAACCATGCTAACAGTTGTACATATAATCTTGTAGCATGCTTCCTAAGTGTCAGTCCTCTCCCGCATCGGTCAGCAATTTTTTATCGCTATGGCAGAACTTCATGCACACAGTAAAGCCTTTTGAAAACTGACTAGAGTGCATGAGCCCTACTTTTCTGATCTTAAGATGAGGTGAGATGAGCCCCTCATTTCACAGGTAGTGTTATTTCTACTGCTGGCATCCTGTCAACCATAGGAATGTGTGGCACACAAAGCAAATAAGTTACAAGCATATCTAAACGCCACCTTCTCCCTCCCCTCATTGTTATGAGAATGGATTGTATTATACTCTGCTCTCCTTTGATGAAACAGATTTTGCTCTTCATGCCAAAAAGCTTGTTTTGTACAGAAAATAGAAATAAAAGCACATTTTTAATAAAAGCAAGATTCTGCATGTTGGTGTTGGAAGTTACAGTAAAACAAAAAGCTCTTGTATAACAAGTTAGTGCCACAGAGGTGGAGAAGGGGGAATGAACTGCAGTGGTGGGGGGTCTGGAGCCATCCTGTGAAGCAGTACCAAGAGGGCCAGGATGAACCCTTACCGGGACAAACCAGGCCCAGTACTTCATCTTTTGCAGGACTTGCCCTCCTAATAAGGCCATGGTTTTTTAGCACTTTGCCCTGAAAGATAACTTGCACTCTGGTCTCCTTTAGAGCAAGAGTATAAGGAAGATGATAAGAAGCAACCTCCGAACCTTAATTTAGTACATGCCTTTGTGAAGCTGACTCTATATCCAGCTAGGTGATGTGTTTTACTTGAAACATCCATCTGACACTTGTTACACAATTTCCACTTGAGCCAACTTGAACACTTGGCTTAAGACATGCACCTCACATAGAAATACTGCTTTCTTACACTCCTACTGAGCAGAAAGAGAAATGGAAATGTGACCAGACCCTTTTGCATATTTACTTTTAAAGGGAGAGATTAAAAACCTCCATTGCCCAAGCACTGTGTGTGTAATACCTTCAGGCAGTAACGTCCTCTTTCCAGGAAAGCTTAATACATTATCAAGACCTTTCCTTTAAATCCCATTGAGAAGTACTTTAGCAGATGTTAGTTGGTGGTTAAGAAGGTTAACAAAAGAGCAGATGTGAAGATGAAATAAAAGTTTGCAACACTTAAGTACAAGAGCGAAGCTGCGTCAGCTACCATAATTGTTGTTTTATAAGCTATGCAATGTTAAAAGGTATAATGATATAAAGAAGAAAATGAGAGCCTGTTTCTAGTATATACTCTAGTATCTTCTGATAAATACTTCAGATAACATAAAATTAATTGTGTCTAATTGTGTCCTGATTTTCACCCACTAAGACTCTGGCCTGATAGGATTTCAGAGACCTCTCTGAAATACAAATCAACCAGACAGTAGTATTATGTACACAAACTTCTTGTAGTGTATCAGTGGTGTCTGTCAGAGCTTTCCTTAGCAGTCAGGTACATAGTGCAAAGATTGTTGAGAAGCCTGGTGACAACAGAACAGAATTTTCCATGTGAGACGAATTCTTTTTCTTTCCTCTCCTCTCCTTTTCTTTTCTCTCCTC
>JAHREE010000280.1:4335996-4475959 GCA_033628505.1 Tringa tobata
TTTCTTTTCTTTTCTTTTCTTTTCTTTTCTTTTCTTTTCTTTATTAAACCCAAGTCAAAATAAGGAAATTGCATCTGTGTTTAAACAGCTGAAGTTTATAATAGTAAGGTATATTTGGAGCAGCAGTTCTTTCCCAATGCAGTTCTAAAGGACCAAACGTATTTGGAAACATCCAGCAATAATCCTTCTCAAATAAATAATTAATCTGCCCTAATTTATAGCACCCCTTGGGTGATGCTATCATCCAACTCTGTGGCAGGCATATGAGATCTTGTTGCCTCTTGCCAGGAAGGTTAAAGAGAGTGTAGAGGTAAAAGTGTAAGGAAGAGGGTGTATCTCTTTCCTGCAATCAGACACTAAGAACTGCATTTAGAGCTACTTTTTCATAGCTTGGCTTCCAATTCCAGTTGATTGTGGAGTGGTACCTACTGCCAAATTCGTTTCTGCACTAAGCATCTGCTAAAATGGGAGAAAATGAATTCAACAGCTGAGTTGAATGCACTTCTGGGAGAAGACAAATTATTCTGGTAGCCCACCCTCCCCTGTGTATGCTACGAATGACAATAGAAGAGTTCCTTCTCAGCTCTAAAACTTGGTTTCAACAATGCCTATATCATGGCCCTCATACTTGGTCCTTGCCTATTGGAAAAATGAAGGGAAATTATCTTTCTGGCATAGAAGGTTATCTTCAGGCTGGAAGAAAGGCTGGGATGCAGGGGAAGCCAATAAAATATCTTGTCCAGCCAAATCGCTTTTTCTTCAAGGTGAAAAAAGGCTGATGGGTATAAGGTTAAGTAAGTTACTATTCTTAAATGGGTTCATGGCTTGCTTTTCACTGCTTGTCTAAGGAGACGAAGGAAGTGATTTCACATAGAAAAGTCCAAACTTGTGAGACTGCCAGCTTCATTTCACAGACTTGGTTATTTCAAGCGGGTTTTAAGAAATGCTTGAGAAACGTATTTTGACCATGATATCAACCTTCTGATATGTTTCTTAAAAATGTAAGAATAGATTTTCAAAGTAGAGAACACTGGAATTCTGAGCGCACATGCCAATTATTATGTGCACAGATGCCTGATTTGCTTAAGCATATGGCAAATGTCAATGTATTTCTTTACAGAGCTTTTTGCATCCTCTGTTTTTAATTGACTCATGTTTGCTCATGCAGTTCCGTTATTTGAATGCACAGATCAAACCATGGGATTGAATACACTTGAGCAAAGAACTAGTTGATCTGTCCTATGGAAATTCTCAAGAGTTAAAAAAAATTCACATTCTTTATCAAGAGAAACTCAAGATTTTCCAATTTTTTTGGTTGATTAAATAATCCCCAACTGTCTAACCTAAATATCCTTAGGACATTTAGCTGAAATACCAGGCAACAACACTTTATTCAGCCTGCTTCAGCAAAAGAACAGGAGCACCAATATCTCAGGTAGGCATTTCAGAGGAGGGGAGAGGAGATGACTGTAAAGTCTCTCTGATTGCTCTCAATCTGTATATACAGTTGATCATTCATTATTGGAGGGAATAAAAAAAGGCTATTAGCAAGTCACAGAGTAAGAGTTCCTTGCTCTCTCACTCACTCATCTCATAGACATTTACTTAATCAAGGTGCAAAAGCTCCAGCAACAATCTCTAGCCCTCATTAGGGTGTGAAAGACAAAAGCTCAAGCCCTTTTTCCAGTCTGAAAAGCAGAACAGCCATAGCAAGACATCACAGACACCTGAGAACATTCAGTATGAGTGACTGAGAGTCAAATCCTTGCTCCAAATCCACCACAGTAACACCCTTAGCTGCTTTTTGGTATATCTTAGTGAACATCTTAATAGCTGTGTATTAGATCTTCTCAGGTATCTGTGAACAGAAACCCCATCTTTGTCAAAACTATATGTGTGTCTCTGCAGAAAATTACATTCATCTTGACAAGATATTTTGTCAGAAAATTTCTGGCTGTCTTTATCTCAATTGCCAAAAGTCAAGCTATTAATCATGTTTTCTATTCAGTCCCGCTTTCCTGGCCTTAATTATTCCTCTCTAACACCAGAGTCCTCCATTGCATTTTGTCTTTCTGCTGTTACCTAATTCTGCAGGCTTCATTCATCATCATCCCTTTTTCTCTTTAAGCAGCAGAGGACAACAGTTTCTTCATTTTTAACTGATTTTGTTTCAGGATATTTCTAATACTTCATTTTCTAAAACAAAGCACTGAAATTAAAAATAAAATGTAAAAATAAATATTCATTCCTTTATTCACATGTCTTCGATAATTAGTCATTTGCAGATTCCAGGTGTGAGAGGAGTCTTTGCCACTTGCATCCAAACTTTCTTAAAAGTTCAAACTCTCCTAATGATACTGACTCAAGGAACTTACTCAAGGATTTTCAGTAGAGATTTTATCCTTGTTAAATCCTATCAGGAGGTCCTGAGATTTTTTTCACTACCAGATTACAGCATGAGAAGGATCAGATGACTTTGAGCCCACGCTCTCAACACAGTCCTAATTCTTCAAGGAAGACCTCCAAGAAAATCTCTCCTCCTGTCTCCTTGACTGTAGCTTTTACTTTGCAGAGTGTTATACTTTCCATGAGATATTTCTGGAAAATGTTAATTCTCAGTTTAGCCCATTGCTGGATTTGCTTAAGGTTCAGTTCTTAATGATATATACATAGTTTTAATGAAAATATAATTTAAGAATTTAATAACATGAGAACAGGGAATGAAGAGAGCAGGGTTCACATTACTGCTTTTGTTCACATTAAGTAGACGTGCCAGTCCTCTGATTCCCCAGGAAGTCTTATATGTATCTTTCAGCCCTTTATACTTTAATCCCTTAGACAAATGCCCATATTTAGTAGTACAAAGAATTGTTTGGAAAAAAAGCACACTGTGTCCTGCCCACTTCACTTTATCTCCTGGGTGTTCTTACGCTCCTCCTGTGGATGCCCAAGGACATTGCTGGCAAAAACCACTGTTCTGCCCTCTCCAAATTGATTGCAGCCCTCTTGAACGGTAGACCTTACATTTTTCTCATATCTACTTAGCAGAAACACCATTCAGTGAAACAACATCCTCTTAAACCACCCAAAAAATAAACTGTGGGCAAAATCCAACTTTTGATCATGTCAAGGTGAAAAAAAGTAGTTTGCCTTAAAATATACTTTTCTCACATCCCCCACAATATCTTATTGTGACTAACCATTTACAAAACAACACCTTTGAGAGGTTCCAAAACAATTTGCCCATGCAGTCAGCTGAATAAATTCTAATCCCCGTGTACACACATGCTCACACACACTCTCTCACACACAAATATAAGTTACATATAAAGATAACATGAAAACTTTGGGACATTGGAAGATTTTAGCAGGCCCAGAAGTTCACCTGGACATAGACCAAATATTTTATTATGTCTATCTTAGGCACAATTTGCATTGTTCTAGATAATCTTTTTCCTGTTTTCTATGTTAAAACAACAGTCCAGCTTCTGCTGTTGCAGATATGCATGCAGTTTTATGAAAAACCAGTACAGACTGTGGTTTGTGTATTTCATAACAGGTTCTGAACCTTAAATCGAGCTTTTGAAGGATTTTGGGTGGGGAGACATTTTGATGGTGATACAACTGTTTGTGTGTTCCTGCTATGAAAACTTCATGGGTCCCTAGTTTTAGACTCCTGAAAAAATCATTAAAAAGAGAAAGATTTTAAACTACCATCTTTATTTGACTGTATAGCAAATACGAAGCATCAGAAACACACACAATAATCCAAATTACTGTTAAGCTTTTGCAAGTGTAAGGACGGAACAATCCATTCCAAATATCTGATAGCTTATCATAATTATTTGGACACATAGTGCAGAACTGGTGCCTGGAAAATTATATAAGGTCTATAGAGTTTGGACTTAGGCATGTGATCTGCCCAGCATTGATGTCACAGAAAAAAATCCTACAGGGTTTAGCAGCATTTAGGTCATGTCTAAGAGAGCATGGAAATTTTAATTAGTCTTTCTGAGGCTCTTAGGTTGGATTCTGTTTTCTCAGCTAGGTTCATGACTTTGATCCTGTCACTTTAGGGCTCCCAAGTGGGAAAATCTTAACCAACATTTTTTTAAATAGAATGCAGGTAAGGTTTTTGTCAGTTAAGGATGCCATGTAATTCTATGTAGTTTTTCTTTTCCTTTGGTTAAAGCGTTGTACTGGATGTAATTTGATTTCAATAAACATTCCTGTATGGGGTAGGCATATTCCCCAGTGCCAGTTAGCTGGGGTTAAACAAGGTAGAAAAGAAAGATTTTTCCAGCTGTGTTTAAGGTAAGCAGCATGCCTCAATTTTTTATTTTTTTTAAAATAAAATGTACTTTAAGTTAAAATAATGTAACCAGCAACTGGTATGAGAATTTTAAAAGTCCTGAAAGATCTGGGGTTTTGGGGTTTTTTGCCAGGAACATAACAAGGACAAAGAGGGAGGAGAGATCTCTCACAGTTCAAGGATAAGAATAGATAACCCACCTTTGATATGTAAAGTTTTAAATATAATTACTAGCTTGCCATTGGCAATGTTAACTTTTCAGAGACAGAAATAATCAGAATTTCATCAGCCTGCCACTAATAATCTAGGAGAGTTTCCTTTAAGTTTTGCAGAGCCAATGAAGAATTCTTAGAGCAAAAAATATTGATAACAAACACAAACTGTGCTAATAACCTTGCATACATCTCAAAGTCATTGCAAAATTTTAATGTCAAGAACTAAGAACACAGGCTGTCATCCAACAGCTCTGTGTTCATGGACAAGTCTTTATCATCATGCAAAAATCCTTGTTGAACTCAAATTTTAATCGTTTGCAGAGCGGAACACAAGATTTTTCTTCCATGAACAGCACACTTCCTTCTACTACTGTATTCAGGATATCATTTGATCCTACCATGATATCAGGGTTACAGAAGATGTGAAAAATGATTTAAAAGGATGAAACTCAGGACCATATGTGAAATTTTAGAAGTGCATCATCCATTTGGTAAAGAAATCTAATAGATGGGAAATAATTTCTTCTTCAACATTTCTGGAATAATCAATAAACTTATATTGCTTGAATTTCATACTACACTTACAATCCACAAACTTGTTCAGTTGTATGGTTTGTCCTCCTGTTTTAAATAAAGCTGGGACTGTGGTCTGACCCTCTCATTCTTGTTGCACTTAAGCTATTTCTGTGCCCAAAAGTTATTCCTGATATTGATATTTGATGTAATTCTGCTTATGTAGAGATGCATTTTTGTGGCATAAATTTGGTAAAAGTCAATTTGACTGCTTTTAATTATTCTGGGGTGAAAATATGGTGCTAAGATATGTTTTAAATGCTTTGTGAGGTACTCAAATTACTTAGAAATTGCTTGATTTTTGGAATTGTAGAGGCTTAGCTCTCAATAAGAATGAATGCATTTCCAGCCACTGCAGACATTTAGATTATAAATAATGCAGTGTTTAGATATCTTATGACATATGGAATGATTATTGATATATGCAATCAAACATCATAGTTTGCTTTGTTCTGTATTTTTGGAGTTTGGCAAATGGAAAATCTAGATTCAGTACTGTGACTATGTATTTAAACACATAAAAATGAAATCATGGGTTGTGTATCTACATGTGTTGTAGATTGTTCCTCCTATGCATAGATATGGATACAATTAAGTCTTGTAAATCACTGTGTATGTACATTGGCTGCACGGCTTTAAAATTAACATTTTGCTCTTATAGTCTCAGTCACATTAGTAGTGTTACAGAGGAACTCTTTGCTTTCCATTAACTTTTAAAGATTCATAGATAAGTTATTTGTTATCAATTGTTTCCTGACAAGGTTTATTTAAACAAAGACAGAAAAAAGAAGATTGCTTTGTTTTATTATATACCTTCTGAAAGTGACTTTACTCTCAAGACAGTAAGGTCAGAACATGTTAATTTCCATGAATTCAAACGTGGACAGCCATTATCCTGAAATATAAATACAATGGAGTGACATGAACTTCATTGCAAAAACACTTCCTGGGGCATCTGTTTAATCCACAGCCAAATGATAAACACTCCTCTCTGGAAGACCTGTCCCTTTGCCCAGTGGAGTCCATTAGCCACTCAGTTTTCACACCGTCAAAAACTCCTCCTTGTTTGTTCTTTAGCAGGGACTCAAGTGTATGTTCATGTGATAATGGGAATGTTATTGTTACAATGAGAAAACTGTCCGTTTGAGGGGTATTCTCAAAGATAAATTTCATTAGAACAGTCAAAAATGAGTTTGCTGATTTGCTTCAAAATGATTAATTTAGTCAGTTTTCAAGAAAACTATTCTCAACCTTTAAAAACATGCAAATCTACATCTCTATAAAATACGTGTATGAAAATCAGTACTTTAGTATTAGCAGCCATTAATTTTTCTGCTGAGTTGCTGTGTTGATAGCAGAACACACAGAACTGTTCCCAATGCTGAGCAGTTTCACTTCTGCAAAGGTTATTGCAAACATTTTCCTTGGTTTCATTCTTTGTGGATTTACACCCTTCCCTCTACAGGTTTTGTTTTTGTGATGTTCTATTCGAGAGGAATGCTAAACTGACCTTGATTTGATCTAAAGACCACTAAAAGATTATTCATGACCAGGCCTGACCTCAAAACTCAAGATCAAGGCATAACTGCTGAGTATCACTGTTTTTCCATTGAAAGCACAAATGTTTAATGCTCCCTACACTAAATTTTCCATTGATAGAATGTTTTCTCATAACTAAGTTATGATCTCTGAAGACTCACGTAGAAAATTGAATTATGTCTTTTCATCATTCTAAAAAGATCAGGTTTTACAGCTAGATAGTGGACTTGAACATGTGAGATGGATCACACTCTGATAATAATTCAGCAGAGCACTTAAGTGGATGCTTAAAATCAAGCTTTATTATCAGCCTGGGAGCTTGAGACTTACAGGCTTGTGACCTTCTGTGTTTATGATTAAACAAGTGCTTAAGTGCTCTGCCAGAGAAGGGACTGAAAGCCCTTGCAGTGCCAAACCTATGGCTGGTTTATTACAAGAGCAGATTTACACTGGAACGAGGTGTGGTGTCATCAAGACTACCCCGGACGACATTTAGTATAAGAACAGGGATACTAACTCATCTAACCCAATAATGTGCCTCTGACAGCAAAAGAGATGTACAGCTACCTAAACATAGGTGACAAATGAGTCACCTTTTAGTGCCCGAGGATGTCCTGTCCTCCATCAGCTGTTCCAAAAAGATACAGGTCTCCAACAAGATCATCTGTGTCACCTGTACCAAATAACTTAAGGCCTCAAAAAAATGTCACTGAGTGCATGTGTTCAGGCACCTGATTTTCTCCCTGTTTGCCAGAGTGCTGTGGCTTGTGATGAACTACTAGCAGCTGTTTTGTTACATGTCCTCTGAACATAAGTGTCTGATCGGTCTCATTCAGAAGAGTGGAACGTAATTTTCTGGGAGATTTTGGTTGGAAATTATTCTAAACCGTTCTCAAAAGTGGTAGGTCAAGTAGTCAACACCATTGCAGTGGAAGATGAAAAACGTACTGCTCCAGATTGACTGACAGTGTAAGCAAGATTTCTACTACACTCCTGTATATCAGGAGTGTATTGCTGCTTACTAGATTTGTAGAGCAACTGTTCTCAGGGGAAGAAGAGTCAACTGGAAGGATCATTGATCTCATCTGCTCTGGCAGTTCCTGTGGTTTCATCCCCTTGTTAAACTGATGTAATGTAGGCTTAAATTGTAATAATAAGATTACCCACAAACAACAAGCCTATCTGGCAATTGTTCCCGGTTAAGCTCAGATATTTGTAGGTCTATACAAAAAAGGAGTGAAATTTGTATTGCCCAAAATAGTGTAAAACTCATCTATCCTTGACTGCGCCGCTTTCCACTCAGGTCGAATCTCCCGTTTTATGCAATTGATGTCCTTCTTTCCTTCAAATAGCTGACCCCAGTTTCCCAAACAGAATGTAATCCTGCAGAACGAGCCTGCCTCCCTGCCAGAGAGCTTTAGGTGACTTGGTAGAGGCAAGGACAAACATATGAAGCAGGACAACATAAGTATGAAAATTCAATCAGGGGTCAGGAGAAGTCAAAAGCATATCAAGAACAGCCCTGAAATCAGCTTGAAGGACAGTAAACAAAGGGTATTAGCTGTGAATATGTTTTTGTTGTTAACAACTAGCAAAAGCTGCTGTTATTAGGAAAACAAAGTATCCCGTGTTTTCTCTTAGGAAATAAAACATTAATGAAGAATGTCTTCTCTATACCATCTTTAGAAACTGACATCTTATCTCAGATTTAGATCTATGTGTCAGATGGCAGTACTGGTCCAGACAAACAGGCTCAGTCCCCAAGCAAACATTCAGAAACCTGGAGGCCCATGGCACCAATCTCACATGTGGATGTGAAAAACACTGTGGTTATTTAGGGAAGAATGTAAGGCAATGTCCACTGCCTCCAAACTCATAGTCTACATGAAGCTGCAAATAAATGAATTTGTTTGCTTTTCCTAACTCATGCTTTCTTTAGCCTTTTCTTTCTGTCATAACCAAAGGCCTAATTCATCAAGAATGTGCTGATAGGCCAGACCAAGTAATAAAACATACAAGCACACAGATTCTTCCCACCCAATGATCAAGAGGAAATGTAATTAACACACACTAGAGAAGTTGGAGTTGCTGTCATGAGGACGATGTTTGCTCCCACTGTGAACAAGGCAAAGCACACAGACAGTATGATCCCAGGTCTGCAGCTTCACAAAGCCTCATGGAGGGTGCTAGATGAAGTGTTAAATAAGAAACTTATCCACAGGGACCTGGTAATGAATTTACCCCACAGGAAATTAAAAGCAATAAATTAAAGCATGGTCTACTTGCTCACAGTTTTAACCCACCGTTTGCAAGCTCATCATTTAGTAATGATAAAATGAAAATATTTCATCATGCCAGGTGCAGCTATTTTCTGTGTGACTCCTTACAGCTGATGAAATGCAAAAATATGTAGATCACCTTTTGTAATCTTCCTATTCTGATGCCTTTTACTTTCAGAGAAATCTTGCCTGAAAAAGTACACCTGGAATTACCTTATATGTGTACAACCCTAGATAAATCACAATATTTCACAGCTGACATTTGAAGAAATCTTGACGTTTATTCTCACAATTCCCTGAGTATCTGTTGATGAGAAAATTTTTTTTCCACTTTAATTCGTCTCCCATGCTGTCCTCGGCAGACTTTCTCACCAGACTTGCTCACCAATTTAGTTTACAGTTATACTGATGGTATGAGAAAAGTCTTGGTAACTTAAATACTTGAGGCAATTTCATGTGAAGGATCTGGCATGCTGGACCAATTTCTGGCTCCACTTTTCCAGATTACAGACTGCTTTTTTTCTGCAGTATTTTAGGATTAGAGGGTATAAAGATTCCTTAGTGCCATTCTAATAACCTTTTCTAACAGGCTTTGCCTCCTGGTGTCACATCACAAAAATCCAGACTGTGAAGTGGGAGCTGTGATTTTCACTGAGCTATCACTATTTTCTATGTTCAGTAACAGCAGGATGAGTGCAGGCCTAGAGATCTCAACTCTACTTGCTTTTACTTTTTTTTAACCTTTACCTCCAAAAGTAAAAAGCCATGGCCATTAAATATGATATTCTGTGGGATCCTTTTAATGACCCCACTTCGTATTTGCTAGGTCATTTAATTTACACCTTCTGCTCACATCTTAGGTCATTCCTGTCAATTCTATGGCTTTTATACAGTTTTGACTCTTGCTGCAGAAATGTCAAAAAAAATCTCCTAACAATCTTCGCTGAGCAAATGTTTAGCTTAGAGAATTTTTTACTTATTTTTGTTTGAAGAAGAGGTGAGGAAAGTATAGAGAAATAAAAAGAACTATTTGAGGGTGATTTACAGTGTAAAGCTTAGCAATGGTCAATTTCCATTTTTAAAATCAACGTTTCTCAAATTAGAAACAGCTAAAAGAGCTGTACTTTTCTCTTAATTCTTCTGTCATTAGTGTGAAAATTACAATCCGTGTAAATGGGCTATCAGACAATCAAGGGGAGAAAACTGTTCCACTAGGGTACATAAGAACACATTTCATTTGGGGTTTGGGTGCAAGGAGCCCACTACTGCATCTCTGACAAAGATCGGTGCTAAATGCTGAAAGAATGTCTGCATGAGGCAGGAGAAGCATTGCATGGTACTTCTCCCAGTAAGTCCTCCAAGCTTTAGGAAAACTGTGGTGCAGGCACTTCCTGAGTTCGTAAAACCTTTTTGTGTAAAGTAAGCCTTGATGGGCACGGCGTAGCTATATAACTTTTAGACACTTTTTGAGCTTATGCTTTTGGCATCTTCAATAACTTGTAGTTAAGGACTGTGTAAAAAAACTGCTTATTTCTCTTTTGATCCCTCTAAGTTCTTCCACTGTAAGAAGCAAAGCATAATGATTGCCTAATCACCTTCTCTATGCAACTCATAATTCTAAGATTGCTTTCAAATCCCTCCCCTCCTTTTACCGTACTGGGAAGCCCTAACTTGTGTAGCCTACATCTATGATAACCGTCCTTCACCATTGTTATGCCTGTTGGTCTTTGTTGTATCTTTTCTACTACAGATTTTAAGACAAGGAGATAGAAATTTAATGTTCACTTACTTTACTCAGAAAATGGACACACCAGACATGCCATAACATAGTGTAGTTTCCTGTGTTGTTATGTATCCTAATAGTTTCTAATAGTCTGTTTGTCTTTTTAGTTCATGTTGGAAATAGATTCTTATTTTTTTTTCACCAGAAAATTGCTCACAGCAAAAAATGACCTCAAATTCTGTTCTTGGGGGAGTGGTAATAATTGAGAACCTGTTACAGTATACATGACTATACAGGATGTACATTGTTTATATTTATTGAATTTTATCTCTCTTTCTACCTAGTTTTACCTCTTTCGGTTGGGAACATCTGTCTGCTTACTCTCTGTTCTTTGCTCCCCATCTTTTAAATAGCGTCTTTTCTCTGCTTAGCTCTTAAATTCATAAGAGGACTTAATTTTTTCTTAACCTGTGATAACCTAATTACTCTAACAGTCTTGGTGAGCAATCATCTGAGAGCCTTCTGGAAACCCAAGTTCACTTTATTAACCTGATCTCATGCATATCCCTCTTTGCTTCCTCAAAGAACACAAGCAGCTTTTGAAGCTTTTGAAGCAACAAATTATAAGATGTTTGCTCTTTCCTGGTGTGTTAATTTAGATACGTGTCTACTATGTCTACCTTTATGACATATTTTTCCAATTTTGCAAGTATAGAAATTAAGAGTAATGGGCTATAATCTATATGAGTCCCTGCTTAAGAACAAACCATTTTCTATTTTATACAGATGGTGATTGAATTTATAGACTGTACACAACATTTAATAGCTTGGCAATGCAGTATTTTAGTCCTCTTAAAGATCTTGGATGACTGTTATCTTGGCCTTGTGACTTATCACTCCTCATTTAATGAACATTTTTCTAAGATTCTGCTGCTGCTGCTTCTGCTCGAGATGACTCTTCTGACTCATCCTCCAAAAATAACGATTCCAGGATGGGAGCTTCCTCATGTTCTTCACAGTCAGCAGAAATGCAATCAATTAATTTAGCTCTGCTCTTATGGTCTTACTTTTTCTGAGTAATCCTTTCCCATCTTGGCCACCTGTTAACCCTGCAGGTTCTGTCAGACTTCTAGTTTCTGGTATGTTTGCTTGCTAGTTAATCCTTTTTGATTAGTAATTTTATACCTCTAACAAGTTGATTCTAAGATTCTGTTTTGGCTGGGCTGTGTTGTAATTGTTTTGTGTTTAATTCATCAAAGTTTATATTTTCAATTTTCCTTTTAGTCTTAATACAACACTGATTTTTTGAAGAATAAGTTTTTCATAGCTGCCCGTTCGCTGCTGTTTACCTATTTGTTTTCTTTTTTTGTTGTTCCTTTAAAGTCCATTTTGACGTGTATTACACATTTTGTTTGAGCTCCTGATAGAATGTCTTCAAAAGATACTTGCGTGCCTCTGTAAATATTTGGCTGCCTTCTCTATTTGCTTACATATTTTTTAAAAGTCTGTGGTTACTCATACTTATGCTGTTTCCATTTTTTAAATTAAAAACTACTCTATTGGATTTCTGTGGGTAATAAAGTTGAAGGAAATTTGCTTTCACAGAGAAGCTACTGGCGAAATATCTCATTTCAACTGTGTTCATGTATTGTTATCATCAAATAAATTACTTTTAAGAGTGATAGCTGACATAAGTCTCTTGCAGAAAATACATCATTTGGCTGAAAAATCTTTCTAGATGCCACTTGCAAAACATCTGCTAGCAAGACACCATCCCTGTGAGCAAGTTTTATGCAAATACCAACCCCAAAGACTTTCACAGAGTAACTTCATAACAAATATATTGCAATAACCTAATCTTGAGATGACAAGGTTTCAAAGACCAGTGGCAACCTAAGAAGTGAGATTGCTGCTCAACAGCATTGATAATACCTGGTTGAGATGCTACTGTGAGGTGTTATCAGACAGTATGTGGGTACTGCTCCAAGTTATGAACAATTTTAGCTCTGAAAGGCTTTTCTATGTCAGTAAAGGGCTAGGGCTACTTTTGGAATCTCTGTCATCAATTTCTCCTAATTTGTCTTCCTGCTCTCACCTTATCTGAGCTGAAATGCAGTCAGGTTCTCCCGTATCACAAGCCTCTGAACCAGGTTCACCTGCTGGTGAAATTTTGGGTTGAATGTTTTATTGAGATATCACTGTTGTCAGCCTTTGAGTATATGTATGTTGCACGTTTGATTACATTGCTTTTAGGACTTAATCAGGTAACAAATTCAAGAAAATAAAGGGAGAAACTAGCTCAGGATGATTGTCTGTGTTGGTGCCTGTTGCTTTTTGCACACTGCCTACATAGATCAGTTTTGTGAGACCTTCAGTGTCTAGCATCTGTGTTAAATTCAATAAATCAGATTCGAAAATAGGAAAACTGCTTGAGGAGCACAGTAGACTAGTTCACCTTGTCAATTTCTATGTTTTGGGATCAGGGGGTATGGAACTTTGTTGGAGTAGAAATTTTAAATTATAATAATTAACACAACCATAAAACAGGATGGAAATAAGTTAGTGCAAACTTTGCCCATATGACTTCCTAAATTATTTTTATCACTTTCTTGTTGTCGTATACAACTCCCTCATGAAACTGTCAACTCAAGCAATATAGGCCTTTTCACCTTCTTTTGCAGCGTCATCAAATACTCTCTTTCTACCCTGGGTACAGGTGTACTTCCCTTTATTTCTAGCTGGACTTGACCAACTTGTTTCTCACTCACAACTGTCCCCCAACTCATTTCTTGAAGAGTCCTTCTAGTGACCCCTACCCATGGCAGTTTTCAGGACCAGTAACTATTCACAATCTCTTCAAGCTTCTTGTTGTCTCTGACGCCCCTGGAGTCCTGTCATCCACTAACTTTGGGATTTCCATTCTCCCCTGGTTTTCTCTCTAACCTTTTTGATGCACTGTCTGTGTCTCATTCAGATGTATCTTACCTCTCCTGTTACTCCTGCTGATGGTGATCCTAAATTTGTAGTGCTTGGTCCACCTTCTGCACATTTTCTCTAAATTGCTATCGAGTGAGATAGATCTGAATTGTAAAGGATCCTTTAGAGGTCTACAGACTCACAGCAAGTCAGAAAATTTATAAAGCTCAAATGTCAGGAATCCCTTTGAAAATCCTGACTGTCCAACCCAATACAGCACTATGCACCTACAGCAAGTTTCTGAGCTTTTGCACTGTCACTGGATAAATACTGAGAATATCCAGCTCTCTCTGTTCTTTATTCTTGCCTTCAGTTTTCCTCCTCTTCCCTGCATATAAACTACGCTCAGTAACTTTTTTCTGCTTCAGCTTGTCCACTGAGGACCCTCTTCGTGTGTTTTCAATATAACACATAGCAGATTATGCTGCTCCCAAAAAGGATAAAGGGCTTTATGAAGTACAATATAATTATATTTACAGAAAAAAATCACTCACATTATACATTTTTTTTGTCTTAAAATGAGGGAAAATATTGTAGGAAAAGAAATATTTGTTTCTCTGAATCTTTCATAACCCCTGTGGGACACTCAGAAATTTATTTGCAAATGGAAAACACACACATTGTCAAGTAATGCCAGACAAGTTTGCTTACAAAGACTTTGGAGCATTTTAAATGTACGTGTTTATAGCAAACATAGTGCTCTTCCAGTAGGGAATCTATCCAGGCATGCAACTGTCATTTACTCTTAAAGCCCACAAGATCTGAAATATGACAGCTTTAAAACTTGAGGCTTTTTTAAAAGCCGGCCTGATAGAAGACTCTGTCTTTGAAGCTGGTGATGCCTATGCAGCTGGAAGACCATGGCCAATTTTACCAGAGAAGGTCTGGAAGGCAGAGTGGGCCAAGGACCATTCCCCAGGGGGCATTTTTTATGTGCCCATCCTGTCTCTAAGGCCTGACAGAGTTTAATAGTATGGAAGTGAAATATTTCTTCACTGAAAGGCTTATCAAACATTGGAACAGGCTGCCCAGGGAAGTGGTTGAATCACCATCTTTGGAAGTATATAAAAGGTGGGTAGATGTGGTGCTTAAGGACGTGGTTTTATGGTGCTTTTGACAGTGTTAGATTGATGGTTGGACTCGATGAACTTAAAGGTCCCTTCCAACCTAGATGATTCTGTGATTCTAAGTGGCCAGACTCTGCCTGGTGGCCTCCAAGTCACTTAGTTTGCTGCTAGAGATGTAGTCAGCACTCCTGCACTGATGCTCAAGGTGCTGCATGTGCCGTTGGCTTCCTCAGGACCATGAGATGGGGCTGGGAGGTCCCAGGGCCGTCAGGGCAGGGCCAGGCCATGAGGGCCTTGTCCTGCCCACCCAGCAAGGAGGAGGGCAGCCAGGGGGCACAGGCCAGGCCAGGGTGGAACATGGGCCAAGGATCATTGCAGGGCTGTGGGGATGTGGAGATCAGCCCTGCTGCAGGGGGCAAGGGCTGATGGCACCAGGGGGCTGACATGGAGTCCTGGGCTTTGGGCAGGATTGGGCTAAGCCCTAAAGGGGTGGGCAGGGGCAGGCAGGGCTCTGGGTTCCCTCATGGTCATGACATTGAAGCCTTGCTCCCCTTTGCTCCCTTTCTTTTAACAATTCCTCTGTGAAATAGTGAGTTTTTTTGGAATAGGTGAGTAGTTATTTTAAAAAATCAGTACATACCGTTAAATACCAAAACCAGAGCTAAGACAAAAGCCCTCAGGTTACAGCACCCAGCTCTTTTTCCCTTCTCCTGCCCGGTGGCAGCGTCTGTCATCCTGCCCGTCCCACCTCCTCCCATGGCTACCAGAGGGCTACGGGGACAAACGGGTACAGTATTAACAACGCAGAACAGACTTTTATTTTTTTCTGAACAGTCCCTGAACAGAGGGCAAAAATACTCAGTCTGTACTGTACAGGCAGAGTCAAACCCCAGAAAACTGCTTCTCCCTGTAGGAAAGTATCGTATTAGGTGAGTGCTCTATTATTTTTCCCTGCTACCTAGAATATCTGAAATTTGAACCTGAGGACACTCTGTACCTGTTTTTATAGCCCTGAGTGCCTCACAGGGAAGCATTTCATAAGCGTGAGCTCTATTCTTTTGAACTCTAAACATCTGCCTTAAGCATCTGTTTTTAATCAAAGTGAAACCAATGGCCTCCTTCAGTGGACAATGTGGTACAGATAAAAAAGGCCGATGGTGTATTGACTGCAAAGCCCTCAGCTTTCTTATTCCCACTTCAGATCCTTTGCCAAAAAACCTTACTTGTCATTTCAGTTTTCCAGTAACAACCCAAATTTAATGGTCAAAATTTCAAGGAAAGTTTATATATAAATATATTCTTTGGGATTAATTTTAATTTTTCTACTAGCAATGTGCACATGCTTCTTTGAAAGAAAAAAATAAATTTTGCTCATGCAAGGTTCAAATATATTTTATCATCTCTGAAGGGATTGGAGGTGATTATTTTGTGCGGTATGTACTGCGGGGAGTTAACCACATAATTCCTGTTAACGATGAAAAACGAGCTAGCAGTTCAAAGCACACCAGTTTAAAAACACTCTGAATGTCCCAAATATACATATACATGGTGCTTCCAAAGGCCACATTACCTAGGGATATAAATCATTGTGTACATATGTGATAGCTTTTAAAATGTTCATTTCTGCACTTTTTGCAGTAAAACTAGGTTTCTTCCACCCTATTTAGCATAAATTGCATAGGTTGTTTGCATCACACAGTAAGATATCTGAAAACATCAGATTTAAGTCAATGAAAATGAAAACACAGCTTGAATAATTGCAGAACCCTTTTTCCAGCATTGTCCATTGAATATGATAAACCAGTTTTTGTTCATCAGCAAAGAAATCATAGATAGTCTAGATTCAAAAAACATTCCCCCCAGCCTTCACATTGGTATATGAAATGCCAGCTGCTGTCCATAATTGTCTGTCTCAATAACATGGTTTCCAATTGTCCAATTTCCAAAAGAAATTATGGTTTCTCGGGAGAAAATAAATCCTCAGTGAAGAATGATTGTATCAGGGAAGGTAGGAATTTTCTAAAACATTTTTTTCATGGGTCAGACATTTTAACATTCCTAAAAACTCTGGCCTACCTAAAGTAACATACTTAGTCCTGTGCAAGAACCTAGTCAAGCGCACTTTAGTATTTAGATAAAGTTGAGCTTTCTTGTAGTCAGACTGGGCAGCAGGAGACTGGCCAACCTGCTGAGCCTAACGGTATCTGCCTCTGCTGCTAATCAAAACCCCTGGATCTGATTCCTGTCCCACAGCTGATGGATTTCTGTTGCTGGCATGGCCCATGGGACACTCTGGGCAGCAAGCACCCTCCCAAGCCATGCCTGGGCACAACTGAGGGCTTAGCACAGCGTGAGTGTGAGTGACTGTTCTCAACAGACAGCATGAATGTGATTGTTCTGTAGGGTATCAAAGCTGATATAGTACATGAGCCATACCAGCTGTCCTCAGTGCCAGAAAGGGGTCCCTAGGCTTTTTTTATTTGCTAGTGGAAATATAGCCCTGGGGTGTATTCTGGGCTCTGCTGCTGAACTGCTGCCTAACCCCTCTGGACCTCAGCTTCTCCTGCTTGGTATAAGGGTTAGGTTAGTGACAAATGCTTCCTGCTGTCAGATACAAAAAATGCTAAGAGTTCTAGTCAGAATTAGATCCACTTTATTCTATAAAACAGTCTGTCAAACTAATAAGAAGTTATGTCAGCAATATGACCCCAAAGAAAGTTATAAAAATACTATCTTTATAGTATAAGAAACCTGGATAATGATCAAATTATACTGAAGACAGACTGGGTATTTTTCTGGGACTTGTGTACCCAAGAGAGCCTAGTTTTTTAAAACCTAAATAATTACTACCACATATTCCTAATTCACAGCAGACAAAAAAAAAAAGAAAAAAAAGGTAAAGCAGGACATGTTAAGTGCCAGTGTTTTTCACTGTCCCCAGCTGAGACTGAAGACATCGGCTGCCTGGCTGAAACATTGGTACGTCCTTTGACTTTCTTCCAACTCAAGTTGCAATTGATTATACAGTATCACTGTGCACTGAGATGTGATTCATATCCCCTTTCCTGCCACACAGAAGGATATGTGGGATCAGAATTCATTGTAGATCAACACGTGTGACAACTTCTAAACCTTCTCTGGGAATTTTTAGGGAGCGCACTAGTTGGTCCCTGCACAAAGTAAGCCAAGGATTGATGAACAGCTTAGTAATATAGATAATTGACTTTCAGCTCCTGTTCCAGTACCCTGGCACTTTTTAATTTAATCGTATGGGTAGGTCCATGATGTGGAATGGATAACAAAAACGTTATATATGTTTCTTGCATTAGAAGCCCTACCATTGTATCATAAACAATTCCCTGCTCTTTTAGTACTAACATTTCTGAAAACATGACTAGCCTCATAGACAGGCATAACTAATTTGCTCCATTATCAATTATTTCAAAATCTTTGTCATGTTTGACATCTCTGCAATAAAGAAACTTTCTGTGTTAGTGAAAGTTTCTAATGTTTTGCTTTTCTGAATTCAAGTAGACTTTCTTTAGCTCAGTTCATGGCTTCTAAATTGTGGTTAGCTGGCATGTAGTTCGTAAACAGAAAATGAAAAAAACAGAAATTAAAATGTATATTGAATACTTCTTATCATCTCTTATTTATCAGTGATTAGCTGGAAATACAGTTATTTCTGTTTCCTAGAAGGTGGGAAATACCTTGCTATTATTGCTAAATAATCAATTTTATGCACTGAGGTCTGCCCATAATACTTGGTTCTTTCAAAATTAGATGGTGAACTGGTGTCTGAAGCTCGATGAAATCAGTGGAAAAACTTCAATTACCATTAATAAACTTTAGTCCATGAGGTCAAGCACTGACCTCACTGTTCTCTTTTACCATTGTTGGCAATTGAACCAAGAGTTCATGCTCAAGCACTGGTTGCTCCCGTGGGGTTACTGATGTCCTGCTAGAATCTGGAGGAAGCAGCTTTCTGTCAGCCAGGTCGATTCATCCCTGGTTACAGAGATATATTGCTAATGTAACCACAGCATATCTGTTAACTCTGGCTGCCAGGGATATGGTAGAATCCATTCTAGATTAACAAACTAGGCAGTTTTGGTAGTTTTATGGAAGCCATGTGTTTCTCCCGCTACTACAGTATTATTTTTAGATACTTGCCCTTCTGTTTTTACATTAATTTTTATCTGGTTGTTTGACTGTCACCTTATTTTGACTCTTCTGTCCCCTGCACAGTTGAGTTGTGAAGGCTGGCTGGAGATGCAGTGCCAGTCCGACTGCGGCTCAGGGTTTGATCAGCTATTACTTGCAAATGAGTCAGCAATGTTGGCTATGGACCAACGGGTAAAAGCACTTTGTTTTCTTTTTTTCCTTCTCTCTTGTTGCTACACACAGAAAGAAAAGAAAGGAAAGCTGATTAGTCGCTCTGGTTTGAAAATCTGACAATGACAAGAGATAATGCAGATTACCTTTTATGTTGTACTCAGTCCTAGAGAGTGCTTGCCATTATGGAAAAGTCCTATAAAAGGCTAATGAAACCAGTAGCTATAGATCATTATTTTATACCCTGTTTTCAGAATGACTTCAGCAGAAGTTTCAATTTCAATTCTGTAGATCCTTAATGCCTTACCCTCTTAAAATTCCACCCCTATTGCATTTCCATAATAAGGTTCTAATCTTTTGAAGATCAATTCAAATGTCCTGCAGATTTTTGTCTTATATCTATTGTACAGATCGGTTAACTGCAAAGAAATCAGTCCAAAATATGAACCTGCAATTTCATATGATGGTGGAAACTGATAAGTGAAGTTTATATTTTCCAGTTCATTTTGTAAGTACCTACTTTGAATTTATTCAGTATCTTTATTACCTCTATTACTGCAACAATTTGATGCTTGACTATATATATATATTTAAAGTTATGCTAAGAAGAAAGTGAACCATAGGAAAAAGGAGAATTAAGAAGAGTTTCCCAGAGGCTGTTCACACTTGTCCCTACTCCTGTCTCAAGTGCAGGCTTTGGGGAAGGGGAGGTCTCACACAGAGATAAAAATTTTGTTTTAGGTTAACTCTCAAAAGACAACAATAACTCAAAGGATAATTATTGGACCTTATTCTGATCTCACTTATCTATGTGTACACCAAGAACAATTCTCTTAAAGTCAATGGAGTTGCAGTGATGAAAATTATTAGATAATTTGGCTTCTGCTGGGGAAGACTTCTGAAAATTCAAGGCTTGACTTTAAAAACTCAAACTTTTACTTTAAAAGAAAGCAGAAAGACATTATTTCTCATCAGTTTATAAAACCTGAATGAGATTCCCTCATTTTCTCCCTGCTGCACAATATAGAAACTTAGTGCCACAAATAAACTGGCTTTGTAATCCAGTGGCATTATGTGATATGAACATTTTATGCAGAAGACAGGCCAGATATAATTTCCCATTAGAGGACTGCACATGAAGGCAGATGTGTCCTTCTTTTCCATTTATAATTTTTATTAGGCTTTGAAGAAAATCCAAGTACAAATGTGTTAAACAATAATGATAATAGCATAGCAGGGTAAATGCTTTCTTGGCAGCAGTCGTGCAGTTACATGCGTGTTGTTTATATGTTCAGCATCTTGTGTTGCATCACACAGGCATCCTATCACAATCAACCAATTTGCAATGGGCTTCTCGGCCAGCTGTCCAACAGCAATAAACTCTGAAGTGCGCAATGGAACCGTTGTCACACACTGATCCCCTCCTCTTTTTCCACCATTGCACTTCCAACCCCACTTCAGAAGGTATAAAATAATCCCAAGGAAGTGCTCAATATCTTATCACTTTCCAAACTACTCTATAGCCTCTTGTTTTTTAACCTTGTTTGGGGGTAAACAGACTATATTTTGGGGACTGGAGACACTTTCCACTTTAATAGATAGGATGTTGGGTGTTGATATCCATCTTCCTTTTGATTTTCCCTGCTGTTTGGGTTGAACTTAGATGATTTTCTTTCTCTCCTTTTGAAATTAGGAGTGGATAAAAATAACAAGAAAAGTTGCTGGGACAAGGTCAGGGAAGCTTGCTCTCTTTAGATGAAATATTTCACTTCATTTGGATAAAGGCTGTGCAATGTGCATTTTTTTTTGATGAGCTGCCAGTGATCAGGCAAAACAGATGTACTTGTGGTATTTGTGTGTTTGAAAGAAAGAAGGCAGAGCTGTTTCATTGTATTCGTTCAGAGAAGTGAAATCTTAACAGAAGAACTGCAAATGATGGCATCATGTTGAAAATTCTTGTCATGGGCAAGCACTTTTCATATTCCCTCCTCGCACCAAGAAAAAACCCCACTTTTCTCATGGTTACTATTGTAATAAGATCTACCTGAAAAACTGGGAGGTGTTTCCCAGGGCATTTTCAGAAAATTGGTTACTTGAAATAGTTTCCAGTAAGAATGACAAACTAGAATAGACAATCTAAAATGTTTTGAGCTGGAACTGGAAATTCAAAGCTTTTAACTCTAGGGCCCTACTTCACATCTAATTTTCATGCCTGCCTATCCCAACATCATTGAGGGGGAATTGGAGCAATCAAAATAAATGAATAAAACTGTTTTATTTACATACCTAATGTTTTCACAGAGAACAGATTATATTTTCTTTAATTTGACATGAGCAGGTGCAACATGTATTAGGACAAGGCTGTTAAGGGATGGTTTACAGATGTTACTTTTGGCCCTCAGCAATGTTTCACACAAAGTTGGAGAAATTAAGTCAATTAACTTAAATGAGGAATTAACCTTTTTTATTCCTGCTTTTAATTTATTATTCTCCACATTTGATTTGTATGACTCTTCCTCTGAGTGGCGTTTATCTCAGAGGGCAGAGGACAGCGAAATTTTGGTAAAGCACTCAGTTCTTACTGTAATTCTTTAGAATGCAAGCACCATGATTTTTGAACAGAGCGAAGCAGATTTGATACAGAGAGGGAACGTGAAGTGCAGGGCTGCCCTTCTGATTTGTGATTAAGAGCAAGGCATGCAATAAGAACAGCTACAGACCCTTTTATTCTCTGTGTAAATCCATATCGGTCAGTACTAGCAACTATATGAAGCTTGAAATTTAATTTTTCAGCCATTCCACAGTCACAGTTAATGTGAAAGAATTACTTCCCCAAACTACAAAATATTTTTGCTAGTCTCTCACTACATAGGTTTTGGGGTTTTTTTTAAGTTATTTTATTTTCTAATGGAGAAAGAAATCAAAGAAATTTCAAGATAGTGAGATGAAAACATCTTTTTTAGAACATATATGTGCCTAAGCATGCTTCATACATTCACACTGTGTAAATAAATGAACATCTCTACTGCTGTTTACAGAAAACAGAAACTGTCCAGTTACAACTTAAAGGAGTAAGTCTTATTAATTCTAAGTAATGAAAATACTTTTTTTTTCAGAATTCATTCCTGTTCTAGTAATCTGGTTTGTCATTAACTTATGCAGAAAAATTGGTTCATAATTAGTTGTTAAAAAAATAACTGTCTCATTAGCATTGTTTTCAAAATTGAAAAACATTGCTCTTTTCTAAACCATGGACCCTGTGGATCTTTGGGGAAAAAAAGTCCATGTTTTTAAGCTGCAGTGACTCAGAATTATGGCAACTATAGTTTTCCTTCAGAAGAACTGATTTCTGAGTCAACACTTGTGGGAATATATTGTTTCAAAGTACTTCATGGGATATAATTTTCAAAAGGATGTATGAAAACCACACACTTCCGATTAACGTTAATGGGGAGTTGTGTGGCTAAACACAGCTTTGAACACACTGGTTAGAAGTTTATATCTTAGTGAGCTGCACATGGTTCCCCGGCTCTAAACAGATGGTGTTTTTATAGATTGCAGAAGAGCCCTGCTGTGGATCAGCAGAAATCACGTTGAATGTTTCTCTCTGCTAGATACTTCGTAGGTAACTCCATTAGAATAGAAAGACCTTTTCTCTAATGACTGTCATATTTCATAGGTTTAGCCTATTAATTATACACTATAGCTATCTATTATAACACAAGAAACTTCCTTATGCAAAATCAAAAGGGTTCCTTGCTCACAGTAACTTTCTCATGCACCGCCAAGTAGCCTAAATTGCTATTCTGTGGCATTCTTATCAGACCTGCGAACCACTGTGGAAAGTGCTCAGTTAGCTTTACTCACTAATTGCACTCTCAGTGAAAGATTTTACTGTTTGTTTGTGCCCCAGGTAATACATGATGATACAGCATTACATAATTACAGCACACATCACTTGAAACTGGGCATGGAATAATGGGAAGCTGTGGAATGCCAAGTGGAAAGAGCCTAATGGCAATATGATAAGAAAAATTATTCTTGAATAAGTCTATACAATGAATTGACATTCACATTTGCTAGCCATAAGCTGGAAGCTGTTATGACTAAGCCTTAAACTACCTCAACTATATCAAGTAATATGGTATATTAGATTTAATAGCATTAATTATCTATTCTTGCCTGCTAGATATCTAAACAAACAATATTTTTGAAATATGAATTGATCAACCTTTTTTTTTTTTTTTTTCTGTTTGAAGATCACTAAAATATTTGTACTGCAGAAAGGCAACTCATCTTCTGGTTAGGTGACCATTTGCATGATTAGGATAACAATCAGCACTAGAAGGATTCCATGGGGCTTTTCAACAAAAAAACCCCAAGCAACAGATCTCCTTTCTCCTCATATCTCTGCAGGTGTTCAAAGAATCTTACTTATTTTATTCCAGATATTAGTCTTGCCAACTAATTGTTTTTATAACAATAGCTTACGCAGAGCGTGGGAAACCGGGCTTTTACGTTTTCACTGCCTGTGTCCTGATTCAGGACTCAGCACAGAGATCCAAGATATGTAACAACACTCGGGTATCATAACGACTAAACTACAAGCTCAGTAATATATGACAGTGCATAACACAGAGCTGAATGTAATGCCTCATATTTTTATCTCTGCTATGCATGGAGACAACAGTAGTGTAACTTTACAAGAAGAAAAGAAGTTTAAGGAATACAGTTTTCTGCTCTGGCCATCTTTGCTTACTGGTTCATGTGGGTAAAGTTGGTTATCAATTTAAATTGCTTGTAAACTCTCCAAAAGTAACAGAGCTGCATGCAGTTTACTTCCAACTCCATAACTAGTTCAGCTTTCCTAATTTGCTGGAATGACAGAAAAGATGGATAGAACAGCTTTACCAGTCTGGTGTTTCTCTCTGTTGGAAATCGATGAAAGTCTTTGCATCAGAATCAGTGACTTCTGGATCAGTCTCCAAAGATGGCATTTTTACAAATCATTCCAAGCAAAGTAAATTATGATTCTGGACTCTAACATCACTGAGGTCAGGAGGATTTAAAGTTTGGCTTTGTAGTGGAATCTTAGCTCATATCCAGTAATTTATCTCATCATAAAAAATGTTACTTATATTCATAAAACATTTGTATTAGTTACTTCTGGGAAAGCACAGTTTCCACCCACTGAGCAGTACTAGTCTTATGGTTTTATGCATTATAACAAATTCAAAAAGTGTCATTGTTTTACAAACCTTTTGTCCTTCTAAAATAGTAATCTTTCATTTTTAGCGTCAACAGAAGTTATCGCAATTGAAATATGCATTTCAGAATGTTCTCTATTTTATAGGTCAGAAAATGCTATTGGAAATGTAGTTTTATCAAAACTTAAAATTGATCCCATATTTTACTCAGCAATATTGCTGAAAATAGATAAGTAATAAGAATGCCTTCTTTCGTTCACTGGCATTTTATATCATGCTGCCTCTCTAGAAAACTGATCATTTGAAAGATCACTGTGAAATGGAACCCTCAGTTTTTAAAAAGCACAGACCAACACTGCAAAATAAAGTGTTTAATTTGCTAGACAAAATCTTCGTCTACATTTTTAATTCTTAGATCTTTCCTGATTTACACAAAAACCAACAACCAATGATAAGCTTGCCTTTTTAAATTTTTGCAAAATAGCTTAAAATATCTTATTAGGCTTAAACTGATATTTCTACTTGTAGTTCAAAGAAGAATAGACTCGAATACACAAAGAAAAAAATCAGAAATCAGTTCAAGCCTTTTTCCATGTTCATTCAATTACAGTTTATTGTAGGTGTCACTAGCATGCAAAGATAAGTGAGCTGGTATGAAAACTTTCTTAGCCATTAGTATGATATTTATGTTCATGACATCCTTGTAAAATAATACTGAGTTAATATTTATGAAGGTAGTTAATGATACAGATCAACTTTTTTTTTTTTTCCTGAAGGCCACAAAAGACTCAGAAAACAGACAATATGATCCTAATATAACAAGATACTCAGTTACAGTCTTATTTAGTAATTTGTTTGGTTCACTTTATATTGATAAATCTCTTAAAACAAGGGAGTGCATATTTTTGAAACTCTTTCCTAATAAATGTACCTTGTACCTCTTTAATTCATATTAGCTAGCTTCTCAAATTAATTTTTAGCTTTGGCACCTGAGAATGGATGGACTTCTTTGTGGTAGAGAGTATTTCTGATTGATAAACACTGAAAAAATGGAAAAGAAAATACTGCTATCAAATTCTGAATATGAAGTAGCAACTAGAGGTCTAGAGGCTGGAGGGGTTTAGCCAATTATGTTGATTAAAACACCTCTAACAAAACCAGTGTTACTGATGTACGCAGATCCTTGCTCCTTTGGGAACATCTGTCTTTCAGAAGGAAAGCATAGCAGGTTAGAACTCCCAATTAATTCGCTTCCTTATATTTATGTTATAGTCTCTCCTACAGCTCTGATAGAATTTTTCTATTTCCTATAGTAATCCCATTGTTCCTTATTCAGCCAAACATCTTTCTTTTATTGTTTGTTAATGGGGTATTTCCTGCAAGCACATTATAAAAGATCAGACAAAATTATGTATCCTGCACAGAATACTCATCTGATTTGTTAGACTAAGCATGAATAAAGTTCAGTGCAAACAAAGATTTTAAAATTGAAATAGCTAAGATGCCAATGGGAAACAATCAGCCATCAGTGGAAAAATTCTAAATACCAGAAGTGTATCTATTCATCTTGCAACACAGAGTAAACATACAGTTGGAACAGTATGGAATATTTTCTTTCTGATCTTTAAAATCAGATCAGACAGTTCAATGGTTGAATGGCTTGTTCTCTGACTGGACAACAGAAAATTAGATTACTCATTGTAGGAAGGGGGCTTCTAGGTGGATGAAAGCTGAACAGAAACAATTGTTTGGAAGGATAGTAAATCTACTTAGTATGTCACTATTGATAGCTGTTTTTATGATGTCCATATGGTTTGGAGGTGTATATCAACTTTAATTATTACATTTAGACCACCACTTTAATCCATAAGAAGGAATAACTTCTAACATTGGAAGAAACTGACTGAATTATTTAAGACCCAGACTCCAACTGATCAGTACACTGAGCAGTACATTTTGTAGTCATCCTCAAAAGTAAATTATATAGAGTTAATCTATAAATATGGCATCTATAAAAATAATTTCAAATATTGGTGCTGTCTCAGGGTTTTACCTGGAAATGGTGTAACACAGTGGCTTAAAAAAACTCCTAGAGCAGAAGACATTTCATTACTGGTTTTACAAAAAGTTTCAATAAAAATATTGTGGCTTTCTGTTTAAACATCTCATGCAGAGCAGTGAAACCAAAGATAACAGTGTTGAGTTCCTGGTGAGAGGCAGGAAGTGAAAAATCAGCACTAAATAGAATTGGGAGAAAACTGGGTTTTTTTTCCAGCCAGACACAACATGTAAACAAATAGTTTAAATAGTGGAGAGTGGATTGGACAGTAGAACAAATTGATACTTTTCTGTACTGATTAACAGAATGATCTTTTAACATAACCTTTTTTCTAGTGTTTCTTACAACCATTTCAACATTTCAGGGTTAAGAAACTCCTTTTTCAAATGTCACATTTGAGTTGTGGAAAGTGATAGAACTGATGCAGTCCCATAGAGATTTTGCCTGCTGATCTTCAAAACAATTTAATTGTTTAAACAAACCTTAAAGTTAAGCCTTGGCATTAGAGAGCAGTACAGATCTATCCCATCCCAGAGAGCTCATGCCTGGAGATACACATTCCTTGCTAACTAGTTGAAAGTTATGTGAAATTAGTCACCTTCGCTAAAGAAGATTCTCAAAACAAAGCACCCTATTTTTTCAAATGCCCGTGCCATAGTGTTTAGAAAAGAATAAGATCTCAGGGGTTCTTCATGACTCAGCAGTGAATTATCAAGGGGCAATTAATTCTAAAGTGAAGCTGCCTCCAACTACATCAATATGAACTGAGATATGGGAAGGGAGAGTAGAAAGGAATAAGTCCAAGACTTAAGACCTGCCAGTAAATCTTGCTACCCACCTAGAATAAGTTCTGAGCAAAGAGCCACACACGTTGCTTCATCTACTCTCATAAAAACACAGAATCATAAATAGTGTTGATTGGAAGGGACCTGTGAGATAATATGATTGAATCCCTCAATGAAAGCAGAGGCAACTTAGATGAGGTTGCTCAGGGCCTTGTCCGGTCAGCTTTGGAATATTTGCAATGATGGAGATTCTGGAACCTCACTGTGCAATGGTTCAAATAAAGATTTGACCACATTTATAGAGATTTTTTTTCTTCTCATTATCTTGCAAGGTCACCTAGACCAGATTTCTCAGGCCACGTTCAGTCAGGGTTTGAATACCTCCAAGGATAGAGATTTCATAACCTCTCTTGGCATCTTGTTCTAGTGTTTGATCATCTGTATAGTAAAGAAGTTCTTTCTTATGTTTAAATGTAAATTTCTTGTATTTTAATTTGTGCCAACTGCCTCTTTACCTTTTACTGGGCACTACTGCGTGCCCATCTCTCCATCCTCTTAAGCACCCCACATCAGATACTCCATTGGAGTCTTCTCTTCTCTAG
Organism: Tringa tobata; assembly: GCA_033628505.1. Classification (NCBI taxonomy): domain Eukaryota; kingdom Metazoa; phylum Chordata; class Aves; order Charadriiformes; family Scolopacidae; genus Tringa; species Tringa tobata. The sequence goes on from JAHREE010000280.1 coordinate 4,363,669, forward strand.
TCCAAACTTCATATATAAGGTGCTCCATCCAGTCCCTTAAACATCTTTAAAGCCCTTCTCTAGACTCTTTCCAGTAACCCCATATCACTTTTGTACTGGGTGGCCCGGAACTGGACCCAGAACTCCAGCTGCTTTTTACCAGTGCTTAGTAGAGGGGAAGAATCACTTTCATTTACTTATTGGTGGTGCTCTTTCTAATGAAACCCAAGATGCTGCATTTGGCTGCCTTTGCCACAAGGGCGCATTGCTGGTTTATGGTCAATTTGTTGTCCACTAAGACCCTCAGGGCATTTTCTGCAAAACTGCTTTCCAGTCTGTCTGCCCCAGTCTGTACTGTGAGGTTATTCCTCCTCAGCTGCAGGACTTTGCACTTCACTTTGTTGAATTTCATGAGATTTCTGTCAACCCATTTCTCTGCTTGACATTTCTCTGAAGTGCAGACCTGCCCTGCTGTGCATTGACCATTTACACCAATTTGATATAATCCCTAAATTTTCTGAGGGTACATATCAAGTAATCTGCAAATATTATAAGCCACCACTCCCTTCCTTAGAAGTCTGTAGTCTGATATTGTCTTTAGCTACCAAGGGCCACAGGCAACACAGGTGGGTCATAACTTAACATTATGTGGGTCATAAAGATGTATATGTAGGTGGGTCTTAACAACTTTTGTCACTTCCCATTTAACGCTAATGTTCCTCAAGAGATTAGCATTAGAGATTTTGGCCCTGCACATGCCAACAACGTTCCAGTGCTGACAGGCAGAGATTAAGAACTCAGTACCCAAGCTTGATCAGTATCTACAAACTGCATGATCCTCTGTCACGTCCCTTGTAGGACTTGATGCAACATCACCTTCCAGAGAAGGGCCCCTACAGATACTATTGCTACTATCATTTTACAAGAGCATGTCAGAAGTAGATGATGGTGTTACCTGTCTTGCCTATGTAATAATCCCATGAAAAGGCCAGTAACCTCTCAGAAGATGGTCATAGAATCATAGAATGATTTGGGTTGGCAACAACCTTAAAGCTCATCGAGTACCAGCCCCTCTGCCATGGGCAGGGACACCTCTCACTAGACCAGGTTGCTCAAAGCCCCATCCAGTCTGGTCTTGAACACTTCCAGGGAAGGGACATCCACAACTTCCAGTGTCTCACCATCCTCACAGTAAAGAATGTCGTCCTAATATCTAATCTAAATCTATCCTCTTTCAGTTTAAAACCATTACCCTTCATCCTACCACTACACTTCGTCATGAAGAGTCCCTCCCCATTACTCCTGTAGGCCCCCTTCACATACTGGAAGGCCTTTATAAGGTCTCCCTGGATTCTCCTTTTCTCCACGCTGAACACCCCCAACTCTCTCAGCCTGTCTTCATAGGAGAGGTGCTCCAGCCCTCTGATCATCTTCATAGTCCCCCTCTGGACCTGTTCCACAGGTCCATGTCCTTCCTGTGCTGAAGACTCCAAAGCTGGACACAGTACTCCAGGTGGGGTCTCAGCTGAGTGGAGTAGAGGGGCAGAATCATCTCCCTTGACCTGCTGGCCATGTGGCTTTTGATGTAGAGCAGGATGCAGTTGGTTTTCTGGGCTGTCAGTGCACACGGCGGGTTCATGATGAGCTTCTCATCCACCAACACTGCCAAGTTCTTCTTGGCAGGGCTGTTCTCAATCCATTCTCTGTGCAGCCTTTATTTGTGCTTAGGATTGCTGTGACCTCGGTGCAAGACCTTGCACTTGGCCTGGTTGAACTTCATGAGGTTCACATGGGCCCACTTCTCAAGTCATCAATCAAATCCATGTCTTTCCAATTTCTAGACCAACATGTCATGTGGGACAGTGTCAAACACAAGTCCAGGTAGATGGCATCTGTTGCTGGTCTGGGAGTCCGAAGCCACATTATCCATAAAGGCTCAAACCCAACTCAAATTGAGTGTCCTATTGAATTTCACCTATTGTGCATAAACAAGCATTCAAGAGTCATTGAGCTGGACTAAAAAAAAAAATGTGATTTCCTATTTGCCGAAGAAAATGAGATTGTGGAGACAACTGGAGATTCTAAGCCCGAGCTAACCAGGAAGGCTCTGCTGACTGAATCAGGCAGGGACAGTGTGAAGTCTGGATGTAGGCTAAAGAAATGTAACTACCCTATATTTCTGCTTCAGACTGTAGAGAATGTGTGTTGAATTCCTCAGCAGGAGGAAAATGGGAATTGTGTGTCAGCAGATATTAGAAGAACAAACACAAAAAATTGGTGCTCTTTACACTGCTCAGATCTAATTGTGAAGGAGGAATGTGGTTTTTTAAGTGAGAAGGAAGAGTCATGAAAGAAGAATCCCTGGTTATGAAACCAGCAGGGCAAGGAAAAAAAATCTAAATCAGCTCAGAGTTTTGTCTGTATTGAAATTGGTGATTTTCTTAGTGCTTTCTAATACCCTTGCAACAAGAATCTCTGAATAATACATACAGTTAATGAGGAGGAAGAACCAAACACTGGAAAGTATATTATTGGCAGACATGAGGAAAAAAAGACTAAAGGAATATAATCATAGCAGTGGAATGTAGATCCACACATATGACTTGTATATGCATATTGGGTTGAATTTTATATTCCTAACTCATACGTAACATCAAGAAAAAAAGTTATAATAAGTCTTAAGTTTGGGGGTTTTTTAAGTTTTTTAAGTTTGGAACACCTTTGGTACCTACATGAAGGCAGTAAGTAAGCTCAAAAATCCACTGAAGTTGTTAAAGAAATTATTTAATCACCATTTACAGGTCAGTCAGTCATCTGTGAAAAAAAAAAAAATGGCAAAAGGCAAGAGAATGAAAAATAGCAGAATTGAAGTGTCACTCTCCCATGCTACAGAAGCCAGGCAATTCTTTTTCTCTGAGAAAAAGAGGGGTTCAAAGGTCAGCTGGTATTAAACCTGAACACTAATGATCTTACTGCTTATTCCAAGGGGTCTGATGACTGGGCAAGAGGCCAGGGCATCTTAGCCAGTAAAATATCTCAATTAGCTGCAAACTCTTTGCCAAGTTACTCAAACACATAATATGGTTCCCCCTAATTTCTTCTTGATCTCATTCAGTCAAATACCTTTTCGAATTCAGCAAATGGAACTAGACAGAGGTGACTGAAGGCAAGCAATGATAAAAGACAATCTTTCTTTTCTAAGGAGGAAAGAGGGTTTTCCTCTACATAGAAGTATAAACTTTCACAAGTTACTGATCACAAATATAGAATTTAAAATTAAACATTTAGAAGGTTCTAAATTTTGTTTCACTATAGGCCAAAAATCCCCAAACCTTTGAAACTGTTTTATGCTTCTAACTCTAACTGTTACACTGCACCTTGATGATTCAAATACTTCCATGTCACCCCAAGTTAACCCAAACTTGATTCTTCTATATTGTATATCACACTGTAGCTACAAAGCTATAGTCTCTTCTTTACTCATCTTTCTCTGTCTCTTTGGTTCTGACACAGCTATCTGTCTGTCTCTGTCTTCATGAAATATTTTGGATTTACCAAAACAGAGTACTTTCGCAAAAAATACAACCTTCCAGCTCTAAAGAACTGATATCTTGTATATAGAAGTTCTCAGCTATTGCAGCTATATGCAGGAGTGGTTGGTTTTTTTTTTTTTCTGCTGTGGACATTTACGGAAGATAACACTAGTGCACATAAGAAAACTCAACATTGTTCGTCAAAATAACTGTCTAACATCTAACTACACATGAGGTCTCCGAGGATCTTGGTTTTTCGCTTTCTACCATGTCAAGAGACCCACATTGGTCACTTCCATCTCTGTAACTTACAGGCTTTGATTGATATTAAAAACTTATATTGCACCAGATATATAAAACTTTTTGTAGTAACTAAAATGCAAATGATGATTTTGGCCCAAAGTATGTACACTCGATACCATGAAGCCTGGCTTTTGACCCTGATATCCCTGGAGAGGATGGTGACAGCAACAATGCTTTGACACCACTGCATTCACTGTCGAGGAAGCTGAAGGCTAAGTAGGGATACAAGATTGGGCAAGAGGATAACAAGATGTCATCAGATTCACGCTTTCACTTAAAGGCAGAATGACAGAGAGACCATCCACGTTGGCTGTTTGTTTTAGAATCTATCTTTCAGAAAACACCAATGACATTTTTAGGTGTCTTGCTCCAGTGCTTAGCTCTCTGTATAATTACAAAGGCTTGTTTACTATTTAATCCAACTCTTGCTCACTAAGAGTTAAGATGATTATTTCTTCTGTTTTTCGTGGGAATATGAAGCTAACTTGATCATCAGCTTTATGGTAAAAACATTTGAATCCTCTCCAATATATTTATGTTTTTAAGTATGGCGGAAATTTTTTTTTTTTGGAAGATAGAAATGCAACATGACAGAATTTGTTTTGTTTAGGGTTCTTTAACTGTTTATAATCTTTTGAGACATATTTATACTGATTTTTCAAATATTAAAGTGATTTTAGAAAATGCTAATGTAACTATTGCAGCATTTCCTAAGCAGAATATTTAATCTAGAAAGTTATGAAACTTTCTGATGAAGAAATTTATGATGAAGAAGTGCTTCATCATTTTTCCCATTCTCAAAATTCTTTGCTGAATTATAATAAAAATTTCATATCACATTGGTCACCACAAAACTATTTTTGTACATGTACTGTTCATCCTCCTCCTGGATATCTTCCTAGTTTGCCTTGAATAACTGATTATTATCTTTAAGTACTTTCTTAGATCAGCTTTACACATATCTTGTAGTAATTTATTATAGGCCATATGTTTCAAATTTCCTCATAGGATATCAAAAGAGAGTGTCAAAAGCCTTAAAAAAGTCAAGGTATCTCATGTCTCTAAGTTCTTCATCTGATGGGTAACTCCCTTTCAAAGAAGAAAATTAAACTAAGCTAACATGATTGACTCTTGACAAATTTAAGTCTGCTGTTTCCCCTTACCTTTAAGCATTTACAAATTGATTGTTTAATTATGTATTTCAGTATTGTTCTAGTTACTATCATTAGGCTTACTGCACTGTGATTCTCAGGTCCTTATTCCTCTTTTTTACCTATAAGACCTAAACTTGCTTTCTTTAGTCCTTTTGAGTGTTACCTGCATTGAAATTCAGTCCTCATTCGCAGACCTTGCTGAAGGATTTCAAATCATTTAAACCTAGTCTTGGTAATCTGATTTGTTACATGGAAAACTATACTGGATAGTCTTAGTCCTACTGTGTGCTGAGAAAGTGGCTTGTCTGGCCTTTAGGTAGATGGTACAAAAGAGATGGTTTTGATGTAGTTTTGCTTATTTACTTGAAGGGAATCCTTGAACCAATTATATTTGCTCTTTTTGAAACTGAAGGCAAAGTATCACAGAGGCCATCTGTAGATTAGCTTTAATGTCAGCACAAACCTCTTTGTATGCATCACCTCATTTGTGGTTTTTTGTTCTTTTTGTTTATGAACAAGGAATTTTTAAAATTGATTTTGATGTTCCATACAACAACTAATTCCTTTTGTTGTTACATTTCCTCGTGCCAAGTCTTCTCTTTTCCTCAAATGATAATTTCAGTTTTTTATTTGGTTGTGAGGATGTGGACCCTTCTCTTAAAAGATTTTTCTCAATTTGGAGGCAACTTACAGACCTTTTTATGTGTCTGTGTCTATCACTTATTTAAAGGAATTTCTATTGAATTTGTCCTCTGCATTTAAGTCCCTAAAGTCTCCTGCCTCTTAACTAATTATTTCTTTAACTTCTCAAAATGTACCTTTTGAAGTAATAAAAATATTCTTTACTGTAGACCTACTTTTGTTTATTCGTTCATTTAATTTAAATATAGTAATCTTTATATATGAGGATATTTCTCCTGAGTTTCTTTTCTAAAAAAGCCTTGCTACTTGATTAAAATTAACTCTCAAACAGTATCTTCTTGTCATCATTCCTTGACTACTGAACAAAGAAGTAGGATTTTTTTTCCTTAGCCTATGTAGTGATAGAAGTCCCCTATTGCAATAAAAGCATGTTCATTAAAAAGTTTTTTATGTATAATCAGCACAGTCATATGGACTTGCCTCTTCCTGACATCTAGGTTTTTCACCCTTTTCTTTCATACTAATTACAAGCTGTACAGTACCTAGCAAGCAACAAGCAGCTTACCAATCCCCCCATTTTCTCTTTTCTTTCCCAATACCCCCAATTATTGCATTTCTCTATGCATGTGTGGCCTGTGGTGGATTAGTCTTGGAGCTGGCTGGCGTTGGCTCTACTGGATGTAGGGGAAGCTTCTAGCAGCTTCTGACAGAAGCACATGCATGTGTATGTGTACTGTGTACACACACGTATACATGCTCACACACATCTCTCCAAATACACACCCAAGTGTATAAGATGATTGCTTACAGTAGGACTGTTCCCCTTCCTGTAGGAAAGTTTCTCCTCATAGTCACTGGAGCTGCACTGAAGTTGAACGTGTTCCATATGGGCTAATACACACTGACTGGTTACATAAATGCAGGGAAAAATTTTTGAAGTAGAAATAAATGAAAATTATGACAGTGATATCAAGACCTGCATTCCAATTTCATCTAGACCCTCCTCTCCATTTGCTAAAGAAAGGCAAGGCTATTCAGATGTAGAGTTTGGGTTTGGTGAGGCTGGTATTTACAAGAAGATGGATGTGTGGCTGGAACTACAATTCCCTTTGATAACTAACGTCTACTCAGGTGTCTTGTTTATGGTGCTGAAAAATATTGTTTCCTTTCAAGAAGTTCATCTGTGGATCAAAAATAATATTATTATTAAAAACAGTATTGCTTGTAACTAAGTAGAATTAAGAAAACGCGCAGTAACCAATGTTCATAAAAGACTCCATACAGGTAAGTCTGTCAGACATGAGCAGTGTCTTGACTTGTCTTAGCCTCAGAGTGATTTTGCTCAGTTTTAAGTGGGTTGTTATAAGTACATATAATGGACATAGGAGTTTATTTAGTCCCAAAGCACATAGAGAGATGAAAAAAGGCAGACTGCTTTGTAATACAAAATGCACATTACTGTTTCTAGACAGTATGCATTATAAGACCTTTCAAAATATTTTGCAATTGTTTTATGTCTTTCCATTCTCAGGCTATGCCATCAATTAAGTTTATGTAAGTAAATGAAATTATGTTAGTGCTGAAGTAGTAAGGACTATATTTGAAGCCAAGTCTTTTCTTGGCCTTTGAAGCTTACGTGTGTACAAAACTGTTCCTTCATGTGCATATGGCTACAGATTTGACTGACTCCCAACACCTGCGCAAACATGTGGTATTACGTGTGTGCATTATTGTAGTGAATGTTTGAATATCAGATCTCCCACTTGCTTGCTGGTGGTGTTGAATAGCAGGTCAAGTGTGGGTGCAAGTGTTTGCACTGCTGCATAGGGGAAGCTATATCTGTTCGTGCAACTTTGCAAGTACATAAAGGAACTGGCAGGTTCAAAATCAGGTCCACGGGGCTGAGTGACAATGGTTGCATCAGTATGGACATCTCAACTCACTGCGGAACTCTCCAACACGCCTTGATTCATTCTATATCTATACCTAAAATTATCTTACCTGTGTAAATTTGAGTTCTGGGAAGTCACTGTCTAGGTCTGGAAGACTAGGCAGTGAGCAGGAGTGACTTCCTATGTCTAGCACCCAGATGCTTGCTGTATGAACCAGATTCATGCTGGAAAACATATGTGGAAAAAACAAACAAAAAAAAAATCACAAAAAAAGCAACAAACCAAACAAGTAAAAAAACCCCCACCCAACCAGATTTTTCTTCGGCTTTTCACCTGTCTCATGCACCTTCGTGAATTCCCAGATTTGCTTCCAGAAAGTTTCCAGAGATTACCTTTTTCTTCCTTTTCCTCTCTCTTCAGTGTTTTGTGATTTATTCTCCTCATTTAGCAGCTCAGAATCATTTTCAACAATGTAGAGAGCAATTGTAAAAAAGGGAAAAGTTTTTCCAAACAAAAAACCCCATGCAGATTAGAGGTGGCTACTGGCCAGAGTTTAATTTCAAAACTGAATTTAATAATAAGGGTTGAGCTCTCAGGAACTTGTGATTTTCAGTGGAGACACCTTTAAAAAGGAAGCATTGGTCAGATGTGTAAGTCAGGACACAATGAAGCGTTATTGTCAGACTCAGTAAGCAGTCTTTGGAGAAGGTTAACAAAAGAAACTCAATTGCTATAAGACTAAGTGAATAACAAATTGAAATACAGTGATTCCCTTACAAATAAGGGCTTTGAGGAAAGAGAGACTATTACAGAAACTTATCCTGCTTGACAACGGTGAGCTTAGGAGGTGTAGGTCACACCCTTGTAGACACAGGCAGTGACAGTACTTACTAATGAACGTTTCTGCGTTTGGAAAGCAATCTAGAAACAAATTTCCTGAATGGAAAACACAATTATCCCACTTGTCTTAAGCCTACTCAGGGTTCCGAAAATGCCTAACACCTTAGGAGCGTGCTTGGAAAACATCGTCTACCATAATACCCTGAGTCTGAGCTGCTGCCTTATCTCACTTGTACCAAGAGTTTTTTGTTGGCCTGTCCTGACTATGGTTGCTGTGATCCTGTCACTTTGTATGGGAGGAGGTGTCTCCTTTTCCAATGCTGGTGGGGTAGTTAAGGTCCCCTTAGGTCTGCCATATAGTCATTCACAAAATCTCCTTTTCTAACCCCACTGGTGTTTGTTGTTGAAGGACTAATATACCATGACGTATGATATCAAATGCCAGGTAAGCCCAGCCTACAGCATTTCTTCACCTGTGGCAGGGAAAGCAGGAATTTTATTTTTTCTGAAAGTATTTTTTATTTAAACATATTTTGTAAGCTTATAGTTTAATGTTATTTTCTGTGTGATTTCTCACTTGCAAATCATTCATAAGATTGCAAATAATTCACTGAAATACAAACACATCCCAACTCTTACAACTTCTCCTTTTTGTTTAAGCAAATTACTTTGATGAAAACTCTTATCGGTGTCATAATTGCATTTTTTGCAGCTTAAAATACACGTAACTGAGATTGCTGTAATAATTTGTTCCAGACAGAAAACCAAAGGTTTGTAAATAATTAACTCAGAAGTGATATACTTAACATGCTTAGTATTAAGCCAATAGAAGAGAAAATATATTTATACACATTTATCAAAAGAAGTCCATCACCTTTTGACTGAGTGATAAGCAAACACGTACAATTTAGTCACAAATTTTCTGAACCTGTATCTAAGTGAGCTTTCAGCAAATGCATTTTAAACTGCTAATGTTGAAGGCAATCTATCACGCATACCTGAAGATTGTTAATTTTGTAAGACTTGCATCTTCCTGTTGAATTAACTCTAAATCTGGTACTTACTGAACATGAAGGGCTTTCCACCAAGCCTCATCCGATTTGGTGACATCAGCAGACGTGACAAATCCTGTAACTGGACCATCTCCATCCCCCTTCTATATTTTTATATGAAACTGTAACAAGCAATGGCAACATGGTTTTTTGTTTGAGCCAATTTTAACACTTGAACTTTAAATAACTAAGAAAGCAGGAATTTTTGTTTGGTTTCAAACTCATGATCTCTTTACTGTTCCTTTGCTTCCTAACTTGTAAAGAATGAAGCAGATGTGTATTTATGAGACTACTTCTTAGAACAAGTTAAGGACTGGTTTCCAAAAGTTACGATCTGCTTTGATTTCTTGTCTAGACATATTTTTAAATTGGAAAAGAGAAAAGGAATGTTTATTGTTTTTTATAGTATGTCAATGTTTTGATTGATGCTGTGTTAAATTAAAAAAAACACAGAAACCCACCTACTCGAGGCAAGCAAAGTTGTGTTCTGCAGTACAAGGATTTTATCTCTTATTGCAACAATCTGATATTCATGTGAAGTTCACACACTGTTGACTAACTCTGATCCTGTCAGAGATTTGTCCTGGTGAAACTAATCAGAAGGGAGTGGCTGATATTTTTGTCAAAGTATACACAAAAAAGGCTGCTGCCTCAAAGTTGTTAACAATCTCCATTGCATGGAAAAAAAATTTTACTGGACAAAATTTGATACCCAGATTTCTCCTGAAAATTTTTTCCATGTGCCGTGCCTCTCAAGTAATTTCCATTGTCTTTCTTCACATATAGAAAAGAGTTCAGGTCAGGCTGTTTTCCTGTTGTTTTGCTTCAACCGATACTTGAAAAACCAAACAAGAAAAATGCAGTGAGACATGATGAGAAAATCTCCGAAGATTTAGGACATGGGTTCCAAAAGTATAGTCCAGATGTAAATTGTCACAGACATATAGACCTTAATGGAATTACGCTGATCCATGCCAGCTGAAGGTCTAACCCAGAATGTTCATAGGAGTACTCAAATGTGTGAAACTGGGTGTCCAATTGACTATAAATTAACTTTCTTGGACAAACCTGATCACATTCATTTGGAAAGGAGCTCCTGCTAGTTGGCATTGATTTTAAAAGCATTTTTTAAGCACCTTTTATAGGGCCTGATTCAAACCCAATGAAGTCAGTGGAACAACTCCCCTTAATGGGTTTGGAATCAGGCGCATCATGAAAACTGTTTCACCATATGTTTCAATGACATTTAAGCTCACTCGTTCCATTTGAAGAATCCTTTATTGAGCTACTCACAGCTTGATATTCTCAGCTCTTTGGACATTTTTGGTTAATTCCATTCTTGTTTGGAAGGAGCTGGAATGGGAAGAATTCAGTGAACTTTTTAGGCAAGGAAAAACTGTAAGCATTGGCTTATGAAGGAATGAGCTTGTTTTTTAATGCTAATTTACTTATGATTGCCCAGACTTTGATACAAAATATAATATTTGGGATGTGCCACAGATAGAGAAAAATTTGAATTTTTTTTTTCCAAATTTATTTCATTTTGAAAGTAGGAACAAAACAGAACCCAGAGCCTACATTTTGCAAGATCATGTGAGATCATTTTTGGTCTTCATAGCAGCTGTATTGATGAGCCACATTTATTATGGGATGATTATCCTTCAAAATTATAAAAATGCACTACTAGAAGTATGTTTGTTGTTGTTCTTAATACTTTGACAGCCTTTTGGAGGACTATTCAAACTATATCAATATGATCCTGTAGGGAAACAGACATCTCTCTATATAAACTAAGCATCATCCCATCTTTAAGAGTTTTAAATCTCCTGTGAACTGGTGAACCTCTAAAGAGAAAAACTGGTTATTACTAGAAAGAGCAAATATGAACAGAAAATAAGAAAAACATGTGTGTACGAAATTCATGTCTGGATTTAGTTTTTCTGTGTTACAAGGCATTAGTTAGTCTAAACCTAAAAATAAAGACAAGCTGAAAAGAATCCTAATGGTGTGGTTTCGTTTGAACTGCAAATTGACACAGACATTTTATGGGAAAAAAAAAAGTGAGGCAAGCCATCTACCAGTGTGAAACAGTGAACGTGTGCTGCAAGTGATATATGGATCCCCTTACATTGGCAATAGTTTCCATATTCAGTAGAGGTGGATTTAAAATGCAGTTGATTCCTGTTAGTTTTTGCTGTCAGATCATTGCAATTTCAAAGGCATGTCCATGGAGTTACACACAAGGAATATCTTTCTGTGAAATGGGAAACAAGGCCTGTGGTAAAAAAATATTTACCCGCACACACACGAATACTTCCTTAAAAAATATAGTCAAGCACCCCTATCCCCTACCGCAGCAGAAAAAACAATGTGGTTAAGGAAAGTTTTGCACCTATTGGCTAGACTCCTAGGGCTTAAGGGGTTTATTTTCCTTTATTTAAAAAAAAAAAAAAAGTTTAAAGACAATTTTTAAAACCAATAATGTTTGTGCTGTGTTATCATCTGGTATGCTGGACTGTGGGAACTAGCACAGACTTCCAGATAATGGTACTTTCTTCAATTCATTTTGTCTGTCAAGGAACCTTCATGGTTCTTCACAAAAACATTTAAACATCTAACCATATTCCTGTTGAAGAAGGTATTTGCATTAGAATGCAAATATTTAATTACATTAATTTATGTAAATATGCACGTGATAAGATTTTGCCACTTTTGTACCTAATGGGCATTCACAATCTCTTAGATACCTTCTTCTGTAGCCTACAGCTGCACTATCACTGTACCTCCACGAACCAGCTGTGTCCCTGTTTCTCTTTGGGAAGTCACGGTTTTCAGCTGCACTGCATTTTTGAATGTCCTATGAAGTGTTTCAGGAAAACCAAGTTAATTAGTTTAAGCAACAGGTCTTTGCTAAACCAACTCATTTGGTCAAAATGGATGAGGGTGCAAACTGCCTGTGGAAATGAAGGGTTGATAACTTCCAGCAGAGAGTGGTTGTGAGCACTAGGGGTGGTACCTGTATCAGCCCTTATGTTGAAGCCAGTAGATGCTGAGTATAGCCTAACCCTCTCAACAAATGCACCCAAAGGTGTCCTCTTGACATAGATGAAACTAAGTTAATGCTTACATCCAGTGGGAAAGCACGTAACTAAAGGGAGAAGTTGGTAGATACTAGCCTATTGTCTTGCTCTGGTTTATGTTGTAGTTAGAAGTCAACTTGATATGATACAGCCCAGCATAAGCACATATGGAATGAAATGTGACATGCAATAAATAAAGTATTTTAAATGAGACTTTTTATATCCCTTAAGAAATAGAAGAAACAGTCACACGCTGCTCGTTAGCTTGTAAAAGTAGACACAATGGCTTGTTTCGTAGGAAATTTCGGTTCATGCCCATAAATCAAATAACAACGTAAGCTGTTCTGATTCTAGTTTGTGGGAAAATGTTTAATTGCTTATTTATTTGATTTGTTGTACTAAAATGTATTCTTAAAAGTTGTATTCTTGCATCTCATGTCTGCAGAGAGAAGAGAGATGTTTCTTAAAGGCATTTTTCAGAATGACTTGGTATTGGTCCAATGCTCTGATGTCACTGGAACAAAAACAGGACTCTCTGTCTGGATTTATTAGAAGGGGGAAAGGCTCCTTTTAGTTTTCTCTGTTTTATTGCATCTTTCTTGACATTAAACTCCAGTACTCAGTACAGTCTATGCCAGATGCAAAGTCTTTCTCTAAAATACAATGCCAATTACTGACACATAATGTCATATAAATTATTGTAAACTATTAGATAAAATGCACTGATAAAAACAGACCCATTAAATACTTGTTCCTCAATTTTATTTTCTGCCTTTAAACAACCACATTAAAATTACGAAAGGTAATATATTTATTACATATAGCATATGTTTGAATAATATGTTTGAATAACAAAATATAAACATAACTCTCCTTCTTACTGATTGTAAAATAAATTTTCTGATAAAGACAGACTTTTAGCAGCTCCTGTAGGCTTTATTACAACATTACATGCTTTTTCTCTAGTATGGTTGCAAGATAAAGGACAGATGTCACAGAAATCTTCCCAGAACAACATTTTCTTCTTTTTCTAAACGTCTTAGTTTTATCTGTAAGCTGTAAAACTCCAACATAAACTTGTAAACTACATCCCTGGCTTCAGCAGTCCACAATATGCATCGTGTATCTCATCCTGCCAGGTAACATTAACTTGCATTATATTATCCCCATCAAAATGCTGTTAGCGATTGCTTTGCATGTATTGGAGAACATAGCTTCATTTTCTGTCTTCTGTACTTAAAGCTAAAATGTCCACATTGCTTAGTTTACAAACATTTACAATCAATGCTCAAATATAGTATGAAGCTTTATTAATAATTCTGCTTTATTCACCCAGAGTAGCAATCATGAAACTTTATATTCAAGTAAAACTTTATATACTTATTTAATTCTTCTGTTCAAAGTCAAAATATTTTTATGCCTATTAGAGAAAAAACAAAACAAAACAGAACAAAAATTATTTTTAACTAGACCTCTCCAAAACACATTTTTTTTCTGTTTGTAAACCTGTTATTTTAAGAATTCTCAATATAAGCAACAAATATCTTCATATAGTTAACAGCGGGCAAAAGATCACTTCGGATCTCAGACATTAGAGAGAGAAATATATTTTAGCCAGTCAAACTAGGTATAGGAACTTTTGGATAAATTACAGAAGATTTTAAGATTTTTTTTTGACATTTCTGAAACAAGTTTTCTGAATGAGCATGCACAAAATATGGATATACCTTTGTGTAAATACCTGTTACAGGTTCTTTTAGCCTCCAAGCACTTCTGCACAGCCAGGAATTAGATCAAGGTGAACATCAGGCAATTAAAAAAAAAAACACAACACAACAACAAAAAACAAAACAACAAAAGGCAGGTAAATCATCACAACAAAAATCATCATGACAATAAGTCATTTGTTAGCTTTTTGGAAATTTTGGAATTTTTTTGGAATATTAGCTAGCCATACAGCCAGTTTCTCCACCATGCATGATTACATTGGCTGATTTGATTTTGAGCAATACGTCATACTCAGGGCACTATAATCTCTGTGCTTCACTCAAGCCAATAGGTAAGACCATGACTTTTTAGTTTAACTACACTCGAAGAGTTTGCTTTTGAGCTCCCCAAAGTGTGTGGAGACAGTTATTCTGGTGAATTTTTTGCTACTGTTTAGATCATAAATTTGAGCACATATAATAGGCAATGTTCCTACAGCTACTGGGGTAAAGAAATTGAAGATAAATGGAGGACAATGAAGCCTGGTAAGAGATGTGATAGCCTTTAGTTTAAGCAGATTAGTAATACCTGAGAGCATCTGTACGAATCTCTGTTTCACATTAGTTTCCCAAGTTCTTATGCAATATATTTAGAAGACATTAACTTATAAGAACATTTAGGACAAAAACAATTATTCCATTCCTAGTGCACCATAAGCTTGAAAAAACTATAGATGCTAGGGTTTCTCAGAAAAAACTTTTACCATACCTATAATGAAGGAATTTGTAGGTTAGGCTAAATAAGGAAAGAGTAAACATATTGCATGAAAAAGAAGTTAGGTTATTTAATATAGTAAAACAAAGACTAAAAAGGGACGTGACTCTTCCTCATAAAATATGAACAGCTCAATAGCAGAGAGGGAAAAACAATGCTGGCACAGGCATAAATAGGAGAAATCTGACCATTAATAAATCAAAGCTGAAAATTGGAAGTCTGTTTCTTGTGTTCTATGTAAAAGCCCAAAGAAATGTACGACTAGGGGTAAAAAACGTAAATAGTTCTGAGAAAAAAGATTGAATAAATTTATTTTAAATTTAAGATTTATGGTTTTGTGCTGAGGAAGGTATATTCAAGATATCAAGTATCGTGAAAAAATGGGGGATATCAACCAAGAAAGTGTATTTTGTCCCCCTTTGCATTTGAAATTAAATTACTCCATACAAAGGTCAGTTTCATGTTCAACTGTTTCATGACACAGTAGATAATTGCATTTAGTTTTACACTGGATAGATTGCTTCATACAGTTGGAATAAAGTTATGTTTTTGTAAAAATTTCCTGCCTAAAATGGTCATAAAAACACTCCAACTTTGGGCTTACTGAGGCTGAGCAATTTTAACCAGAAGAGAAGAGGCTGAGTTTTTAAGTTCTTGTATTTGCCTGGAGCTACATAAACATATGTGAGTCATCATTTAAGAAGTTAAAAAAAAAACAACCCAAAACAAAAACAAACAAAAAAACTGGGAGAAATTATTTCTGCTATCACTACATAATGAACTTACTGTGAACTAGTAATTGTGACATTAACCATTTTGGATTTGAAGTAACCGGAGACCTTCAACAGATTCCAATGGAAACCTTACAGTCAGAAGTACGCTAAGCGCTAGCAAGAGGTTTTAAAAACAAGCAATGAAGAGAAGATTATAATTTATTTAAATCCATTCCCCCCTCCTGCTTCTCACAACTAGGAGACAGGCAAATGTATGTTTGTTCCCCAAAGGGGAAACAAAGAAAGGGGCAGGATTTGTATTTCAGAGACTGCTCTAAAGCTTGATTAAAAGACATCTTCATCTATTCCCAATATTGTAAGAAAATAATTTACAATTTGGTCTTATTGTCTGAGTTATTCTTGTCAACTAGGCATGTATTTGACCCCATGGGTTTTCAGAGTGTCTGTTGTATATTACTGATATTATGAAAAACAGCATAATTAAGGTCTTGCACTTCTTAATGTATGTGAAAAGATTAACTCGATAAGATGCTGAATATGAAACCAAAAAAATCTGAGGAAGATAAAAGAATAATGTCTTCTCTTCATCTGAATAGAAGGCACAGGTCATTAAAAGCATATGAGTTTAACATTACAAAACACTGAATGCATTATCAGGTGATAGGATTTAATTAGGACAAACAATCAATTCCCACGTCCTTTAGATTTGTATGTCACGACTTCTCGTTATTGTCTGATATTTGAACTGCATATGTGTCCAAGGTAATGAGACTAATAGTTAAATCCTTTTAATTTTGTTGTTGTTGCTTTGGGGTTTTTTTGAAGTTCACCACATGAAGAGCTGAAAATTGGCACTGCCAGTTAGAAAAAAAAAAAAGAGCCAAGAGACAGCAGAAGGGGAGGAAACTTCTACTTATTCTCCAAAGTTGTCTTCTTGAGAAAGACGTGGGAAACAGCTTGGTAAAAAGAGGCAGCAAGCCTCATCCTAACTACCCAGCTTTGGTTTGATCACCTGCTCCATAACACTGATTCTCCAGGATGTTATATTTGCTTAGCTGAGATTCCTGAAAATCTTTTTGGAATTTCAGGCTTATAGAACACAGTGTATTTTGTGCTTTGCCCTCCCTCTTGTTTCACCTTTCAGAAGTAAAAAAGGTCCACTTGGGAAAATGTATTCACTCTTGTCTTCTTTTTGGTAACTACTTAAAAGAGAAAAGAAATCTCAAGTAGCCAGTGAATCAACAAAAGCATTTTTGGTGCACTGGCTCTTTGAGAGGTTTACAAATCTGATCTTTTCAAAAGAAGCATTCCGTCAGGAAACAGAAAGAAACTTTCTTTAAAATTCATTCTCTTAAAGAACAGTTATTTGTCACCCTCTTAAATGTGGTTAAATTGTTTTCCAAAACTGTTTAATAACAAACATTGCTTTTTTTCTTAAGCATCAAAAGCTTGTACTGCTAGCATATTCTCTGAAGCCAATAAATACCAGCTGATCAGCCTTGAATCCTTTTAGGAAGTTTAAAACAGCTGTGCTGCAAAATGAGGTGAGAAAAGCAGCAGGAATAGGCTTTGGCAAGCCTGGATTTGTTCATAATGAAACCAAGGTTCCAAATTATTTCAGTGCTGGTAACCTGCAGGCTCTATCTGCAGCTATTCACTTCTGTGAGTGAATAGCACACAAGAATCATGCAGCAGACAAATGAATTCAGCTGCAATTAGGACTCAAAAAAAAAAATGATGCCCTTACCAAAGTTATTTGCAAATAAGGGTTCGAATACCTTGCAGACTTAAAATATGGCAGTTAGATATTCCTGAACTATTTGTGCTCAGAAAACTGGAAGGAAATTAATCCTTGACAGAAATTAAAGTGCCCTTATTTAATTAGCCTAATATGAGAGAGAAAAGCTATTA
This sequence comes from Tringa tobata, assembly GCA_033628505.1. Lineage (NCBI taxonomy): Eukaryota > Metazoa > Chordata > Aves > Charadriiformes > Scolopacidae > Tringa > Tringa tobata. Next base: position 4,381,270 of record JAHREE010000280.1, read on the forward strand.
ACAGCACTTGAAGGCATTATACAACAAGAATCATTTCTTTGGAATCAACACTATTTATGGGATGCAATATTTCAATAAGCAGGTTTTAACCACCCAGTGTGCTGTTGGGTTTGCCTTCATAGTCAGCCAATCTTATCTTCAGTGTCCTCGTTCCATTGCTAGGCAGATTCAGTAGATAACCTCATGTAATGGTTTATTTCTTTTGACAGTAACAATTGATAATTGTTTCTCATTTAACAACAGCTTAGAGAGTCAGTAAAATGTTGTACTGCTGACTTGAATATTAGCTGTGGCTTTGGCACCTTCTTTTTCCCTGGATTGATTTCTGTCAGCATATATGGACAGCCTTATTTCAGAAAAGTAATACAGAGAGAATGGCTTTTACTTTGTTAAATCTCAGTTTCAGATCTAACTTCTGCAATAGCTCTTTGAGAGAAAAAGAGGACATAACCTTATTTGATGTTCAGAGGAATAAAAGCCTACCAGATTCTTACAATTGTGGAAAGAAACAGACAAGTGTTTGCCATAATTCCAGCTCCTTTCTTTGATCTTATTGAACAAAGTTTAAGTCATTTCTCACACAGCTACTGTGTATAAGAAATTCAGTTCCAAGCATTGGCCAAAAGGACAAATCACCAAATTAATTTTTTTAAATCATCTGTGTTAACTAACTGATTCTTTTACAGACAACTTCCACATGTGCATTGCATAGTCTTTCCATCAAAGAAAATTGTATTTAGCCTGTTCATGATTTTGTGCAAACCTGAAAGTGGTCTGTCATCTCAAAATGCCAATAACATCTCATTGTATATTTGCAGACAGCAGTCAGATGAAAAATGTTACTGGCCAGCACTTAACACTACTATTACAATATACACTGTGAACAGTTTTCTCCAGGTCACGTATTGCACCATTTATTCTCCCAGTGCAACCATACTCCTCTGTTCAGGTAGCTTGCATATGAAAGAATTCTGAAATTTTTTTATAATCTCTTTTTACAAAACTAATGTTCCAGAAAGTATCAACTGAAATTATGCCAAGTGTATATTATCACTGAAGCAACCCTGGACAGACGTTCATGGATATGTTCCTTGGCACTGTTTGATCTCCTCCCAAAAACATTGCTGTTCCTATTGAGGCTCTTGGTGAAATGCCTTCAGAAAATTATGGGATGCAGGATGATACCTCAACCTTTTCCCAAAACTATCCAGTAGAAACATCATCATAAGAATCAAGAAGCTTTGGCTTCTCAAAGCTTAAACTCTTTTCGTTCACACTTGCTGTTATCAGCTACTTCAGGCAGAATGAGATTTCTGGAGTCCAGAAGTTCTTAAATATTGTTTCCTTATGCTTCCTCACATACACCCTGTAAGAATTAGGGACTCAGCGGTTGATTCCACGTCGACCAGCTCAGGAGGACACATGGTTATAAGCCACCGGGAGAAGAATAAGAGGAGGCAGGGCAAAACATGTGAAGGTAGAAGAAGTGATCCCAGAGATAGAGCAGGGTGAGAAATATTCACCAGACAACTGCTCTCTGTTAAGAGCAGAGAAAGCTTATGGCTACTGGGAACCTTTTAAGATCTCGGTGCTTCAGGACTTGATCATAACAGTCTATCTGAGCAGAATAGTTTCCTCATACACAAGAGCTCCTTATTTGCTTCACAATTGGAGCCATCTAGCCATAACTTTGTGCTTTATCTCTGACCCAGGCCCCTTCAGCAAGACTTCTTCCCAAGCTGCATATCTCACTCCTCTATTCCACAGGGGAAGATGACTCTCCCACCAACTTCCCCCTATGTAAGAATGGCTGCCATCATGGGTTTAGGCTCTTGACAAAACAAGATAATTAGAAAATTTCCCATTAGGAATAAGAAATTGACCTTGGCACAATTACCAGCTACCATCTGGAAGTAAAAAAATGGGTAAAATTCCTAGCTGCTCAAAGACAATATACCCTGCCAACATTTCGACTTGATCAACTGTATATACACCTGAATTTTATTCTTGTCAAAGTAAACTCTGTATGATACCAGATGTGTATTAATCTGTTAATTTCTTTCTTTTTTTTTTTTTTTTATTAAAAAATAGTCAGCACATATAGGCGCTTAGCTGGATGAGAACACTTATTGAAAAGGTAATACCTTGGCATGCACAGGATTCAGATTCTGACACTGTATTTCTAATTCACAGCCCAGGGAACCCAAACAGTTAGCTAGAGACATAATGACTTGTAGCTAGCAGATCCAGGTTATACCAACTTCCTCACAATCTCTGATCTAGGAAACATGGTGTGGTAGGTAGAAGCAGAGGCAGGAATTTGCCAATATACACTGTATGCATTTCTGAACTGGTGCCTGTTGCCCGGGAGATGCTCTCACGTATTCTTAAGGTTGTGCAGAGGTTTTGGCAGCTGTAAAAGACTGTAGCACTGATCTTTGTTGCAAAAATCTTCAGGAAGGAACTGAAGGTAAGAAAGAGCTCAGGTCCTTTCTTTGGGTTCTGCCTTTGCAAATCACTAGCATAGTAGCTAATGTAGACAACAATAGTCCGCCCTATAGTAGGTCTTCACAGAATATAATCAGTAAAATACATGCTCAATTAGCTGTATCTGTGCCTCTTAAGGAGTTCTTTTCAATATGCAAGTTCTCCTATGTGACTGATTCAAGCTGTAAACAATTCAGAATGTATATTTCTATCTTCCAGACGGTTTAGTGCAGCAAAATTCCCAGCAATCAGTCTTCAAGTGAGCTCCATCAACTATCAACCGTTCTGAAAAAAAATAAATTTAAAAATCAAAATTGTTAATCATTCCATCCTATCATCTGGAAAAGAAAGGAAGTGCAAATTTATGGTCTTAATAACTCTAAGCAATTGATAAGTAACTGGTAAGTAACATACTCAGAAACTTGTGTCATCAAGTATTAGATCCAAGCATATTTTATGGCATTTTAAGTTGCATCACATCTTACCTTGGTTATATGTGTGGGTTGTCTGGTTTTTTCATTTGCCCTTCCACTGAATTTACTATATTCAGTATCATTTATGATGGATTATTAGTAATGATTAAATGTTACCAATTAGTAAACTCACATCTGTATGATACCTATATTGCACACAATATAGAGTAGGTATTGGGGGAACTCATCATAACATTAAAAAAGAGAATGGGAGAATGTACTGTAAGATTTCCCTCTTCACAACATAACTCTGCTTTAAATAGCAAAAAAATGCCTGCACGAGATATTTATTTTGTAAAAAATAGGAATGTCATCTCATTTGATAGGACTGATGTTCTTTATAGTTAAAAGCTTCTCACCTCTGTGCCTGGCAAAGTCATGGAGCAGATCCTCCTGAGATCTTTGCTAAGGCACGCAGAAAATCAGGAGGTGATTGGAGACAGCCAACATGGCTTCACCGAGGGCAAATCATGCCTAACAAATTTGGTGGCCTTTTACGATACTGCCACAGACTTGGTAGACAAGGGCAGAGCAGCAGACGTCATCTTCCTGGACTTATGCAAAGCATTTGACGCTGTCCCGCACAACATACTGGTCTCAAAATTAGAAACTCATGGATTCAATGGATGGACCACTCGGTGGATAAGGAAGTGCTGGATGTCCGCACCCAAAGGGTTGCAGTCAATGGCTCAATGTCCAAGTGGCGGCCAGTAATGAGTGGTGTTCCTCAGGGGCCGGTACTGGGACCAATACTATTTAACATCTTTGTCGGTGACATGGGAATGCAAAATTCATGAATATTTCCCACACAGGCAGAGCCATGGTGGGCCCTAGGGCACACCGGGCAGGAGGTTAGCTTGGGACTGCTTCAGCTCAGGACTAGGACCAAGTAGAGCCATCTTCCACTGCTCTGCTCCATATGTGGGGTCCTCCCCTTTTCTAGGTGAGGGGATCATCAGGAGTCCTCTGAGCAGCAGTAGGAGGAGGAACCAGGACATGCCACAGCATCACCTTGTTGTTATTTGTTTCCATCATGTTTGGACTAGAATTAGAGTTGGGGCACCGCCAGACCATGCTGGCGGTTGACATCAGTGCTTTCTGACACCTGGGTCTCCTGGCCCCATTCGAGTGATGCCCCAGCTTAGTCCTTTCGTGTACCCTCACCACTGGGCTGAGTTAGACCTTGGAATTACTGAAACAGGTGGCAAAACCCAGTCAGCTTCAGAGGAGGTGCCCCAGTTTAACTGAATGGGAAGCTGAATACACCTCAAATTACCCATCTAAGAAGCAGATGTCTTCCAAGCTAGCTGTCAAAGATCACCAGAAGGTAATTCACTGCATGCGAAGAGCGTATCTAAAATGCATGGAATGAGTCACTCTCTGAAGATGCTGTTTTCTCTCTTTGCCTCTCTCTTTGGATTAAAGAAAGAGCTTAGCCACTAGAGTAAGCACCTAACATGTAGGGGGTCACAGACAGGTGCAATGTAACCCACCCTAACTCTGTATTCTTGCTTTCACCAAGATCACTGATGGAAATAGGGTTCATTCATTAACTAAAGCTGCGTCTGAGCAGGCAGAGTTTTCTATTGACAGCTCCTTACGTTCTGCATTTTATTTTGTAGGAAGCAACAGTTCAAGTGAATATCTTGTTGCACTATTTCTGCTCTCATTCCCTATAGCAAAAGCATGTCTAAATTGTAAAGAATTACATATGCAATTAACTTATTCTAATTTCCCTGAGAATAAGAAACAAATTATTTTGATAGGAATTAAATGTTATTTTCAGTAGGCTCATGCATTTTGGCCATTCATTATGTGTGCATGTCATTTTTTGCTGCCTCATGACCTTTTTGACATCAAAAGACATTCTTTTGTTTTTCAGTCATATTAGCAATTTTAAAACTCATGTCTTGATTGCAGGTTCCTATTGTTCATCTGGACTCTGTATTATACATTCCTCAGTAGAAAAAGAGCCCGCAGTCAAATCTCTTGTGGGAACAAAATGTGTGTCTTAATTTTAACTGAGACAATGCATAGCCAACTGTTCTTTAAACCGTAATTATTAGGCCTGAACAAGCTTCCATTGAAGACATCTACATTGTTGGTACCCTGGTGAGATCACTTGGAAAGCAAATGGTTAGTGGTGTACAACAATATGCTAAAATGCCCAAAGGAATTAGGACGCTTCCTTAGTGTTGCCTGTAAACTTTTCTTATTGGCTTGCCTTTTCTTGTATATGCCACTCATAATTAACTACAGCAAAAGAGGCTCAGCAAGGAAAAGCAATTTATCTGAAAGCCTCTATTCTTTTCTCAAAATGTATGAAGGCTTATTTTGTACTTCCAGTTGGCCAGCTATTCCTTTTTGTTTGCAGAATAACGATATGATTGTCTCAAATAATAGAAGAACTTCTAGGGAAGCTCAAAGATGCTATAAATTTGCACTCATCCTTGCTGTAGCAGCTTCCAAACTAGTAAGGAGTCACTGCCCTTTCTGCCTAGAAGTGAGAAGCATGTGTTAGCACAGCATTAATTACTGGATTTTTCAGCAGCTGTCTCCTGCGATGAAACAAAAACTTAATTAGGAGCTTTGTATCTTTTTGGCAACAAAATATCCAGTAAGTGGTATCATCCGTATAATGCTATCTATGTTAATATCCCACATTCCTTTGTCTGTAGGAAAGTAATTTCTTCCTTCATCTGCCGGAGACAACCTGTTGCTTCTAGTTTTCTTGAGGACAATTCTTAGTGTTGAGGAAGTTTCTGGACCTGTCCAGCTTCTGCACCAGGCAGAGTGTTTGATATGGTAGATATTATTTGAAATGTTATATTACATATACAGAGATATTATCTAAGATATTATGCAACAACTAAACTATATTTAAAAAAGCAAAAGACTGTGTAAGTGACAAGCATGCAGACCAAAAGCTTTTTCACAGAAATTATGAGCCCTGAGAGCAAGGTTAAGTAAAAGCCCTGCACTTCACCAATTTTCCATGTGAACCTTCAGAAACTGGTCAAGCACAGATGCCTTGCACTGGCCTGAGGAGGAATCCACTGTCCATAAACAAATGTTACACTTATGACTGAAACTTGGGCTTGCAGGAGTCTTTATTTTGCCAGTTATGTTTTGCTTTTTAAATGTTAGTGTCAAGTTGCCTTTAAAAAGAGGATAAGCACTCCCATAAGCACAAACATCAAAAGAGTACATCGTTTTCCTCTTAACCGTATTTTCACTGGAGTGTCTACATGTTTGGTCTGGACTGTTTCATCAGTGCCCTTGTCCTCAGTCCCAAATGTCAAAGACACATCAAGCCTGAACAAAAGTCCACTGAAATCAATAGAAATCCCTCCAGGAACTTTAGTGAGCACTGGATCCAGCTGTTAACTTACAGGTCATTGCCAAGATGAACTGAAGAGGTGCCTGCTGCCAGTAATATACTGCCTTCCTAAAGGCTTGTATGTTTATTTAAAAAAAAAAAGAAAAGTATGATTCATTCTGTGTCCTAGGCAGTATACAAAGAAAGGAAGTAAATTTTTCAGACTGAAAGGAAAAACCCTGAAAAATAGTAATTATTGCAAATGAGAAGTTATTGTTTGAAGCACAGCACTTCTGTGATTAGATTAAGGCCTTGCCTTTCTCTCCTTTCAGAATGTATGTGCTTGCCAAATGTGAAAAATGCATATTCAAAGCTATTTTGAAGTTAAACAAACCAAAGGTGTTTGTAAATCTGCAAGCAGTTCCACCTTTTCCGCCCTAAAGTCAATCTAACCAAGGTTATTCAAACTGAAATTCAAGTGACTGTTTCTGGGTTAAGACCTCCTCCTGCTAATTTTTAGCAGTCCAGAGTAATTATTTTGGCAGAATTTATAAAACAATGAAAACAGACTTTATGTAGTGGAAAGATGACAAACACTTCTGATCTCTCACAGGACTGACAGTGAGCACTGCTTAAGTGCTGTCTGTTCCAGAGATAAAAAAGCTGTTTCTTATGTTTGGGTTTGCAAAATGACCTGCGTTATCTTGATTTTTCTCCTCAATGAATCATTCCAGTGTTTTACAACAGGTCATTAAAGGTAAAGGGAAACTGTTTAGTGAATTGCTAGCATGTAAAAAATATTTGTTTTTCTCTTTTCTCTTTCCCACATAAAGGATGTTTGGAGTCACTGTTTAGCAAAAGGAAAACAATATTGGACTTTAAAAACACCAAGGCCCACAGATAAGTGAAAACTGCAGTGATTAGCTATATACTGAAAGCAGTAGCTATATTTGGCAAAGATAGACCTCCTGGCATCTAAATAATGTTCAAGAGCAGAAGAGGTTGTTTCCAAATCAAAAATTTAAAAGATTTTTCCTCACACAACTTAAACAGCATTTTTCAAATTGTATTTGCCATCTATTTCTCATGGGCCACCAACGATATCATCTTGGTTCACTTAAACCTCTCGGAGAAATTAAGAGAATGGATGAATTATTTTAAATAAGTTCCCAATCTACAGTTATCCAGCCTATGCCAGCGAGTGCCAGTCCTCACTATTGATCTCATTTCTCATTCCAGAGTAGATTAGAAATACTATGTTGAGAGAGCAGTATAGTAGCTTAAAATTGCCTTTAAATAGATACGTTTCTGGCCTTTCTCCTCATAGGCAGGATGTGTTGTCTTCCTTGTCCTCTCAAATAAATCACGTAAGGTATGGTTATAAATCAGAACACTAAATCTAAGGATGCAACATTGTGGACATCTACCTTCCACCCCTTTCCTCTGCACTGGTGACACTGTAGGAGAAAAGGCACTGACAGAAGGAAGTTTCCCTCCTATCCACCACTGCAGGCTGATCTCATGCCTGCCATCTGCTAGTCTCTGCTATTGCCCCGAATGATATTCAGTTCTTATACTGCCAAACCTTACTGTCTGTTTCACTTGCACATTTCCCTCAAAGCATTTGTTAGACTTGTTCTCTGCTGTTTGAGATGTCAAAGCTTTATCGACTAGTAGTTATTCAGCATTTGTCAGACTTTCTTACCTTCCCAGACCCATGCTGGGGTCAGGACACTCCTTAGACAGAATGCCTTGGCACCAGAATTACGTATTCATCACTCAGAGAAACACTACAAAGCAGCATATCTAGAGGCAGTCCAAAGGTGGCAAAAGCTGCCTGGGTAGCCAGTGAGAATCAGATAACACTGTCACACAGAGCAGGTGAGACCAGACGTATGTATTTCAGATGAAGTTGCTTGTATTTGGCAGTGTTCCAGGCTGAATACAGAAGCTGGACCGGACACAACTGGAGAAAAGATCATCAGGGACATCAGCATACTAGTTTCCGTGGAACTAAGGAGGTGGATGGGTGGATAATGAGGTTCAGCTTCCCACTTCACCTTGCAGACACATGATTCATCAGCCATAACATTTAGGGGTGCAACACCACGGTAAATGCAGCTATGAGTGTTGGCACATGTGTTTCTATACCTCTGTGAAAGGTTTACATATTCCTTTCTGCCTTACCATCAGTATCCCAGCTTAAAAAAAGTGCAATACACTCTTATGAAAGCCTTCAGTGTCTACTTCTGAATCTGAGATCATACATTCCACAATTGCGCACATAGTTGTATTGCAGCCATTTTTGCAGAATTCACCGTGTCTGGGCAAAGTTTTTCATAATTTCTTCTGCACTCAGTGGTGATATCAAGGAAAACCACCTCCTGTGTTGTGTCAATAACATCTGTGCCTACGGCAGTCCTGGAAAGACAGGAAGGATCTTCAGTCTGGGTATACAGGGAACTCTAAGTTGATTCATTCTTCGTGATTAACTTCTTGCTTTTTATCAATCTAACATGGTAACCCAGATTGAGTTGGAATGAAGTCAAAGCTGACTTAATTAATGAAAACTACTGAAAAAGAGCACATAATTGGGCACTTTGGAAATGGTATGAAAAGAGAAGTCAGATATACTAACATTTTTGGCATTGTTCCTAAATTTAGAATAATCTATTAATTGGATCTTAAATTTATTTAAGTGCATCATGAAGAAATAAATAAGAATCTACTCAACAGTGAGGTTACTGCCACTGTTCATTCTTCTGCACTGCTTTACCCTTCAACAAGAGTACTTGATCTACACTTGCATGAGGTTTCTGGTTTTGCACTCATCAGAACAAATGAAAGTCACAGAGTACCATCTTGCTGGTCTTAACACTGGAGATATATATTTTTTTTTAATATTAGTTGCTGATTGAGTTAAAGTAAGCTGAAACATAGAATTCCCCCAAAAGCATACATCCCAATCATAACACTGAGTTGCTCAAAGCTGATGCATTATAGGTATCTTCTAAACTCAGTCAAACCTGTGATCAGCTGCTGTTGCCTTCAGATGTCCTCTATGGCTCTGATCACGACTATGGGGAACATAAAATGAAGGGTCACCACAGGAATCCTTTTTCCTCACCTTTGAATCTATCAGTGTTCAGAAGCTGAACTGCACTTTCATCCTCTATCTTGTAGTTATGCCACCTCCCTTAGGCTTTATGGGGAGATGATAGTGTTCACAAATGTCTGGACCCATTCCTTCTTGCCTTTGTAGCTATGAACATTCATAGTTCTAAAAAGTCGGAGGGATCATATGGATGCTCTAGTCTGACCTCTTGCATAATACAGGTTGTAGAAAAATTTAACTTGGTATTTTACATCAGGTCCAGTAAGCTGTGGTAGAACTACAGCATTTATTTTAGACATCTATCTCAATTTAAAGGTGTCAAGTAGCTAAATGATTCACTCTGTCTTTAGGTAAGTAGTTTCAAAAGTTAATTTTGTTCACCTATCAAAAACTGTGCCTTATTTCTAGCTGGAATTGCTTTAGTTTCAGCCCCTAGCCACAGATCTTCCTACACTCTTACCTGATATGTAGACGCTTCCCAGGCAAGCATTTGTAGATGTTAATCAGCTGAAATCTCAACTTTCTATACTCTGGCCTTCAAGCATTGATGCTTGAATTATTTAAAATGAACTGATTAAGTTGTTAGTTAGTGGGCGATTGACACTTACAACTGATTAAGGCACAAACAGCTAATAAGGACTTGTTATCTAGCAGAACCCCAAGTATTCAGAGGAGAATGAAAGAGCTCCAGAGTTATTTTAGAAATGTCCTTTCCTGCTGTCTGCATCCTGATCCTGAAATATCACTGAAGTTTTTCTGTTGACTGCTGCCTCTGAGGATTTCTGGTTATGTTCTGTTCCAGATCCACAGTCATGTATGGCTTGACTTCATATTTATACATTATTTCTTAGATATAATCCATTTTTATCCATTGCATTTGTGTTGCCAGAATATTAAATTTATCTTTGATGAAACTGAGAGGGTCAAAAGATGAGCCTGGGTAAAAGAGCACAGCTCTACTAATATCAACTTGATTGAGCCAGCCTTAAATCTGGACCAAACTGGCTCTCAACTTGACAACTGTTTAATGCAGTTGATCCATGAAAGCACAGTCTTCCTGATTTTTGGCTATATATCTGTGACAAGGAAAAGACAGCTGACAAGCTGAGCATGAAGATGTTGGCTGCAGGATAAACAAATCGTATCTGCCTCTAAAGCTGTAGATCTGTTTCTCATTGCAAACCATTTATTGACAAATTCTATCACAAATAAGCACCAGTTTTCAGCCCAAACCCTTACCTACCTTAGTATGTCTTGTCACTGATCACACAAATCCATGTAGGAATACATTATTTCAACCCGCCCTGTCAAATGGGTTTTCTTTCCTACACTGCCCATGGGTTTAGACACAACCATGAATTTCATAAATAAAGGTACATTTCCTGCAGAGAAAGGCAAAAGACTGTATTTCTGCATGTCTGGATCAGTTCTTCTTGCGAATAGGCACATCTTCAGTATCAAAAAAAAAAAAAAAAAGAGAAAGCTCTCTGTATATCAGCTGTAGATAACGATGTAGTGTTATGGAAAAAATAATAAGGCATAAAACCCTCACTTTTTCTGGAAAACACTGCACATTTTGAACGTGGTTAGTCATGAAACAGCACAGAGCATTGATGTATATTTCCCCTCCCTGACTGCTTTGAGGCACTGCTTGGAAAAAATTATGATAAACCAGATTAGAACTGTGAAATCACATTACCACTTTTATATGCTGTCATTGCTTTGCTGGATGAATAGCTATGAAGATATGTGCAGCTATATCACGTACCTCTGATCCCTCCTCCACCCTACCACCCACACTCAAGTTCTGATTCAAATGCAGCCCGACTCCTCTAGGGCTGTCCAGGAAATTGCCACCCAGAGATTTCCGTAGCGTTTGCAGTCAACACCACTGAAGGAGGAGATAAAGGTTTGTTTGGAAGGAATGCCTTGAACTGCTCTTTCTATTCCATCAGTAACAGATGCCTTAAGCATGCTTGTGATTTGTCATCTCATCATTGTCAAAGTATTTTGGCATTATACACATTCCTTCTTTACTGATGTATAGTCAACGTGTGTGTACATACACACGCAGCATTTCTTAAAGTGAGAAAAAAAACCCTGCAGAAGTGAAGGTTCATTTTAAGAGAAACTGGCAAAAATAGTACCACATAACACCCTCATTAGGATTTCTGCAGCTGTCTGTCAATATTTGTATCATGTGTTACAGGAATCCCTCCACACTGCCTCTTACTGTATGAAACACTGAGGCCCTTCCTTGTAATTTACTTCTCAATATATATAAAAAACTTGTTAGGAAATGGCTGTTTGAAAGGCATTTCCATGCTTTGCCTAGGACTAGGAGTGACCCTAGAACTTTGTAATTAGTTATTCTTTCTATGATTACTACAATGAAACCTATACAAGAAAACCTTTACTTTTCCAGAGACCGTAGAACATTGCAAGCACAGTACAGTCGTAAGCCTTTTAGATGAACTTCCTTTAGCAAGAGATAGTTATCAGGTCACTCATTCAGTGGCTGTAGTGTACACACAGCTAGAAAGCTTGGCTAGAGACAGAAGTGATCACTTTCAAATGAAAAAAAAAAAAAAAAAGTAAACGGAAGAACAAACCTGCAAAAGCCAAAAATGCCAGCCTGAGGAAAAAGAGGAAAAAGGGAGGAATCAAGGGAGTTAAAATGAGGAGACCGTGCAAGAGCCAAAGCGAATCACACATACTTTTGGGAGCTGACCTTAAGTTACCATATTCCTTAGGTTGGCTCAAAAGTGAAGTTTTAGGTAGAAGAGTTTGGAAAGTTGCCATGAAGCACACAAGCTCCATGCTCCAGCTATGGAGATGACACCAGCTTATAAGTGGGGGAAGATGCCTCGGGGAACTATAGCAATGCCATAGCTGTGACTGCTCTGCTGAGCATCTTCTGAGCAGGCAGAATTATGCTGCTGCCTCTACTGTTAAATGAGAAACCTGGTACTTCTTAAACTCCTCAGATAACCAGAAACACGTTCATTTAGAAAGAGATTTTGCATCTTTTTATTCTAAAGGCTAACTGATGGCCCAGTGCTCCCAGGAGAGCAAGAAGGGTAGGGAACAAACAGCACCTTCCCCTCTCCCTGTCCTTGCAGGACAGGTGGAAGCAATAAAGATGAAGACCAGAATATGTTTCATATAGTTAGCTAGCATTAAGCCCTTTATTTGGCTGCTCAGGTGATGATTTCCTACTTTATATAAAACAAGGTGGGATTTCCCTCCTTTTTTTCATATTCATTGAAGGGCACTCTTTGACAGCAACTGGTATTGGTTGTTTAGAAATGTATGTTAAAATGGTTGTTTAGAGCTGTATGTTAAAATCACCCTTCTGGACGGCTGCTGAATAGCAGGGGTACCCTACTATTAAAAGTGTCAGAAGGCACAAAAATGGGAACAAAAGTAGTTGAAGTCTTTGACATCCCTGAGAACTCCTGTGCTCCTTGCACAGGACAGCAAGGAAGCCAGGACAGGCTGCAGCAGAGGGATGAGCAGAAGCAACAACAGAAAATGGCTTTGGCTCGTTCAAGAACTTACATCCGTGCCAGGAGGCTTTTCCAGGTCTCAGATTCCGAGTTCTCTGTGCTTGCACAAGAGACAACACTTTTCCACCCTGCACGTGGCAGCACTGAGGCCATAATCTGTCAAGCGTTTGCTACTGGGTTTGTGTCCTCACGTTAGGAGGGATGACTGGTACAGATGCAACAGTGGTGGCTGAGGAGCACTGAGAAAGCCAATGGCTTTTAAATTCCATCCCTAGCATTCATCAAAAACCAGACTGTGGGCCTTCTGGTCCTCTGAAATGCCAGAAGCAGGGCAGTGGGCAACCTCTGATAGCTCTTCCCTGAGGATGCTATGGGATGACCCTGAGGAGCCATCACCCTGATCCAGAGTATAGCAGCAGTAGGCATTAACTTAATCCTCTGTTCTTCTAATACTAGCATTTATTCATAATGTACGTGTTCCTACTTCCATATTAATTACTACATTATAAATTATTTCAAAATCCTTATCATATATTGTTTTCTTTGCAATATGGTGGGGGGTTGGGTTGGAGAGTTTGTGGCAGCGAAAGTTTCTGGTGTTTAACTTTTATTCTGAATTCAACTAGACTTTCTTTACTCCCGTATTTCAGTTAAAAAGGGAAAACCAACCAAACAAATCTGGCTCCTGCTGCTATTGGAGAAAGAGAGATCATGCACTTCTGGTCTCCAACCCTGGAAAGGCCCAGGAAGATGGTGACCCTAGATTCCTATTGACACAGTACTTACAGTTAGTCTTTTAACTCCAGACACAGAAAGAAGAAGGAAACAAAATTACATTTGTAATGGTAAAAGCATTTTCCCATAAATTATTTGACAGATCTTGAGTATGAATAATTTGAATTCTCATGACTGAAATTGCACAGTATAAGATAGGCATTTCTTGCTAATCCAGTTCTCCTTAATGTATGCATCTTAATGTCTTTATTGCCTACAATTATGTATAAAAAAATCTATAAAAATAATGCACCGGCAAATGTACTCTGTTCTCCATGCTTAAATATATAAAAACCACAATTATGTTTCCTAAGTCCCTAAACGTTTTAATCCAGAATAGTTGTTTTTCTATATTACTTCATACCATTCCTGAGTGGCAGGAAAATGAGTCTGTGAGTGTATCTGCCTAAAATGACCAAGAGATGGCAGCACTCCATTCAACCCAAATTTGACTTGACATCTAATCTATATAGCTACAGTACAGCAGGCTGTATAAGTAGGAAATGCAAGGGAAACAGAACAATCAGCTGAAGAGTAAACCGGAACATGCATCATTTCATCAGTCATTCTCCCTGCTTACCATGGGGGACTGACAAACACAGCAGTGATGGAAAGTTCTTGACCAAATGGGAAAGAACAAGGAGGTTCATTACAATTGCCTTTCTTCCTGGTCCATTGTCTATCAGTGGCAGCCACATTCGCTGAGGTCTTGACGTTGTTCCCTTGCATTTGAAATCATTAAGAAAAATATTGTCACCATAAGGAAATGTATTAAGATAAGGCACATTGTGAACACATTCCAAAATGATTAATCATCATTTTTTTAAAAAATGACCATAGAAAGTTTCACACGTATTATAGCAGGTCAAATTGCATACAGTATTCTTTCCTTTCTCTCTTGAATTCTGGAGTAGAAGTTAACTCCCCCTAATATTCCTCAATCTTCATACACTACTCCCTGTCAGTGCAAGCTACAAATTATTAAGTACTTTGTCTTGGTTTGCCAAGGTGCAAATGGTTACACAGAGACCTTATTGGATGTCAGGTGCTTTGGGTTCTTTGGGAAGAGAGTTACTGCGTGGAGAGCAGAGTGCTAATGCGTTTGAAATCAATCTTGAAGAAGCTGTGACCTGACCTAATGGTATTTTTTACATATTTTGTTCTCCAGAAGTCTTTTGGTGCTTTCTAAACTTCTTTATAAACATCCAGGAATTCTCTGATACTGATGATCACTGCTGGAGCTAGGCTCAAATATTTTTCCTTGCATGACTAGCACAGAGGCATTCACTAAAGGAAAACTTTCTTTGCGCTTAAATGGCTATACTTATCTTGAGTGTTCAGTGGGTTGTTTCCACCCTGGTTTTTGCAGTACATGTTAGGGCAATTACTCTGTTTGGCTTTATATTTTTTTCTATACATGCCTTCCTTGCCAAAAGGTGGGAGGTCATAAATTAGCATACAATAACTATCACACTACAAAATTCTAGCAGACGTGAAGCACCTGTCATTTATACCAAGTCAGCTCTGTAAAATCACTGCTATAGTCCCTGCTTATGTTTGACTCGGTCTCCATGACAGCAAAATTACAAAGGTGTATCTCCACTACGATGTTAGAGCAGGATGCGTTATTCTTCTGTAACAAAAACACCAGTGGGGTAATTAAATCTCAACTTTGAAACACATGAGGGGTCCTCACCTTTCCTTTCTTCTCCCACCTTTCCTAGCTGCCCCCTCAGAAGCACATTTTCCAGAGGGCGTCATACTTTGGCACAAGCATCAGTGCTTTAATTAACACTGGGAATACTAAAGGAGACAGATGGCAACTTCTGCAATGTTGCAAAAAAAGTCCCTCATTCATGTATTTTTAACATAGATGAAGTAGTTGATGGTCCCTTCTCGTTACAGTAGGATCTGCCTCTTTAGAATCCATTAGTTTTACCAGGAAAACATTCCTTTCACGCCACTTGTGAGCAAAGATTTCATAACAGGGACCACTCTCAAGAGACCTTCCTCCCACTTAGAAGTCAGTAAAGCAGAATAAGGCTGGCAACGTTTTGTGAGGAGCTATTTTGTGGGACACAGGGTGTTTGGGCTCTGCTTTTAGGTGTTTTCTGCAAGGCAGCCTCCAAGCAGCACTGCATCCTTAGTGCCATGTCAGAGTACTGGACACAAGTGCCTGCTGGACTTGCCTCAGACTTTGCACGTACGCAGGCTCAAGGAAGTCCAGGAAGACTTTCCAGCTTTACAACTCAGCAAACGTGTCAGCCAAGGACAAACAGAGTTGGTGTAAGAGGAAAATGCAGCGCATTACATACCCAGGAAAGAAAAAAAAAAAAAAAAAAAAAAAACCAGAAAAAAGAAACAATATTTCAGACAGAATGGAGAAAGAGACACCTTCAGAGGAATAAAGTTAAGCTTCAGAGCGTAGCCACTTGGAGAGCATGATGGAGCCATGTCTTGGCAGGCTGCAGCACATGTTCCCCTGAGGCAGCAGCAGATGCCAGTAGGAGCTGGGATCACCCATGCACAGTCCCTCCTAATGTTACCACTAGATCTTTTATGGGATCCTCTGGAGTGATGGTTACCCCCACACATTCCTTCTCCCCAGCTTCCTCTGCAGACTCCACCTTCAACCTTTAGCCCTGCAGAGCTTAACTTGCACATGGCACTGTGACCTGAGGTGAAAGGATATATTTGATGTGCATAATCTGAAGTCCTGATTTATTTACTTTGGAGTAGGTGGGGGAAGGAGAGGTATTTGAAGGAACCTGAAAATTTCAAGAAAGAGCTCAAGGATTAATGTGCTGCTGGACAGGATAAAGGGAATTTTGCCAAGAAAAACACAGTCAGGCCGAGTGCAAATGAATGCTGAGACTGGGCTGGGAGGGACTGCATGGGCAGAGAAAGGGTTTGGGGAGCTGGATTATCTGACGGGGTAGGAATATAGGAATGACTGAAGCAGCGCGTCGGGAAAGAAGGAGTGTGTCAGCCCACGTGTCAATGAATCGGCTGTTGGCAGCACATAAATGTTAAGGAGAAGCTCACCATTTGTAGCCTGAGTCCTAAACCGAAGAAGAAATCCAGAGCAGCACTGGATACCAGACTACACCTCTGAGCCATCAGAGCCTTTCACTTGCACTAAGGAAAATAGATTATTGATGCTGGCAGGGACATGTATTCTAAAAACAGACAAGGAGATTGCAGCCTAATCCAAATCCAAACAGAAGCAAGTTGTCTAAAGCCAAATTCCTTTTATAGTCCCTTAATTTCTCTACAAAATTGCTTTCCTTTAAGTTTTAAATTGTGTAGTATCCGAGCCAATCTCGCTAACCCTTTCTTACAAGAGCAGTCTGTCTGCGCAGGAGTGCACCCATTAAAAACTCAAAAGACTAATGGCTTGCAGGACTCGGGGTAAAATCTTGGCCCCACTGAAGGCAGTAGGAGGTTTGCCAAGGACTTCAGTGGGGCCAGGATTTTACCTCAGGTCTTTACAAGCAGCAGCGTTGCTCATTTAGAAGCACAAAAACACCACTGTGAATTTCCTGAAGTCCAATCACCAGCTCTTGCTGGTGCTTCAGACATCAGATGGCTTCGCTTTGAAACCCAAAGGGAAGAGGCTGAGAAGTGAAGCCATATCCTCTCACTAAAAGCCAATTCCTTTTACATGATCTATGTGTGATGTTTCATTCCAGCAAAAAGAAGAAGAAAACCAAAACTTGGGTGTTTTCCTTTTCTCCCTTCCTCTCATTCTCCCAAACCAACCTCCTCCCCCATGGGAATAGTATAAAGAGCCTTCACTAGAAATGACACAGCAGAGGGCTGATGGCCCAGCCATGGGGTAGATGGGACATGGTGTGGCCGGAGGGCCAGCCAGGAAGCACGCTGGCCTCAGATTGCCCATGGAGCCTCCACCCAGCAGATGACCAGCTGCTAACACAGCCCCGTTGGCCGGACACGATGCCAGGACGGCATAGTAATTGAAAACAGCTGGCTTTCTGCCTGCCCCCTCCCGGTGTTAGCGCTTGGGAGTGTGTGATCATGATCAATAGAGCTTCATGCGAATCTTTTAAAGTGCTCCCAGCCACATCACTCCAGTAAAGGATTTGTCAGCCTTTCCATAAACCCCAGTTTTGAAGAGTTTATAGCTCAGCTTGTTTTCATTACCTTGAGGTGAAAGTTGCCATATAAAATTTCAGACCAGAAACACTTCTTTCCCTTGCTAATACAAAATATCATTTAAAACAAATTTTTGTCGCCAAATTTAGAGTCCCAGTAAGAGCCATGTTGTTCCCTGACTGTTTTGGGTGTGCTGCTCAGAACTTCAGTGTGAAAATCTGTTAAATTTAAGGACTTGCAAACAAATGGCGAGCTCTTCTGCCACTGACTAATATGTCCAGAACTGCCGAGTTATTTTACTCACTCCCAAGAAACGCCGTAAGTCTGTGTCAGGGACTTCTGTGGAAGAAGAACAGACAACACTCCTCTGCTCTTTCCAGCAGCTGGAATTATGATTTTGCAGTGCTTTCTTGTTTTAAGGAGCAGAATTTCAGCTCGCGTAAAGTCGCTGTAGCTCCATTCACTACAAGCTACTTTGCGTCTTTTCTCTGTTAAACAGTTGCTACTCTGCAACCCAGAAATAACTGAACTTCCAGTAACGGACACGACTTTTCCTGTTACACACATGAGTTGCATTCCAGCTACCTGTGCTTAACAGAGCACGGGGAAAAGAAAAGTAGGGCTATCTTTCCAGACTCAGCTGACAGCAGATGCCTATGCCTCACACGGACAGGCAAAACGTTTCTCATCACCTGAACAGCAGTATTTGATCTCCGCGTGGCAGGCAGCTTCCCTCGACGCTGAACTGGACCCTCACCCCACTCAGCGTGGTGGGATCCCACCTCTGCTGCTTTCCAACCTTACCAGCAGCCAAAAATCCCTGCCTCCCCTGGGGAAGGGAGAGCTGTGAGAGCAGCAGTTCCCAGGCCTGCGAGCCTGACGTCACTGTTCCACAGCAATAGATGTTAGCATCCAAAACAAAAATAATAATTAAAAAAAAAACCACAGAGGAATGATATACCTGGGCATACCACCTACCTATGGTTGGAAGGATTAAGATATTAATTTCCTTATTTAATTTCACAAAGTTAATTTCACACAGTGTTCTTTCAAAACAGAGGAAGAGAACATTGCAGCCTTATATCTTTTGGGGAGTGATCCAGGAGGGCCAGAAGTGCTGTCAGGCGGATGAGCTCATCCACTGAAGTCAAGTGGATTTATATTTGCTAGATGTCCAGTCTCTGAAAAGTCTGTTTTATCCACATGTCATATGACCATCTTACTCCTCATGGAATTAATATTTCTGGATGTTTTCTTGATGAGGAGGTATTTTTCTCTTTTTTTTTGGCATGGTCTATGCCAAGGATAATTTCTTCTTAACCAATGGATTTTTGCTAGCATAAGAAAGCATGGAAAAATCAAAGAGGAAAAAAACCCATGTTTTTTTCTAAGCAGTGCCAACTTTATAAGTGTATGGTGAACAGATTATTGGTGGGGGATTTTGTGGATGAAAGGAAATAATAAGAAAGATTTGCAGAAGGGGAACAGATGGAGGGAGTCTTCAACAAAATTAATAAAAATAGTACTAATTTTGCCATTACTACAGGAAGCTGGAAGTGTATTGCCATCTATAGAATAAAACCAAGTATAGATACAGCCCTTTTCAGTCTGGTTGCTTAAGGAAATGAGGCTTATATGATTGTGTGATTGTGTATATATAAATCATGTCTCTGCATGCACCAAAGTTTCTTTGTCAGCTTTCCCTTCTCCTTCAATCATTTTTAATCCTCTAGGCTGAATCATTCAAAGTCAAAATACTTCTGTAAGGGTCCTGAAACCTTGAAGCCCTGCAGGAAAAACAAAACAAAACCCCAAAACTATTAGCACTTCTACTGAGGCAAATGATACTATGAAAACTCAGCTGCTTTTGAGCACCAGAAAATCCACAAATGGTAATAGATAGAGCACTTCAACAGCTGGAAAGGTTTTACTTGAAGCTGTTACCTTATTAGATACCAGAAAACCTACTGCAAACAAAAATGCATAGACTCCCAGACTACATTGACTACACACCTCACAGAAGCATGCATTGGCAGGCAAAGGTGACGTGCATATACCCTGACTCCAAAATTTCCTCCAAGTTTTCATTCTCATATATCTTGTAATCTTCACAGGATGCTGGCGAATAGACAGCATCGACAGAAAGCTAAGCCCAAGCTAACTGAAAGATATATAGGCCCTTACCAAAAGAATTTCCTTGGCATTGATATCGTACTGTAGCCAATAGACTACTGTGGCCAATAGCCAATTCTCCCTTTTCATTTCTCTTAAATTGGGGCCATTTGGAAAGCTATAAATTCTCCTTAGGAAGCAGATTTTCCTCTAGTAGTATCCTATTTGAAGACTGTATTTCTCGGGGCTTTCCTCTAAGTAAATCTCATGGAAAGTGAGTCACCTGTTAAAATGATGCAAGCCATTTTCAAATGCCTTCAAAAGCAGCCATTCAAAGGAGGCAAGCTTCTGTTGGTTTCACACATTTCCAAGCTACCACAGGATCACGTGGAAAAAGACAACAGAAAATGGTTCCTAAATTTCTTCTTCGTGGTGGAACAATTTCCAGTTGTCATACTTTCCTGTTGTTAACTAGCGACTTTATGCCTGTTGATGTATTTTTTATTGCCATCAGTCATCTCCTCCATGGGACACACAGTGGGCAGGAGATTGAACCTTCTGTTTTGTTTTCTACTCGAGTGGGAAAGCATGAGATGCTGTGGGGTTCCCAGCCTGCCCGCAGCAGGAGGAGGGGACGCGGGGTCCACCCAGGCTCTCGCAGGGCCCGGGCCTTTGTAGGGCATATCAGCCACCTTGACACTCTGCCAGGGCACAGAGAAGCAGCAAAAGCAAGCCAGCTTTGCTGAATGAAAGAGGGAAGCTCGCGTAGTCCAAATGAACAGTAATTTAGACCTTTTATGTACGTAACCCCTGCCGCCTTTGTGTTGTCAAGAGTACCAAACAAAGTGCTAATGATAACGAGCAAATCCATCTTGTGTCAGTTCCAGGCCCCTCAAACACAGATCCTCGAATTAATCTAGCCTCGCGCCAAGTGCTTTGACTGGCAGAGATATTAGAATTTATTTTCTCTGTTGATAAATAGCCAAAACAATGTTCCTGTCCTTGTGTAGCTGATGGAAATCCCGCTGTAAGCACTTGCCTCTCAGTATTTCCACTCAAAATGCCACAGGATTCCTGCCCAGCCTGAAAAATAGAAGGGTAGGGAGCAGAAAAACTGTGTCTTAAGTTTATCTCCTTGCAGTTATTTCAGAGACTTCATGAGCACTAACTGCAGGCATGCTGAGAACAAGGAAACCACTCAATCTGTGGCATTCCTGCTGTTAATGAAACTAAGAAGAAACATTCTTGGTGCTCATGACATCATGCCAAATCCCAAATATTAAATTACTGTATGTTGTTAGGCTTCCACACATGAAAACTTAAAAAAAAAAAGAAAAAAAAAAGGCTTTACAGTTTTTTCTGCATGGCAGCAAGCCTGGACAATTTTGTTTCAGATCCACCATAAATATTTGACTCTCAAGTCACCCACATTCATGATTCATTTTGTTAGCAGGCTAGTAGGCACACTCTGGCAGAGGACTTGCCATGTGCCAGTTATGTGGAAATAAGAACACATTGAAAACTTCCTTTTTTGACCATCTACTATTCTATCTTATCAAATCACAAACACAAAAGAGGCCTTGGGGACAGATTATTCCTGGCCCAAAAAACCTGGAGTAAGAGCAGGGAGTTTTCTGGCTGACCAGTAAATGCAGTCCTTGTAAAAGAGCAAAAGCTCTTGAGACACCTGATGCTTTGCAAGGTGTATTTGAAGCTGACACTATAACAACTGAATTCAAGATGAGATGGCCTGCTCTTTTATGAGGAATTTGATTATTGCCATGCAGGAAAAAGTGTGGAAGGGGAGGGGCAAAACTGGTCACAGCATTTGTGCTTTACAAGTGGCTAATACCCGGGCTTTGAAGTGATGCACTGTGAACTGTTAGGTACGATCAATACGAGGAATATGGTGGCAGGGCTCCAAAGCCAACAGGGGACCAAGCACAACATGCATCTGCCAGTGCTGAAGCTGAAGAAAAATAAGACAATTCAGAAGGACATGAGGCCTTATCTATATTTAAATGTCAGCCCTGGAGTAGCACCAACATTGAGGAGAATGGCCAAGAGCAGCTGGAGAACATAATTTCTCTTGACTACACTACTCAGTGCGCTTTAGTGTGATCTGAGCCCTTTCCTGGAGCAGAGTAAGAGCAGGAGTAGAAGACAGAGATGATGAAGAATAAGAGTTGTGTATTGCAGGAAGTCAAGTGTTAAAAAAGACAGTGGATAAAGGAGAAGAAAAATGACAAATTACCTTTCCTGAGTGCCTGGAATTATCTTCCTGACCAAAAAGAGGAAGCCAAATTCAGAACAACCGGAGTTTTTTTGCTCCACAGGGAGCTACTAACAAGCTTTAAGCCCGGTCCTTCCACAAGGTATTTTATATGCCAGCTGTGAAATATCACAAACACTTGTCAAATGTTTAACAATCCAGCTCTGCTATGTTTATCCCTTTCAAACAATACCTTGTTGGGGGCCTGGTTCCGAGAAGCAATTGTGTGGAGAATGCGGATGGGAGGAAAGGCAGCTTGTCAGAAAAGAGAGAAATGGCTTTTATGAAAGCTCCAGAATTCTCAGTTCTTCCCCTGATATACAGATGTCACTCCCTGGCAGGTGGAATCAGCAGCAGGGAGTGCTCTCTAAGCGTTGCTTAAATAAGGAAATGCTTCATTTTTTAAGTTCAGTTGTGGCAGCACACTGCTGGGGAAGTTAATTGGTGAGTCCGGATACTTCCAAAGCATGAAGAGCCTGCAATCACCTCCCAGTGTTCAGTTCTTAGCAAAAAGCTGTGTCGAACAGGAAAGGGAAAGACAACCTACCACAGCTCCATGTCACAGCCAGTATCGTTGCAATGAAATACTTTGATGCTTGCTTTTTCTGAACGGCCAATTGTATCATATATGGCAAGTGTGCAAATTTATTTGGTCTCAGTTGATCAATGACAAATCCACCAGAATTGCTTTCTCCAAGGAATGAATTACTGGAGACTCCCTCATAACCTTTAACTCTGAAATCGTCATTCAGAAATTTGCAGGCTGTGCTACAGCTCCTCAGAGACACTGCATTACTTTTGTTTGCCTTGCTTTGATATGCCTGCCTTTCCCTCTGTTGCCTTTTCCTCTGCCAAAACCTCCTTTTTTATCCTGATGGTTCCAGTTTAGTTTAGGCAGTGGAAGGTGCGAATGTATTAGACCAAAGTTTTGGATGGTTTAAATCCCTTTGGACGCTTTGCACACACATTTCAGGTATGCTCCTACCAGCACATCCCCAACCTTGGAGGAGCCACCCCACAGTCTAAATCTCCGAGTAACAAAGGTATTTGCAGAGAAGAATCGTATTCAAAATAGAAGCCCATTACCCAGCTGTTGTGTTAACCCTGGCAGGCAGCTAAGCCCCCTGCAGTGGGGGGGAGGAGAGAATGAGAAGGGTAAAAGTGAGAAAGCACATGGGTTGAGATAAAGACATTTTGATAAGTGAAAAAGACAAAACAAAGCTAAAGAAAAAAACAAGTGATACAAAAGCACTCACTCACCACCAGCTGACAGATGCCCCACCAGTTCCCACTCACTGGGCAGCCCTTGGCAAATTCCCTCCCAGTTTTATTGCTGAGCATGATGTTACATGGTAGGGAATATCCCTCTGGGGTCAGCTCCTCCCAATCTCTTGCCCATCACCAGCCTGCTTGCTGGTGGGACAGTGTGAGCGACAGAGAAGACGTTGGCACCATGCAAGCACTATTCAGCAATAGCTAAAAATGGGTGTGTTATCAGCACTGTTTCAGTTACAAATCCAAAACACAGCACCATATGGGCTACTATGAAGAAAATTAACTATCCCAGCTGAGCCCAGTACACCAGCTCATATGGAGACAGTAGCTGGTTACCGCTATGACCCGCATACCCAAAGCAACGTACAATCCCCTTCACCCAGGGACAAAAACTTGTCCTTTCCAATTATATCTGTTGCACAATATAAAATATGTCCTTTTTCTGCAGATCTTAAATCTTTCCTTTTATGCTAAGGCCACCAGGACCTTAGCAACACTCTTCCTTTACTTATCATCTACCGATTGATAGTCTGGACTAAAGCTCCTGTTGACATGCAAGCTCCGTACAGCCCCATCTGGAGACATCTGGACTGAATGAAAACGCTGCAATTCCCTGTATTATCATGTTTATAACACTCTCCCATCTCTTTCCTAGCTGTGGGATCTAAGATAATAAAGCAAGTGGTTGTCAGGGCTCTTGGGCATTGCCCTTAGCAGGCTGAGACTAGGAAAAAGCTAGAAACCTCTTCTGGAGCAAGTGCTGGAGGCTTCTGCCTTGCCAGGCTCTGCATCTGGGAGAGCAGAGACTGGAGCTGCCCACATCCAGCTCATTAACTGTAAAGGTCTGGTCTGAGAGTGGGACAGAAAAACACGTTCACAGCCTGAGAGCAGGAAAAGGAGATGGCACAGCTCAGAGGAGCCTTGCTAAAGCCCTTTGCTGGCATGGGAGATTGCATGTTTGCAAGATAGATACCAGCAACACTCCAGCATCTGAACAGCATCGAGAGAGAGAGGGGGGAGCTTCAGAGAAAAAGAGAAAGGGAGAGATTTGGAGCATCTAAGCTAGAGAAAACAGTGTGTCCATGCTGAAACACAAAAGGCCCTTCATCAATAAAAGTGGAGAACAAGTAGGGGTACCCACGGTGCCTCTGCCTGATGCTGTCACTGGCACAGCAGTGCTGGCAGGAGCCACCACCACTTGCGATGGTGGAGATTTGCTCTGTAATAGGCAGCTCCCCTCCTTCTGCAAGGCCAGATGCCATTTGTGAACCCTGAGCTACACCATTGATGTGAGGGAAAGCTGTAATCCTTCATCTCATGGCATGCAATCTCAGCCAGGCCTTCCATGAGGAAATGCTGCCAGGGAGGGACATGGAGCCAGGGGGGCTCTGTTTACTGGTAGTGTCCTTTTGGAGTAAAATTGTCCATCTTGCTTAAGAGCAGAAAATTTGGTATGGCAGAGTGAGAAGGGGTAAACGGAAGACCAAAGTGCTATATACAGTTTTGTCTAAGTTAGTAATGCCAGATGACTCATGGAAAACTTAATAATCACCTCACTCCAGTTTCAAAACAATGTAAAAATGTTTTTAGTCCCATGTCTGCACTTGCTTCCTCGCTGCCTGCCCCTTCCCCCAGCCCCAAGACCTTTAAAAGGACCCTGTCTGCTGGCGGGGTACAGCCCTGCTGCAGGGCTGTACAGTTTCTCTGTGCCAGAGCTCAGGGCCAGAAGGTCTCAGGTAATCACCAATTTGAAGTTAATGCAACACGCCCCACTGAGAATCCCTTCAGACAGATCAGTTCTGTTCTTTTTGTATTAGGCTACAGGTAAGTCTGGAGATGGGATTAACTTTTTTTATTTTTAATCCAATTTTTTTGAGTGCAGACATTCACTGCATGCAGCCAAACTTCACAGAAAATCAGTCATGAGTTTGTGTGCCCATCACTAAATACTTGTACCATGTCCAGTACAGAGAGGGACTGGTCCTGATCGAGTTGTCCAAGCATTACCACACCGCAGAGAAGAGTCAGGAGTGCCAAATCATTCAACTGACCAATTTCAGTGGAGTCATTTCTGATTTATACAGGCAATCAAGATCAGCAGGTACTTAATCTCTGTTTTATCTGGAAAGAGGCTAGCTCATAGTTGGACTTCATCAGCTAACCCTCATCCAGGACCCAGAGTCAGCTTCAAATGAATCAGAGGAGAGAGAACATCAGAGAAGAGGAAGGTAAATGTTACAGAGATCCCAAAAGCCCCTGCGTCTCCTCACAAGTCCTTAGCAGGTTCACAGGTGCATGTGCCAGAAGATGCATTTGATCTCAATTACATTTTTCAAGTATTTTTTTTTATTTGGAAGCTCCAAAAAAAATTCAGCCAGGTCATCTGATTTCCTGAGTTTTTACCAAATCTGCCAAACTCTTTTAAGTGAAATTTAAGGGAAAATCTTTTATTCTGACACTGTTCCCATGATAAAGTTCTAGATGGTATTTCATCTGAAATTCTGTATTCATTTCATTCAAAAATAATGACCTAAATATCATTTGAGAATGTGTCTTTCTCATGTAAAAGGAAATACTTTGAGAGATCTGACTTTCCTTAATAATTTGGCTTTGTGCAAAACCCACATGTAAGCATAACTTGGGTTTTGGAGCCACCAAAACCAAACTGTTTCTTCTGATCTCTTTGTGTTGTAAGATTATGATTTCTTAAAACGTCCGGAGCTGAAGTCATGTTTCTGCACCATAGAAGGGGAGGAGACCCTACTGCCCCTGGCATCCATCAGCTCTGTTCATCCCCGTTGTCCCTGCTCCCCTCTCCCCGGCAGCCAGTTCTACCACTTGTCTGTCTGCCGAGGAAGCTCGTTCGACTCACTAAAAGGGTCCAAAGGAAAAAAAAAAAAAAAAAGTTAAAAAAACAGTCCCCTCACCTTCCCAAAAGAAAAACAAGAATTTTTATTATTATTTTTTATTGCCAGGGATTAAGTTGGCTTGTCTCCTGGGCAGAGGGTTGCTGGCGCTGGCTGCAGGGATGGCTGGCTGGTGGCTGGGGGAAGGAAGGAGCGGAGAAGGAGGTGCAGAGAGCAAGACTTCCCCCTTTTGGCAGCAGCCAGCCTTTAGCTCAGCTCTCAGCTGCAGCTTGAATCCAAACCCGGAGTGAACTGAAAAGGCCGCTTTTTTTAAGCAGTTCTGCCCTTCCCTATCAGGTGAAACTTTCTGTCTTTTATCTTTGTAGCAAAGGAACTGAAATGATCTGATTAGATAAGTTAGCATTTAGTTAAAGTACAGTTTTGTACCCATATCTTTTATGTTTCTTTATAACTCTAAAAAGGAATCATTGTGAACAACAGTAATGGTGACTGTACATAGTCTGTATCCCTAAGCACAAAATAATGTGAAAGTTCAGCTAAGTCCACCTTTAAAACAGTTTCTGAAGAGTTCCTGAAAACCATCAAAGGGATATTCACATTTGGTCCCTTCTATAAAGAAAACTGTGCATCTCCAGCTGGGCATATATGTATGCAGACACTCAGGGTGATGTGGGCAGCTACACTCTGAGAGAGAATCTCTCTGTTTCTGGCCTGACCTTTTCAATACTGTGCATGTTAAAGCAGGAAGGAGACTAATTGCTGCAAACCAGAAGCTGTAGTAATTACTCTAATTCAGAAGTTACCAACCTTCAGAGGAGGAAAGCGCTGGAACGGAATCATGTTTAAAGGCAGCCCATTTTGCTTTGTTCTTCAACACAGCCCCATTCATAATACTGTGGAATTTATGAGTCTACTGAAAGTGAGGTCTCATAATGTGCACAGCATGTTGCCAGTTAGCTTGAGTGAGCTTCTCCTCTGCTTTCTCTCTGATTACTATAATACTGCGCTTGAAAAGGGGCCTTTCCTTCCAAAACAGATGTATTACGGTGGAGTGTAAGACCAGGCCACAAGCTGCCTAGGCAGGTTTGTGCAGCGAACCTAAACGTCAGCCTTGAAAAAGGTGATGTGGTGCCCCTGGAAGCCAGTCAGAGCGATGAGTTTCTGTGGTACCCCCCCTGGACGGGGGCCTGCGACGGCGTGCCCCTCTGCCAGCCTTCCGGGGCTTCCCGCCTCCCTTCCAGAGAGAAATGCCAGCTTGCTTGTGGGGATGCAGCGCTTTGGTGGCCGCTTCCAGATGGAACCAGAAGCGCCGAGGCACGCAGGGAAAACAAACCCAAACTTTTACAGTCTGCAGGAAAGATGCCTAAGAACAATAGAGGCATATTCCTGTATGCCGGCCACTGCTTTTGCGACAGCATCAAAAATTTAAGCAAAAAAAACCTATAATGCACGGGAGAGAAAGTAAGAATCACAGATATCTTTATTTTATTGAATCCTTCTAATGTTTAGTTCTCCCAAAAACACACACGAGGCCACTTCTGATCTCCGTGGTACAGGATTTGACTCTAAAAGTTCAAACCACAAACAATGAAGCTATTACTCTTATGATTCATCTGACCCTCCAGAAGAAAAAGAGTACCCTGTTCCTGTAGCTGCAACACTTGCTGTACTCAATTATGAATTGACATGCAGTACTGGAATATCCAACATGTTTTATATTCAGACTAGGTCTGTAACAGTAGCATATTGAAAGCACTCAGCTGTAAAAGTTGTTTTAAAAAATTATTTCTAAGATCTTGTTGATTTCTATTTCAGCTACAGTGTTTGAAAGGTGTAGAGCTTTGCATACTCTTTTCAATTGATTTCTCAATATTAATTTCAATTACAGTATCTTGCATTCATCCCCATTTGTAAGTACGCAAAACTCTAGTCTGAGAAATGTATTTGTTTTCAATTCTTTGCACTCTACCCATAAGTACTGGAATATTTGTCTTATAATTAGAGCTATTCAAACCCTTCATGACATAGTGGCACTAACATTTTGAACTTCGTATGGAAATACTCTGACATTTTATCTGAAACTGCCAGAAAAGTGGGAAAAAAAAAAAAGAAAAAGACAGACATTTGTAGGAAAAAGATTGCTTTATGCTTGGCAGTTATAAAATGGAGTTTTTCACTGTCCTTTAGGTCTCCAAGGATGAATTCTAGTCCCCGCTGTGATATAAATCCTATGGTTGCTTAATAACCTGTACTGCGTATACTGGTCTCCATTTGTAGAGAAGAAACACAAAGAGACTGTTTCTTCTGAGAAGTTCTGCCTTGCTTTCACCATGAGCTTAGGCCTGAAAGGGACAGGACAGAGCTTCAGGTCTCAGCACAGACTGGACCTGCTGGCTCGGGATCTATGGGTGGCTTGGCCATCTGCTGCTGCTGCTTCCTTATCCAGCACTGTCGGGCTATGTTTCTTGTTTGGGTTTTTCTTCAAAATATTTCTTTTTTTTTAATTACAAGCTCTCATTCTCCTTCTAAGTTCCAGTTTTCCATAAGCTATGGACTATTTAAACATCATTTTCTTAGAGGTACTTCAGATTTAAATAGCTGATGGTGGCAAGAGGGTCTGATGTGGTTTGCAGGAAGTCCTTCTACAACTCAGTCTCAAGCCGTCAGTGTTTGAAAGAAATCCACAAACCCACTTGGCTGTTATGAACCTAAAGAAGCAGACACATTAGGATCTGGGAGCAGGATGCTTTATAATATTACTCAAGTTTCAGGTCCAGATCTTGCTTATTTAGTGTACTGTGTGCCATAAGTCCCATAGCTCAGACTTGACAAATCTTGATGGAGAGTCACTCATCTTTGAATACATTTTAAAGCAATTTAGAAGTATAACTCTTCCTTATCGCTTGCCTACATATGCAAATAAGAATTACAGCAGTATAATGAAATGCTACAGCTATGTCAACACAACTTCCTATAGGAAACCTATGGTGCAATGAAGTGACTTTATTTGCTGTATAATTAATCATTTTCCAAACAAAAATATTCAGTTTCTGTCAAGAAACTTGTATATTAAAAAATCTCCAACCAGTTCCCCTCTTTCAGACGAAAGTTTGCACAGTGTGACTTTTAAAATCACATTTATTGAAATGGTCAAAATTTGTTGGGCCCACACAAATAATAATAATAATAATAATAAATTATGATGGTAATAATAATCCCTTCATTTGGAATAACAGACATACTTAGAATTAGTTTGGGGCTTTTTAGTTTCTTGATTATTTTTCTAAGGGAAAAGAAAAAAAAAAAGGAGTTAAAAACCCTAATATAAGTTCTTTTATAAAACTGAAGATCATACCTTTTTCCCCAAAGCACTTTAAATCTGGCTTTTTTGCTTTTGTTTACCGCATGCACCGTGACTGTAATGGCAGAAGAGCGATGATTATATTATTAAATGATAGTAACCTACTTTAGGTCACAATCACTTTAAGCTATACGGCCATAATTGTCTGCTTCATTATTCCCGATAACTGATCTGTCACCGAGATGCAACAATACAAATACTGCACATGGCAGTGACAGAAGTTAATTACATTTTTTCTTGGTTATTTTTGTTTGTATCAGTCTGCATTTAAAACAGCATTCTCTATGTTCTGTTATATTCCAGGGGGATGTATCTATGATTAAAGTGAAGAAGAGGCTCTAAAACTGCAAACAGTTGCCAGCTTTGCCAGCACGTCGTTATTACACCTCTCAGCACGCTCAATCTTCCCTCTGTTTCATGCAAGTAAAATTCACCTTCAGTGGAGAAAAAGTACATGGCCAAGGCATGACTGAAATCCCGATTAGACTCAGACCCCACACCACACAATTTTAGAATTTCATATATGTATATTTCTATGTCTTTCAATGTCTGTGTCTTAGTTTCAGCTGACAAATGAAGGATGTTGGGGAAGGTTTTACTTTTGCCCTGCCCTACCTTGACATGGGAAGTTAATTTGAGTGGAGCTGCTCGTTCTGCCAGCAGTCAGCTACTTCCCATATTCAAGCTACTCTTAATTCAGGTTAGCTGGAGATGAATACACAGTATGAGAACTATACACATGGACACAGTAAAAAAAAAAAAAAAAAGTTATAAATCCACCACTGAAAAGCCAAGGAAAACTAGAATAAATATGAAGCAATGCTAAAACATGCGTTTATACATGACAAATCAAAAAACCATGAAACTTATCATTAATATCCCTTAACTAATGCCTTACTGGAGCAAAACGTTGATGGTATTATCTGAGATCTATGTAATATACAAGAAGCCTAAAGAAATTTCAAGTGAATATGAAGTTCAGACCATCTTTTCATTATTATTTGTTTCTTTCCTTTGAGTAGATAAACCAGACCATATTGTTAAAATTCAAAATTAAAAATCTGACCACGATTATCTTAAATGTGTTACTTATTAATATGTGAGGCTCTCTGTGGATATTGTCTCTGGAAATGCTCTTTTCAGATCTGGAAGGAAGCTCTGCATTCCAGCTCCCTGCAGCCCTTCTTGGGAGGCACGAGCTCTTGCTTGTCCTAGCAAGCTGGATGGTATTTATCCATTCCAGTTATTCCAGCTAGTTTGTGCCACCCTTGACGAGCTGCAAAGACTGTGAGAAAGAATACAAAGCAGCCTGGATATGCAAGGCACCGGAGTAAGCTGATAGTGGTTTTGCCTGTTTATGCACAGACTTATTTAGGAGCGCTTTATTCCTCTG
The DNA here is from genome assembly GCA_033628505.1 of Tringa tobata. Lineage (NCBI taxonomy): Eukaryota > Metazoa > Chordata > Aves > Charadriiformes > Scolopacidae > Tringa > Tringa tobata. The sequence goes on from JAHREE010000280.1 coordinate 4,412,343, forward strand.
CGTGGGCGTCTGCCAGAACTCGGGCCTGATTTGGGGGTTTTCAGCACACAGAATCAAACTAGTCCAGAGGACCGTGTAGGAATAATTGCACTGCCGTATCTTTCATGTTTGTGGAAGCAAAAAGGCCAGATGAAGCCAACTCCTGATTCATCTGACTGCCAGGATCTCTCAAAGCCTCACCCTTTTGCTCACACAGTTCTGGCTAGTGATTCATTAAAGTTAACACTATTAATGCTCATAAACACATTTTGGGAATGCTGACAACTTTCTTCTGGAATGGTGGTTTCTGAACAGTCTCCTTCCCATTCCCTACACCAGCAATGATGCAATCAGGGTAGGACCAGGCGGTGTCACATGCTGGAAACCTAACGTGCATTGCAAATGATAACATCCACAGATGGGTGAGGAACTTTTCTGCCCCAGCTTGTGGACCCTCAGGAGCTTCCTGCTTTTGCTGTATGAAAATCAGCTAGCAGTGAGAACCCTTTTTTCCCTTTAGGCTAGCTTTTAGTGAACTCAGATTAAAACTAAATGAACAACAATCAAAAAATCTAGCTTTTCCCTTCTCACAAGACCCTGTGGTTTAGCCAGCTTTTGTCCTTGAGACTGGAGATCCATGTGTTAGCTGTAGTAGGTGAAAGAATCTCACCATGGTATTTTCAGCGCTACCTGCTGGCAAGAATATATACAGGGATGTCTTCAAATCTAGCAGGAGTTCCCAAAGATATTGATTCAATACCTAAAGCTATTTTATCTACTGATTTCCAATTATTTCAGCAGAATTAGGTACCTAAGAACCTTCAAGGATGGAAAGTCTTTAGAACCAAATGAAGCAGCTCTTTCAGCCGTGCCCAAAGGTGCACTCCCCTTCCCAACAGTGCTCTTGGCATCTTTCCTCTCCTGGTACGGGGAAGGCAAATGCTCCCTAATTCCTTCTCCGGGGAGACAGGATAGCTCCATGCAACACTGCAGCAATCAGCCTATTCAGCATGCACAAAGAAGAAAGACCTTTGGGTAATGCACTGTGAATGGGTAGAAATGAGACTGAAAGCCTCCAAGCCTCTTTACTTTCCCATCCTTACACCAGTCAGGCACAATACGTTGTAGCTCACAGATTTCTTAGTATATATTCGCTGTTCACATACCTACAGTTATTATTCTTGAATTAACTTGTAATTGGATAACTTTCATGTTGCCAAGAAAATTGAAACCCACTTCTTTTCTTATTAGAACTACAGGTACAAGTCTTTCTTTTTCCAACATTGAAACATTCAGGACGGTCCAAATTATGCTAACAACCGAGTAACTTTCCAGTACCTTATGGAAGAGAAAATGTTATGTCTTTGCAGAAACAAAGACAAAACAGCAGAGGAGCTGTTTCATACATTAAAGGTGTATGAAGTAGGTCAGGGCCACTCAATGAGGATGACAAATGATATTTAGAAAGGCAGCGTCTTCAAACTAAAATTTTGGAACCATAAATTGGAACTTGTATTAGGGTATCTCAGAGCAACTTGATTGTCTTACTTTTTTTAAGATACCTAAGGGTAACTGCTTTTAAAAAAAACATATGTTCAACAGTTTAGAAATCAAGTATGCTTTGGGCTACCCAGACCTTTTAACTTCTAAAGCTGCTGACCATTTTTAAACCTAAAATCAAGAATATGGTTTTCAGTGATAGAAGCACAATACAGTTAATTAAGTTAATTACTTTAAAAGTCAATTACTTACTTCAAAATAAATTAAATCCCATTAATACAAAATTGAATAAATAAAAGTGGACATAGGTTTTAAGCCAAAATAGTTACATTTGGAAATGTTGATGTTGTTGTAAACTACACAGGCTGTTAAAACATGGATCAAAAGAATGAAAAAACATATATTTGATTCTTTACATAAACCTCCTACAAACTGCAGAGATTAATTTGATTACCTAATTGCAAATGATAGGCTCTTCAGGTCTGTTTTTCAAAACATGGAGGGAGAGAGGGCAATTATTTGTCTGCAAGATGCAAACAGGTAGCAACTGAGGGTTTTTTTAATTTAAATGACAAGAAATTAAGTATCTAATATCCTTTGTTTTCATAACTGCATAGAAAACCTCATTAAACATTAGTCATTTGAGCATTGTTGTTTACTTCCTTGGAGACAGCATCAGACCCTAAGGTACAATTGAAATCAATGGCAAAACCTTCGCCAACTTCCAGGAAAAACAGTTCGAATCTACAGTGAGGTAATGTTTTTTTTTTAATTAAAAAAAACCAACAACAACAAAAAATTCAAAGCCTCAAAAAATAGCCCACTAGGAGATTTGGGGATTTTTTCTTTTATCTTTCTACTCCTCCTGTAACGAAGGATTTACTTAATTCAGGAGCATTTATTTTTGAAGAAGAGTGGTAGTTGAGTAATTGCTAAAAGAGACACAACAATAAGTGACACGTGTGAGGACTTTGATCTGAAAGAAGGACTCTGTTGCAAGAATTACTGCTGAAATTATCTTGGGTTCATGGTTGAGGGGGGGCGTTAATGTAGTTTTGACATAATAGGAAGAAGTGTAGTGATGAAATTTTCTGATGAAATCTGCTGAGGACAGATTTGGGAAACACCAGGGAAGCAAACAGGAAGAACTTGTGGACGTGATGTTGCAAGAGAATGAAGTTTGACGGAGCGAGTTGTGGGAGCCACCACCATGGACTTATCCTGTAATTGAGGAGCTCAGCAACCGGAAACAAGCGCTGAGATGAAAAGATCTGGGTCTGCATGTTGATGGCAGGATGACAATGAACTTACAGAGCAGTGAATCCATAAAAGAAGAGACGTGATATTAAGATATACAAGGGCATTGCCTTGCACGCTTCCCTCGTAAACTATTGGAGCAGTGTGAAATATGGCATTCGGTTCTGTGTTCAAGAACCATGAACTTGAACTAGAATCAGTGAAGGGCTAATCAAAGACTGCTGCAAACAAAAATAAAAAGATGATTAGGAGAGTTCTGCTTTGTTAGGTCAAGCAAATCTAAGGCCTGGGCAGAATATGACATTTCTTAATAGACACCATTGAAAGAAAAATAAGCTATGAAGAAATTTAGGATGGAGATTAGTGGATTTCTTATCCTTGCAGGACTAGGTTTTTGGAACAACTTATTTTAAGATTAGTTGTTATAAATTTGTGGAAGGATTGCATGACAGAGCCACAAGTAACAATAAGGGATGGGCCTCATAGACACAGAATGTTCCTGTCCTGGGAGCCTCTGTGGCTCGGTTTTAAACACGTGGTTACAACAACTGCTGAGAAAAAAAGCAACAAACATAAAACCAAAAAAACATCTGCAAATAAGGGTAAAACTCACTGAGCTGCCTACAACCGTCCTCTAGCACCAGCTATTTTTATTGTTCAAAATAAATACATTTCCTTCAGATTGTACATAAGAATTTTTATGAATAATATGATCATAGTTTCAAGGAAGGCATATAGATTAGTATAAATTTTTAACGTTATTTAGGTTTCAACACAGCACCACCTATTGGAATAAAAATAGCAGTAATGAGTCTGAAGCAGTGCAAACACAGTCAGCTATGATTAATTTATAGACTTACAGTTTGGAGAGCTCTGTAGCTAATATTACCTTGCATGCTATCCCTGCTAATATAAATTTGATGGCAAACATGCTATTAATTTTTTATTTTATTAGAAAGGAGGATTTTACCACACCGTAGGTGAGGTAAAGGTTTGCTTTGAGCCATTAGACATAACTTGGCACAGAGTGAAGATATTTACACAGCATGAAAAGAGATAAGAATATATTTCCTTGTAAAGAGAACATTGTGCATAAGAATTTAAATGAGCTGAATATAGATACAGATAAGTGATAAAAGGTAGATGTCTGGCCTATCATTAGAGAACATATCAGCCACTTTAAAATACACTCTGCTTAGATTAATCACCACGTTACCACCATTTCAAACAGGGTATGCAGGTGCAAAACTGGAATAGCACAGACCTTTCTTCTTGTTAATGAGGAGATTAGAACATGTTGCAGTTTGGAGTTTCAGGTGAGCGGGGAGTGCAGGCATTGAACAACATCCAGGGAGCAAGATGGGACATGTGCAGTGGTGCAGTTCAAAGCCACGTTCTCAGGGATTTATCTCCTTTGGGTCCCCTTCATCCTCCATCCAGGAGGAAAAAGAGAAGTCCTGCACATTTTTATTCCCAGGAGTTATTTCTGCTCACAGATTTAGAAAGCAAGTTACAGTGAAAATGGCTTCTGCTGCCTTGTTGGTGATGACAGTGGTGAAGTTTGGAACGTCACTGCTGCCTTCCCCAGCCTCCCATGGCTGCTTTCCCACACAGCGATGGGTGCAAAAAGCAACTTGGGGAGCAGGGCTGTAAGGGGTCAGTCAGTGTCTCCCTGAAATGATAGGGTGGAGAAGGGTCATGTAAAAAACCAAGCTAACCTTCCTCTGGAGGCAATGGCTTGCCCTCAGCTGGCCAAGGGTACTCTGGAAGGTTGCCTGCCCCTGGCTTTGCCAATGATGGGAAGCTAAATACCACTGAGCTAGCATGTGGCCTCACGACAGCGGCCTGCCCTGTTAGGGACACACACTGGTGTTCTTGTGTCAGGCCAGGAAAGCAGTAGCTCTGGATCAGGCAATGGGGGTTTCATGGGGCAGGAGGCACCTGAAGAGCAGGGATGGTGGCCACGCAGCAGTGCCACGGGGTGCAGGGCACACATTCGTGCCAGGCTGAGGCAAGAGGCTCAGTCCATCCTCCCTCGATAAAATAACCACCTTTTTTTCTGCCTACAAGAGGGCCAGAAGGACAGATGTCACTTAAAAAAAAAAAAAAAGTGCCCGGAGGGGGTGGATGTACAACAGCAGGCTGTCACATTTACTGCTGGGCAAAGCATCCCTCAGGGTCCCCAGGCCTGTGCTTGCCAGGCACACACAGCCCGCTCCCAGCGCACCCTCAGCAGGGCCTGCTGACTTCGGGCAGGTTGAGTCCCACCTGGCATTAGCCACCTCACGGCTGTCCCGTGTTGCACAGAGCTTAGGATGGCTCTGGAAGCACTGGGATGAGACTGGTGTCTCCAGGGGGAGACTGATGCTAGCGCTGCTTACAGAAAATGAGAGGAACCATCCTTTGGATGCATTTGCCTCTTTCTTGGACGAACCTCAAGTTATCTGTATCTCAACCTGGAAACATGCTAATCTTATTACTCTGAAGATACTTAGATCATGAATTATTTTTAAAAAAATAAAGTGTAGTACATCCACTACTCTAGCAGAGGACATGCATAAAAAGATACAGGCAGCACACTCCCCTTTTAGAAAGCACACCTGTGTCAGGTAAGACTGTTCTTTTGAAATTCGTGAACGTGAAAACAACAGTGTTCAAGAACAAAAGCAGCACTCCTACATTTCCATACTATCTCTGCACTATACACAAGGGACATAAAGTTATGATTTACAGTAATTAGATGATACTGGTGCATGATTTATAGTGCCAGTTTACACATCTTTTTGTTTAATGTTTGAATTTTTGGCATTTGAAAGTCTTGTACCTTATTTACAGAGTCAAAAAGCCACAAAGCTTTAGATTCTGTAAATGTTTTTCTTATTATTTAGTTGTTCGAAATCTTCGCTTGCCCTGTGTCCTTACCCTCAGAGTTTATACAACTAGAAGGAGACTTCAAGTGTGTGATGTTTTTTTAAAGAGACGGGAGGAAAGTGCAAAGTTAAAGACAATGTTTGGGGGTTTCAGAACATGATGTTCAAAGGTGTCTTATTTTAGATATCATAGTCATCAACTTCTCATAGTTTCCTGCAGGACCTGAACTGAAAAGAGAAACCTCGAGACACTTTTTAAAAAAGTGATAATACTTGGGGGGAAGGGGGTCTGTCCTCTTTTTAAAATCCTTTAAAAACTTTATACTCACAAAGCTATGCTTCCTTCTCCTTTTTCTACCCTGAAAACAGCAATATGTTTCCAAATGCCTACCAAAGAGCTTTCAAGGAAAATATTTTTCTGACTGATTCTTCTGTGGTTTACAATTACTGTGGAGAAGCATTTGTTCACTTGAGTTTCCCTGTATAAGCAAATAGAAGAAAAAACGGAGACGGGAAATATATTTTCCTTGTACAAATAATAAGCATAATCTCCTTACTGACTGTATTTCTGATTGTAGCCGTGACTTAGGCTTGTTTTCCAAACTTTCTTTTATTGCATCTTCAAGTATTTCCATGTTCTGCATATCTCAAGATTAATGTCTTGTCTATATCAGTGTATTTGCACTAACTCAGGCTAGAAATGTACCTTCTCCTTGCTTTTTTATTCTCCTTATAACTTTTGGGAAGTATCTGAAATAAATACTCCCCAGAAATCACTACTTTGCCATTTGCTATAGTATAACATCTAGACTGAAACTCATTTTGTCTTCATTTTTGTGGTTAGTGATTTCAGCCGAAGAGGTAGATTGAGTTTCAGCTCACTCTTCTGGAAAGACACAGTTTATGCTACAGTGCGTATGACAAATGTAACAGGACTGCTACATCTCTGTATAGACCATATGTTTGTTGTTGCTGTGTATTGATCTGAGGAAATTATTTTAAAAAAAAATTATCTAGGGACTCCTGAAAATCTTTTGCTGCAATGTTACAGCACTACATGCTATTAACTGTGAACTGGTTGAATAAGAAAACATCTGCGCACTTGCACCCTGGCATCTGAAGATTAACTCTTTCATCCTCCCGCTCTGAAGAACCATCACGTGTTTTGATGTGTTTTTAGACTGAGCTGGATTCTTTGGGTCATTACATTCAGAAATACTTTTCCAATTTTTTTTCCCCCTTACTGACTAAGAAAAATCCCATGCTTTTGACTCCTGATTTGTGACCCCTACACTACCCCTGTAGTGTAGACTAACACATGAATTCAGGCAAAGTCATCCAACTGGGTGTCAACAGGATGGGGCCAGTCTTTTTTCAGTGGTACCCAGGGGTAGGACAAGAGGAAATGGGCACAAACTCGAATATAAGAAGTTCCACCTAAACATGAGGAGGAACTTCTTTACTTTGAGGGTGGCAGAGCACTGGAATAGGCTGCCCAGGGAGGTGATAGAGTCTCCTTCTCTGGAGACATTCAAAACCCACCTGGACAAGTTCCTGTGCAACCTGCTCTACGTGGACCTGCTTTGACAGGGGGGTTGGACTAGATGATCTCCAGAGGTCCCTTCCAACCCCATGTGATTCGGTGGTTCTGTGAAATAACGCCTGACTTTCGAATGGGCCAAATATCTGCCACTCCTACATCATTGATATTTGTAAGCACTCAGGGTTTTTTGCAAATTGGGCCATTTACAGTAAAAGTCATAGACAGTCTGAGTTAAAAAACTGGCACAGGTCCTTCCTTTGAAAGACCCAACAAACCACTAACCATTTCTAAATTCCAAACATTGCACTTTCTAGGGGAGAAGGAGGAAGGGGGGAAGCAAATGGTTGCTTTTCCAGCTGCAACAACCTCTACTCGCATCAGCAGTGAAATCCTGACTATGGGATGTTTTTCTGTGTTATTGAGTCATAACACTGGTGATGTTATTTAAAGACTTTTCCAGCCCTGTAAGCAATCACTGCAGCATTAGGGCTGTTAACTTCATTTCTGAGCTTCCATTTGTTTTTGAAATGTTTTCACTGAAATTACATTCACTTGTGAACTTACTGTACTTACAAGGAAACATGTATGTAGCATTGGAAGAGGTGCCCAGAGATGCTGTGGAGTCTCCCTTGTCAGAAATGCTCACCACTCAGCTGGCCAAGGCCCTGAACAAGCCAAGGCAGCTCTGAAGCTGACCCTGCTCTGAGTGAGGGCTGGGACCAGATGCCCTCCAGACCGCCCCTGCAGACAGAATAGATTATTCGATGATTCTGTTGTTCACTGTCATGGTAGCAAACTTACTGCAGGTGCTTCCTTTTTCTGCCATGTATTTAATATTTTTCTCATTACGATATTACCAAATCCTGGTGTAATGAGATTTCAATGTTTTTTAGTATTTTCAGTAAGTACAGGAAATAGAGTCATTTGTTAAGAAGCAAGTAATATCATCCCTAATTAACTTTGTATACTATTTGCCTGCTAATTCAAGTGTTTTAACATTAAAAAAAAAAAAAAAGAAGAATTAAAATAATAAAGTGCTAGACCGAGCTATTTATACCTTTCTTCAGATCTGAGAGCATAGGTATCGGTGGATAAATTAACTATTGACATTGCATGTATTTTTCCTACAGAGGATAATTGCCAAAGTTCACCTCTAGGCCCAATTTCTTTTGGCTGAAATATGATCTGACAGAGGCTGAAGTCTCCTGGGCAGTCCAATGAACAAGATATGAGAGTCAAAGGCTTTGGTTTATCCATATCTCTGTCACTGAGTAAGCTCATTCTTAAACCAGACGGGGTCCAAATTCAAGGTCTGTGTTGAATTCAGTGGACTTTGTCCCAGTGCCCACAATGTGGGTCCTGTGACTTAGACCTGAGATCAGGAATGACTGGTGAGATCTCGCCTCTGTTCTGATTCTGACCCTTTCTAGCCTTGTGTAAGCAAAAATGCCCAGTTTTCATCTTTAAAGTAATATTAGGGGGTAGCTACAACCCCAGTGAGGATGGGCAATAGGGTTACATAGAAGAGCAGCCACCCCACTCACTGTCTGTGCATTACGTGCTGTAAAGGATGGTGCTAATTGAATGGTCAGGAAGGGAGAGCCTTTTCTCCCCAGCTAAGGTTTTCTCATGTAATATTCTCCTGTTTGCCTCAGAGGGCTCTCATGAACATTAATTGTTTACTGTCATCATTGTTGTTGTATTAATTGTTGTTAATTACAATATTATTGTAATCATGCCTACAGCAAGGCTTTCTAATTCAGGGAAATGGGAAAGTGATGCTCAGCTCCTACCTGTAGATGCAAGATTGTTTCTTATTTGTTAGCTGCATTTAAATGTCTTCATTATGCTAAACTCTCAGAGACTTATAATTCCACCTGTCTTGCAGATAGGGAGACATTTGTGTTTTGCTTTGGGGTGGGTTGTTTTTAGTTGTTGCTTTCGTAAGAACTCAGTGTTAATAAAACTCACCCTGCAGGTCAGGAAGTCCTCCTGCAGGCAGATGGAATTTAAAGATTATCCAGAAACACCATACAAAACTGTCTGTATCTGGCAGTGATGTTGATCATGGTGGGAGAAGAAGATCCTGTTTATACTTTCCTTGCTGCAAGGGCATAAATTATGGGATGCATATGAACCAAATCCCAATTTCTGCGCATCTCTTGCAGTAGGTCTATGTTTATAAATGCATAAACCATCTGTTTAGTGTTTGCAAATTAAACACCTGTTTTTTGATAGTACAAAATAGTATCTAGTTCCAAAAAAAACGTTGTGGTCCAACGAAGCTGCACAGGCTGTTTCTTGATTCTTTACAAGAGGTGCAAAACATTACGTAATTAAAGAAAATGCCTGCAAATGCAGACTTTATTTTCCTTTTTCAGCTGAATTCTTATGTTCAAGTAATTAAATGCACCTTTGAAATAAACAACTTTGCAATCACTTCAATTTTTTCAAGTCTTGTATCAATTTGTGTGATGTATGTGTCCTCATCAAGAAATAAATCAAGTAACTGTACATAAAAGAATATCAGTTTTACAAATAGGTAAATACATAATGTACTGTGGGTATATCATGTGGATGTCAAGCTGACATACCTGCTTTTTCATTTACAGGAAATATCTCCAAGTCACTGTTTATGTTAGCAAATCCTTTCCAGCGCTAAGGTGGCTACTAGCTTTCCATATAAGACACTGTTTGGCTTGGAAAAGTGGCTTGGCCTCACAGTTGCCAGAGATACTCAGAAAGCCAAAAGGCTGTTTCTTTAAACTTAGAAGGAAAGTGGTTGAAGTAGTTTTTGAGTATCCTCGGTTAGGATAGCTGGACATTTTACAAAATCTCACACAGCATCTATTTGCATCATTAAATGCCTAAATACATTCTCCAGGCTGGCCTTAAATCAACAGATAGATTGTGTTGCAAAAGGATTTTAAGCCATTTCTTCAGAGTGAAACCAGCCATGAAAGTTCTGGCACGTTCCTAAATTTGTTCCATTGGATTCTTTGTGTAACTGCAAGTCTAGTTTTAACAGGTGCTGTTAAAGCTTGTGCTGTTTTATGAGGAACATTTTGGTCAGCTCCACTGAAAATTCATGACTCACCAAGAGTCTGTCAATCTTTTAGTATATTTTGCTGTGTGATGGAATGGAAACTAACCTCTTTATCAGTGAGTACATCCTGCAAACATATAACAAAACAAAATGAAAAAACCCTGTTTGATTTGAAAATCCAAAGTAAAATTTTCTTAGCTTATTATTACTTTATTCCAGGCAATGCAACAAAAATGTGTCATCATCCCAGCTGCACCAGGACTTTATTAATAAATGGCTGTAACTGTCTGGTGGTGCAGGCAAGGAGTTTGGTTCTGTTCCCACTGAAGTCAATGGGAGTTTTGCTACCGACTACAACTAAGTATCTTATCCTTGAGTGAACTTCATGAATGTGCTGGTTCCATGAATAGCATGGACCGTGTTTTATTATGAATATTTGGATGGCTAATATTTGATTATTGGACATTTAAAATTTATGTGTTTGACACTGGCATAGATTTTCTCCCCTGACCTATGTACTTTGATCAGGTCCAGTAATGGATATAGGATAGATATTGGCACATTAGGGACAGCTAAGAATTCATCCTTCAAAGAGGGTTCTTCAGCTTGTGTAGGGGAAAAACAGCTCACTCAGATGTCTCGCAAATATGACGCCCAGGACAAGATGGTACAGAGCCAAAATCCAGGAGGTTCCACTGACTTTTAGCTTTTAAATGGCCTTGAGAAGCATTGCCAGGCAGCAGAGAGCAGTGCTTCAGTGTCTGTACATCTCAGAGTCAGCTCTGCAGCAACAGAATGCAGAAAGCTATGAAGTTATCTGTCTTTGACTGAGTTGCTGGCTCCTGAATTTGACCACCAATATATCAACACATCAGTTCTTCACTATATTAACAGCAAATGCTTTTTGAATTATTCCCTTCAATGTTTTATACAGCCATGTGTGTCTCTGACTTCTCAGGGAACATCCCGTGGTCTTTTATGCAACAGTGAGCAAGGGCAGTCTCTGATCCTTTCCTGATGAGCTACAGGAAAGCTTGTCTGTCTCTGGCACACAAAGAAAAGGCACTTGAGGACTGGAACTACTCAAATGTTTTAACCTGATTTTTGAAGTAAGAAAGACTGAAGGGGAAGGAATGCCAAGAACTCGCACTGTTTCATTGAAGAACCTTAGACACAGAGCTATAAGCTGCAGTCCCTGTGTGACGTGCTCCGCATCAGTTCCTACTTCCACTCAACACCTTTTAGCCCATGAGTGCTTTCCCCTGGCTCATCACAGCTACCTCTGGCCATTTACAGCAGCAGTGCTCTTTCTCCCCACAACTTACAGCTCCTTCCAATCACTCCTAGTGCTAGTAAGTGCCATGAGGGTGACGATGGCTCTGAGAGGCAGGAGGAGCCTGTTCAGAGTGGGAAGACGATGAAGAGCAGCAGGTGACAGCAGTAGAAGTACAGGGACAAGCAGAAGTTCCCCTGTCCCGCGGTGCATGATGCTGCTCACAGGGCTCCTGAGAGCTCCCCTACACCCTGGTGCTTTGAGACAATCTCAGCACTGGGGGGGTTGGCCGGCTGACTGAGGGGGCACTTTCTTCTTTCTGTTTCTTACCCGTTTGTTACTATGAAGAAACTTTCTTACTGTCAGGAAAATATATTTCCCACTGAAGAAAGTACATGGATATGGGTCAACCACACTGATGTGGCCACTGTGGTTTAGGAAAGCAAAGAGAAAACCACTTGCTCCTGGAGCATCAGTCCACCTTGCTGACACACGCCATGGGAGTCCCCATGCAGCCCCTGCAACAGTGCCCTTGTATGAAGCCTTTTCATGATGAGGGGGCATGCTCTGGCCGGTTCAAAACCTTTCAGCTATCAATAAAACATACAGTATTTAGCAGAGAACTGCAACAGATCAAATTAAAAATAAATGTGTTATGAGGTGTAGAATAATGTCACTACGAACCTGATCTGCTTCAACTGCGTTGCCTGTGCAGCACAACCAGTTCCTTGGCCTCCGCTTTACTCTCCCATTACAGAAGCCTCCTCACACTCATGAACATGTGTTTCTAATCAGAAAATGCTCAAGGAAAGACCACCTGCCTACAAAGGATACTTTTTTTCCTAGTCCCAGTGGGGGTCTTACAGACAGGTTTTAGCATACAGCAAAAAATGAGCAGAACAAAAAGCTGCAAGGAGAGCTTTCTTTTAATGAAAGCCTACAGTGTTACCCGAGATGTTTGTAACAAAGCTAAGAGAGAAGACATTTTTTAATTGTTATTCCTGCTGAAGATATCACGAATAAATAAGTTCACTGGAGAATGCAGTAATAAGAAACTTGTATTTTGCTTTGGAGCCTTAGTTTACTTTGGCTTGTCTAACCACTTTTTAAGGAAAAAATGTCTGAATGTACTCAAACAGGGAAATAAAAGTTCCTTATACCTTCCGATTTTCAAATGAGAGTTTTCTGAGCCATCACTAAACAGTGAGCAGTTAAAAAATCAATGTTGTTGTTTCTAGAGCTCTTTAAACATAAACCACAGAGGCTGTTCAGCGAGGAAGGTAATCACCTTTGTGGCTTATTACATTAGCATCAGGTCAGCCAGATGTTAAAAGCCTCTAAAATGGGGAACTCGAAGAGTAGGAGTCACAATTCCTTGCATTTGAGGCTTGATCCAAAATGGACGTGGTTTAGTGTTTTCTGTTGACTAGAATGGACACTGGGTCAATCTGCTCTGCTTTAGTACTTTCAATTTCACACAGTCATGCCTTTCAGAATAATGTGAATGCAGCCTGAGAGAGATGGAGGCTTTACTTAGCTGGACCATCAGTGGAAAAAAAAAAAAGAAAAAGAAGTTGGAGGCCACTTAGATCCAGCAAGGACTTGGCACCGTAAGTTTAATAGCAATAAATAAAACCACCAAGAAAAGACATCATAATCTGCAGAAAAGAACCCTAAACCTTAGAAATGTAATGATGGTCAGAATCAGTGACACAGTGCTAAGTGTCTATACCAATGTCAATCAGCACCTAAACGGGTGAACACATGAAAAAACAACCCCTTCTCCCAGAGCAGTTCTAACTGGCTGTAGGCTCTTTTATTCCAACAACAACAGAAAACGGGGTATGAAGATTCCTTCTAGTCCGAAGGGAATCTAAGGAGCTCGTCATCCAGATATGAGAGAGGCCTCTGCAGCCTCAGCCTGTGCTAGGCAGCTGCAGACAGCTCTCGGGAAACGGGCAACGTGCCACATGGGAGGCCAGCAAGAGACCTAGCAGCAAGCCCATGCGCTGCTCCTGCCAGAGATCAGCCTGGAAGTTGACGGCTCGGTATCCTCCAGCTGCCACGCACATCCTGCGTGTGTCCAGAGGTGGCCGCGGGTCAGGTACTGCAGCCAGGAGAGAGGAGGAGGAGGAGGAGGAGGAGGGCGAGCAGTGACATTCCGGTCGGACCGCCAGCGAGAGGAGGGGGGGGCCACAAGGCGGTGGCTCATTCTCACACATATGTGACATGCGCACACGCGTACACGCGTGAGAGCCAAATTGCTCTCTTAACAGCTCTGCTATTTGGCAGATGCAAACTCCCGTGGCTTAGGGAAACAAACCTCCCTCTCTATGTTTAAGTGCAGCACTTCACTGGCTTTGCAGTACTCTTACCTTGCGCATCTCTCGCCCATGGGAAGTCCTTTAAAAACTTAAGGCCCGGGGACACAAAATAAAAAAGAAAGCTGAGCCGAACCATGAAAACAACAAGTCCTAGTATTCAGTCATCTTTTTAAAGAAGACTAAAAAGAAGTGTATTTTAAAAAATCTTTAAAGGCCTAGATCATTATTCATTTTCAAAACTGATATCTACTCTACACCACTTTCTTCTCAAAAGTTAAGCATCTTTTTTTCTTCTAGGAAGCTTCTTAATTCCTTGCTACTATGCTTGCAGGCCTGAGATCAATAGGATAACAACAAAAAAAGCTCCAAAACCAACAATAATCCTACTCCAGTGGCTGCCTGTGTGCTTCCATCCAACACCTGTGAGGAGCTGGAATTTAAGTAGGCCCTTGGGGGTTCCTGTGAGGCATGAAGTGACCACCAGGGTCCTCAAGCATTTCCAATATAGCTCTTACACTTGCAAGAAAAGGCAAGCAAGTGATGTTCATGGACAGGCATATAAACATGCGTGCTTCTTAGTCCCACACACAGTATGGATGACCAGATCAAACAATACCTTATAAATGGAAAATTACGTGTACTTAATGATGTGCAAAAACCTTAAGTGGCTTAAAGGTTTGTTTAGGACCACCGGTGACTCACTGTTTATCCAGGCCTTATCTGAGCAAACCACATCTCTCTGCTTCAAAAAAACAGGGCTGGAAATGAAAAGGTGACTGCCTACTCACAATACTTCACGTTGGACCTGGTCACTTAATTTCAAACATAGATGAGGACAAGAATTCCTACAGAATAAACAAGACAAAAGGAAGAGATGGAAAATGTTTGTACTCAAAATACTCTGAGTAGCCCAGATAACACCATTTTGAGGACTTAAATTCATGCAGCCACTTTTTATTTACATCACTGATGTATACTTCTAAGTAACTAAGTTTGCTTTCGATTTAGGATAATAGCTGAAATCTGCTGCTAGGGAGTGGATGTGTTGATATAAGCAAGGCCTTTGAGTCTAGTTCTCTGTCTTGGGCATGATACTTGCAGCTTTGGGTTTTGCAGTGCTTACCAGAATCACAGTGCCCTAATGCTCCTCCATGTTCCAATCCTCCATCTGGATTAAGTACAAATGGTTTTTTTTCCCCATCTTCTGCATTTCAGAAAAATTTCAGCTAAATCTCCTAACTTCTCATTAACTTCATCCTTTATGTCTTCTTCACAGGCTCTAATAGATGGTCAGCTTCAGTTGGGCACTATGGGTGAAAGCAAATACATTTAAACTCAAGATTCAATACTATTGAGTAAACTTGTGTATAGTTGATATCTGTCTCTGTCTATTTCTGACCATGCAGTACCACCTCTGTTCAACCACCAAATACAGACCCAAGTCAAGAACCTATACAAGGATTAACAGGCCATGCTTCTGATAACATTGCTGGGATTTTATTTCTTCCTCACTGGATATAGCAATGCTTGTGTTACACTATATATCCACTCCCAGCATTTCTGCTGGTCCTTTGCTCCTAAATCTCCCAAAATGCATTCCACTTGAAAAGTTTTTAAATTAGTTACCCTAACCCAGGAGATAAAATGATCTTCCCTCAGAAAAAGGGGCTATCTTCAAGGTTTCATCAGGAAGCCTTCTTTATCTGAACAGCCTTCATCAGCATCTGCCTCAGGTATTTCACAAATAACATAGATACTCCAAATTCTCATATTGTTGTGGTAATGGCAGTTGTTCATGGCACTCTAACAAATGTTTTGAAGGCATTGGTCAAAGCCCAGTGCTACAGCCAGACAGCCAGATGGCTGGCACTGAATTTCACTAGCAAAACCCACAAGCGGTTTGTGATCTGTCCAAGTGGTAAAGAGACTTCCCATGTAATTATTGAGGGACTTTTAAGTCCAAAGATAACAGTTAGACTTTCTGTCTCCAACCGGCAGTAACTCTATCCTGCCAGCTGATTATTCCCCAGTGGCTGCCACACTATGGATCAGAACTATCCCTTCTCTTAAATTGCAGATAAATTGTTGCTCAAAATAAATAAGTATTATGGAAGCCCTGGGAAGCTCCAAAACACTTGGTTCTCTTTCTCAGTACCAGGCATGTCTCTTGTTCCTAGCGAGCAATGCAAATAATTTGAAACTGCTAAAGCACAAGGAGAAAAAATTGTGATAAAAATTAAATGAATGCACACATGCTTTTAGATGCTATGTTTGGGAAATCTGAATCCTTTCACTGTTCATCCTGTGTCTTTGCCTGTTCTGCTGCCACCCAGATCCATATTTGTAGTTTAAGCCCGTGTTTTGTTTTACAGGAGGCCTCAATGCTTATGTGTTTGGAGTACTCTCCTGGGCTTATCAGTATTACCCCTGCATGAGGTAAGGACATAAACAGCAATTGCTAAATCACCTTTCTAGAAAAATCTTGAAGATGATTACAGTTCACTTGGCAACTTACTACATCACTATAAACAAGCCTTTGTGAATGTCTAAAACATATCTTTCTTACAATCATCTTTCAACTAACTTTGTTGGCAGGTCCTCTGTCTGTACACATAAAGTAATTATCTAACATGGAGACATTAGTCACTAGCTTTTATATAACCCCTTCAGATGTGGACAGTTTTGTCTGGCTTAATGATAGAGAAGGTTCATTCAGAATATAACAATTGTGAAATGATGTTGGCCTATCATCTAGACTCTCTAATTTAACCTCAGGTTTTAATCTGAGGATGTGAAGAGCCCATTTCATATTTATATGTTTTGGCCTAGATATAGATCTTGATCTTTACAACTCATTAACCCCTTTCAACAACAGCATTCTGTGCATCTTCAATGTGTGGTAGACCTCATTTGAAGGTTTACCCCAGTTTCAATTTCATTTCTTACAAGCAACCTTCTGCCTGAGAAATTTACATTGGTCCCTTGAACACAAGGACTAGGTAACATTCTGGTCTTTTTATTCTTTAGTTTTTTATTTTATTGTATATTTCAGGGTTTATACTTTAGCATTTTTTTTATATAGCTTTTTTTGTCAGTACTACAGTTGTGCTCAGGACTAGCCCTGCTATGCATGACTGATTTATATACTCCATGTATACTGATACATAAATATGTAACTGAAGTCTTTGTCTTCACATCTTGGGTATCTAATTATTTATCTGTGTCACTAATTGGCAAGATTCTACTTTCTTTCCTTTCGGGCATAAGTGTTTTTCCCCAGAGCAAGAAAGTTCTTTACTCTTTTTCTACTGTCTTTTGGACTCTACCTCATCGATTTGAGATGATTGATGGACTGCTTTGCATTTTCTGGCTGAATGCCTAATCTTGAGGCATTTCTGACACAAGGCCACTTAAAGTACACACACTCACCTAAACTGAGGTAGCTGTTCCAGAGCAGAAAAATCCTTTGTGAGTTTGAGACTCTTCCAGCATATTTTGCATTTTGTTTATTGAGTCGGTTTATTTTCCCCTCTGTCCTAAGCACAAATCTTGCAATATTCCTCACTGCTACTTCCATTGCTAATACTAATTCCATTATTTTATTATTACGTTAAATTCAATTCTGCTTTAAATTTGAAAGCTGTTATTATTCATACAAAGGAATCTGTCCCATAGCATATCCTTTAAGACATTTCCAGAAAAGCAATATATAAGCTTTGTTGTGTACACATCTATAGACTCCCTTTGCATTCTGATACAAATCTGAAAAGTGAATTATTTTGCAATAACTGGTGGTACATACATAAGTGGTATGTAGCCTTCTGTTAAGAGTTTTGCAGATCTTCAAAACGCCTTCACATCGGACTGAGACTTTGCTGTCAAATAACTCTGGGGGAATAGTTTGCTACCCCTGTCTACCAAGTCCATCACAAGAAATCAGCGGCTGCATCTTAAAATAAAAGTGTAGTCTTCTCTGGTTGCACTGACTCCCTTAATTTGTCATAAATTTTAATGATTTTCAAGTGTTCCTTGTCAACAATGTTGTTAACTCTCTACCAGAATATTGCAAGCTGGAAACGGCTGCCTAACTTAACTATGGCATGCCTGGAATGGGAGTGGGGGGAAAAGCACTACCACTTAATGACAGGGAGTAAGAGATGGATGGAGTGTTATATTCAGGGGTAACCACATGCTGACTGTAAGCTTGTTTTTGTTGTCTTAAATGAAGTGCATCTCTTTGAGTTTGCCTGTCTTTTAGTTTTGCCAGCATACCCTGCACTTCTTAGCACTTTTAAGCACAGCTTTTTATTTTTCAAATGAAGTTCAGATACACTCGGATAACTTTTCTTTATACACAGAAATACTGCAGATGTCATAAAGGGACATCAGACTCCAGATTTCATATCTCCTGCCTGCTGAATTCTAAAGTGAGTCTCCTTGTGAGGCAGATGACTGGTTTATAAGAAAAACAAACTTGCACAGGAGTCTCCCATCTTAATTTGAATTAAACCCTCTGTCCATAGATTGCATGACTTCAAAAATTAAATGAATAAGAAAGGTTCATATAGCAATTCTGTTTCACATTCTCATTTGTATCAGAGATATTATTTTAGGTGTTTCAAGTCCAAAACAGGCATTTGCAGGCAGTTGTGAAAAATGGAATAGTAATTTATGTCCAACTTTGTATGCGTTTGAAGGCGGCTGTCCACTGTTGTGTGGAAATTGGACCAGTCACCAGCTGACAATACTTTATTGCTTCTTCACTACTCTAACTTTCTCTTAGGGTCAGAGGCCCAAGAACAGAGAAAATGACATCTAAAGTTATTTAACCATTTCTCTACCATCGCATCTTTCATTCAGATTTGCACGCAACTAAGAAGACAGTGATGTTACATGAATATATGCGGGCTAATGCCACTTATAGGTCTGATGGTTATTAACAGCAATGTGTCAAGAGCATACTCATTCAAAATGGAATAGACAATCCTTGTTAATCACCCACCTTGACTAATCACCACACTTCCGTCCTCAGTCCCAAAGCAGGACTTTGACAGCATATCCACATATAAGTTAAAATCTGTAACTCAAAAAAATTCACCTATGATTTAACCTCTCTTCTTTGTCCAGCTAAAAGCATCCCAGGCCTGTAAGGCCAGGTATGTCACATATTCATCCTCCTTCTCTTGTCCAATGTCAAGCCAAGAGTCACAAGGTTGGGGCATGGTAACTGCATGAATACCATGGGAAGGGCCACTGCTTCTTAGGAAGGAGGACTCCAACCAGGTTGGCAGCAAAGCAGTTACTGAGTAGCACAAATATCCTTAGACAGGTCTGAGGTGAGGCAGACATATTTATGCAGGTTAGCGAAAACTGTGGCATAAAACAGAAAGAATGAGGAACAATTTTTGCTCAAGCTTAGTTTCCAAAGACCTGGAAGAAGGGGAATAAAGAACTGGGCCTAGACAATATGGAGTAACTGCATTGCCAGCCAGAGAACAGGGCCCACATGGCAGGGGGGGATAAGAAATGGAAGTACTCTACAACGATTAAGAATCGATAGTACACAAGATTGATACACAAGATATGTATCAAGCAGACAGCTGCATATTCTGTTGCAGCCACTTAAAAGTGAGGTACTGCCATACCTATCTCTTTCTTTGAATCTAGTCTTTTCTGAAGACTGTCTAGCTAGGAGGTACGGTTGTTCAGCCAGGAAACAGAAACAATAGCGTATAACTTAGGTATTAAGTCACATCTGACAGCCCCACGCCCTTATATTTTTATTTATGGAAGTGATCAACTTATTGAATGAAAGCAAAACATATAGAAGCATCAGCAAATAAATTTATATGTGATTTGAAAACATTTACAGTTTCACGATAGGTAGCAAGAAAGACTAATTCAGTTAAATATTATTTTACTAGTCAAAATATTCATCAATAGAAAACTTACTATGACCAGTTGGTCTATACATACCAGTAGTCATAGTATATTTCACATTTCCCTTCTTCTGTTGCACAATATTTAAAGGAAATTGAGCCCTCTCCATTTGGTTTTCAGAAAAAGAACATGATTTCTGTTTATTATCATACCATATGCTACAAGTAAACCATCAACCAAATCTCCAAAATTGTGCAAGTCTTTCTGTGCAAAAGATTATAAAATTGTAGTTTTCACATCTTTCTGAATTGAAGTCAGAAAGATTTTTGTTTAACTTTATTAATAAATTTAGAAGAAACTTAGCGTGAATGTCTTTTCAGTAGATAATCTACTAGGACCAGATTATGACTTCAAAAAAAGGTTTAGGTAAATTTGGTCTTCTTAGGTATATTTTTGAAATTACTATGACCATTATTTTTCCCTCATAAATTGTCACAACATTTCTTCTTGGTCTTTTGTTTAGAAGTCAAAAATCTTTCAGGTTTACCAGTTGGTATTTGAAAAATAATTTAAACAATGTGGATGTAATCTGTTATCTAGGTCTACCAGACAAATCACCAGGTATTGTAGAGAGACAGATGTTTCTTTTTTGCTTGGCTTTTATGTTCAGTAAACCTTTTGTTTTAGGTCTAAAATAATATGGCAGTGTCACAAACGACCACCTTGCAGACTGAAACAGAGCAAATGTTCCACAACAAATAATTTGGCAGCCAAATCCCACCTCTCTTCTTGTTGGTGAATTTTGTGTTAATAGAAAATGTTTATCATTTTAATTAAACAATAAAATTGTTTTGCAATATTCTGTAGTTTATTCAAGAGCATCTGGTTTCATTATCCACAACTGGAAAATTGAACTGCTTTGATTGGATGCATTAGCCACAAGATATGGGTAAGAATGCTTCCACTTGGCAACTATTCCTCCCTATTAGTTTAAATGTGCTCTTTCAGTAAACATTCCTGAGGAAAGCTCCCCAACTAACAATGGCCACATGAGGCCAACATTGAAAGTCACAGACTAGCATATTTCAGAGATGACTCCACCAGGGTCCCTGTTCAACTAATCCCTTCCCCTTTTCACTGCAGATGGAAAAAAAATGGCACACAAACTGTGGACCACTGCAAGTTTTGCCCCTGCAGCAGAATAAGTCTTCTCTGAACAATAAAGACACTGTAAGGTCCAGGGTTTTTTGTCACTGAGAACCAGTAACAAGGTTGAACTCAAGGAAATTAGCCCAACCACATCTTCCTTTCCCCCAGTAAATCCCAATAAAGGTTTCACTAAGGCCAACCACATTCTGATTCTCACTCTTAGAGCATGGCAATAAGGTATCTCCAAGATTCCCTTACTCAGGCCTCCTAGGAAACCATTTGTGGGCTTCTAGTTGGTCTGTCTAGGCTTTTCTGTGCTACAGGAACACAAACAACAGCAGACTTGAGATGGGCTTGCTATTGATGGACTTGCAGTGCTCCATGTCTGTGCATGTGCGTGCTTTCCAAAGGGACTGAATGCAAATCTATTGCCTCCTGGTTGCCACAGACCCTGCAGGTACAGCATGGACTGCTGAGGAAGGAAAATATGGGGTTCACCCTACAGATTTTTTAGTGAGACCAGGCTTTAGGGTGAGTTTAGGTCATGTGTAATTACTGGTGTAGACACAGAGAATGTGGTATAAAGACGACCCAACACGCTGGAAGATCTGGCCTGCTTTGGATTTGTTTTTTCCCACAATCACTGTGGTCTTAAATCTTGATGAAAAAAGCAAGAAAAGATTAAAAATAGTGGACACTGAATAGACCTGTTTTTTTGAAATTCAGTTAAGAACTGGTCTGTATCTAGCAAAGACAAAAAAATATTGCTGGTGTTTTACACCAATTTTACCCTTTGGGATTTTCTGTTTATTTTGTTTCTTTGGCTAAACACTTGAAGTAAAAATGAAGATGAAAATCTTGGAAGAAACTTTTAAAAACAAGAAATGTACTCCACCCTTATTACAACATTATTCTTGTTTAGCCAAACATTTTTCCTTTAAAAAATGATCTGATATAGACACACATACACAAAAGGCATAAAAGACCTACACCAGCCACATCTTTTTAGATAAAAAAAGAATTAGGAGGGATGAAATGTGTTAATGAACAAGAGAAGACAAGGAATGTAAAGTAAGTATAGGAAAGTAATATCCCTTCAGTGAATAAAACTAATATCTTGCATAATAGTCCCTTGAGTCCATGAAGAAAAATTTAAATTGAATTCAAAATCCCATGGGCTTCATGGTGTCTTCCCTTTGTGAGGGGATAGTAGGACTCATGTAACTAAGTCTATGAAGAAGGGAAAAGGATATGAAGAGGGGAGGGGGAAAAAATAGAGTAAACAGCCTTAGCAAAATAAGAGTCACAGGGGTAAACATTTTAAAAGTAAAAGTCACAGTAACCTACGCCTTAACCTTCTGAGATGGTTAAGTGAGAGGAAGGTGTAAAAAGAAACTTGCAGTCATTTCAGGAAGCTATCAAAGATGTAGCCTTTCCCCGTGTTTATAGCTGGATTTTATTGCTGGAATGCTGTCCTGTTCACTCAAGGTTAGCAATTTATGCTTCAAGTTTCCTTCTTAGAGCTAGACTGCTTTCTGGAGTGGCCCCTTGGGGCAGCAGAGTTTTCAACAGAAAGTGGTCACATATATCATCAGTCCCTGAAGTCTACATAATTGCCTTTGCTGACCCACAGACAGAGGCATTTGGAGCACACTCTCTCCAAAAATTTCCAGAAGGAATTAAAACAGGGACTATTACATTACCTGATGCCCTTCATATCTCCCAATACAGTTTTCTTCAAAACCTGATTTGACATAATCTACTTCCTAGGCCAAAAATGGTAGGGATGGTTTACATTCATTTTTTTTCTCATTACTTTGCAAATTGCTTCTTGATCATTAAGCCCTGTTAAAGGAGAGCCCACCGAATTAGAGTTGTTTTAAAAGACTGCTTTCGGCCATTATGTGCAACCACCACCTGTGCAGTAGAGTTCTCTCATGCAGCACAGTGTGCCAATATCTCCCAAAGCAGCCTGTTAAAAACTCGCTTTGAAGTAAGCCCTGAATTGTGTGAGGGGACTTGCACCAAATGACCTACAGAAGTTCTTTCCAATCTAAATGTTTCTATGATGCTATAATCCTATGAGTCACTATATTGACATAGCAGCAGAGGGGGGCGAAGACAGAAGAGAAAACCTATTTATCACCAAAATTCATTTAGTCTCTCCAAAGATTACAAAATCATTTCTGTAGAAAATTCAGAAACTACCATTTAAAAATGTTTATAACAGAGTCAAATTTCCTTTTTCTAAAAAAAAATCCCTAAAAACATTACTGCAGAATTCTGCTTACTAGTTTTCACATTTTTTTAAGTCAGAAATAGTTCCCATTTCTCTCCCTTGACTTTAGTTTAAGACTTATTATAACAAATTTCATCACTGTACAGATAGCTAACCACAATCAAGCTTATAATGGAAACTTGTTTACTGTATTTTTTGTTTTGCATCTGTATGAGAATAAGTGAATGCATCACAATCAAAGGAGGTCTTACACCATTTGTAAGTGATGTTATGATATTGAGAGAATCCCAGTTTCCCACCAAAGTTATAATATTTGTACATTTATGATCTGTGAACAAGGTTGGAAATCAGTGTCTTAGGTGGTCAATGCTATGAAGCACTTCTTGTCAGAAGCTAAAACTATCTCTCACATAATGAAGGAATTTCGTGCTTCATAAAATTGAATAACCATATTTGAAATCTTAGCAATCTTTTGTGTGCTGTACAGTAAATAGTGGTGCCTAAGAACAGAAGATATACAGAGGCAGGGTGATAAGTAAAGCATTATTTATTTTATACTTCACTAGGATGAGCATCATCCCCCAACACCAAATATGTGCTGAATGGCCTCATGCCCAGTAAGCAACATCCAGTTCTCTTAAATCTAAAACAACTATTGCAGTTTTATGCTTTAATAGTCTGCACCTGGCAGGCGCCTCAGGGTGCAAGATGAACCTTCAGTTGTTTCCTATGACTCTAGCTTTCCTGCCTCAACTGGCTTTTTCAAGCCTCTTCCCCAAATTAGATGATCATTACAAAGTGCCAGAAAGAGTTTCTCCTTGTCCTATCAAGCTAGCCTCTACAACCTCCCAAGTATATACTGTGTCTAAATATATGCTTACTTGTCATTTTAAGGTAAGTACATAACATTTGTGCAGCAGTCTAGAATAATGCCATTGCATTCCTTTGGATACAATCCATGAAATCATATCTCTAGTAATTGATAATATAACACTCTCAGCAGTTTACTGCTAAATCTTCACAACTCCATCATAAACCTCCATCTTGTCTTCTTCTAAAAGAAGGAAATCAACAGATTTTAGTCAGCAGGGCAAGTAGAGGAGGGCCAAATAAAGATCTGGGGTAAATAAATTCTCTTTTTAAATGTATAATGATATAGAGGACTGTCCCCGGAATTCAGGTACAGTTCACCTGTTGTTTTCCTGCCTTCCTCTGTTACCAAGAAATAGCAAAATCAAACACATACCTGATTTCTGATGTTTCCTAAAACAACAGAGAACATCTGAAGTGGTGCTGCTCCAGAGAAACCACAGGCCAAAACATTCCCAAATCCAGCTCTCAGTCATTATGTGTCAACCAGAAATCCAGTTCTTCCAAGCAGTAGATGGGGGTACACAAATCTTAAATAACAGAATATCAATCTCTGATAAGCGATCTGCTTTCACTCTCTTGCAGCATGGATCTATTCGGTTTGAGCCCATTTTCACATACATTTTCTATAGCTTTTATCAAAAATACCTGTTGATTTGGGCATTCTCTTAATTACGTGTGTCTCCCTCCAAATGTCATCTTGACAGTTAACTTGCATCAGTGTCTGGCAAAATGTATCCTTTCATTTCCCACATGTTGCTTCAGTAATCTCAGAGTACTTTAAAAAATGCAGCTGAGTTTGAGGGACAAAGGTCTTCATCACTAAATATTTAGGAGGAGAAGAATTTATTCAGCTCAGCACTTTAATTGCCATTACCACTGCCCGACAACATCACAGTGGCAGTGAATCATCTCTGTCCTACAGCCATACAATCCTTACTGGCTTCTGGTGCATTGTTATACACAAAATGAAATTACTGATTTGGCAAAGCTGAAACATTTCCCAAAGGTAGCTGTGACTACTATTCTATGGTACTTAGACAACCTTGCTTAGGAGTGGCAAAGAAGGTCCCATCAAAAATTTCATGATCTTCTGTCTGCTTCTCTCACTACATTTTTGGCCACATTCTGGGGCTGCAAGCCAAAGCATTCCATGAAAACATGTCCAGGGTTTCCAGTATACAATGACCCCAGGACAATGTACTGACATATAGTTCTTCATTCCCCAGACCTGAGAATTTCTAAATGGTTGCTTTTCACTCCATATTGAGATAAAATCTAATCACAAAATAGCAAAAACTCTCAACAACATGGATTTACACTTTCCACTGATTTCCAGCAAAATACATACTTTCCAGACCTAAGTTGGCTAAATTCCTTTGTCCAGCATGATGTTTTTCCAATTTGAATCTTACAAATGTTCATCTCTGATGTTCTGCAAGACAGTCTTTTTTCTACTGAAAAGTGGAAGTGAAAACATGAGTGAATTTACCTAAATTACATTTCACTGCCAGTTGGAAGCCACCCAAACAGTGAAACAGTCAGTACAAATTCATTTTCAGGGTAACAGTTTTGGCCTCTAGGTTTGTCTGTATCTGCATAAACTCAAAATGAATATAAATGTATGCAGAAGGGGATTAATATTCTCATGCACCAAAGGTTCTCCAAGGTTGGATACTTGATAAATAAGCCTGTCATGATCTTTACCATTTTGATATAGCAATGCCCAAAACACATACCTGTATCTCCAGATACTGTTATTTGTAAAAGATTCCATTAATCTTTTAGCTCTTTTTTCTACTGCTTTTTCTTTCCTTCTACAGAGTCTCACTGTTAGAAAAACTAGATTTTTTTTCTTACAATGTGAAGAAGTCTTGCCAAAAAAGATTTCACTAAAACAGATGTGTAAGCATTGTGGCAGAATTTGTAACATCTTCAGATTGTTTATAGATTTTCTGGAAGCCCTATTACTTCCAGTTCACCATATCCATGTGTCCTCCCTTGGGCATATGAAATCTTCTCAGGTGAAATTCTTACTGCTACTCATTTCTGCCATCAACCTAACTTATATTTTCTTAGAGATGGGATATAGCTCTGGCTATGAGCATTTCTGCAACAGCTTGTGGTCAGCTTTCCTTTTTTCCTACCTTCAAGATTCAGTCCTTTCCTCATTTCTCCCTCCTTTCTGAAAGGCTCCAACTAATACTGAACACAGAAAATGTCATTGGCACTTATCATCCTATATGTAGATCCTTGAAGATTCACACACAAATGCCCCATGGGTACCTGCATTGCACTCTGTAAAATGTTTAGTGCATCACCATTCATTCTGCAGTGAATAGTGCAATGCACTCTGTACTTCTGATACCTTTGCCACTCCCCTAAATGAAATATCCATTTTCAGCTAGATTGCTTGAAATCAGCTTCAAGATCAAACATGACATCATGGTAAAAAATGGTTAATTTTGTAAAGATAGAGATAGAAAACGTAAGACAAAATACTTGCTGTCTTTCTTTCCTTCTCAGACGTGTTTTTACATGCAGTGTTGGTGAGGAGGAAAAGCTGGAAAAGATAGGGAGAAACCACTAAAAAGGGGCCAAAGACAATGAGATTAGCTCCTAGATGCCTTTCTCTGAGGACAATAAAGCTGTTTATATTCTACCAGTCTGAACAAACATCCCTTGCTTCACTAAGATGGGGCAGAGCATTGTCTGCCTTTCTGATTCACAAAGTTACATTCATAACTAGGAAATCACAGCTTCAGCCTCCTAGTAAATCTTGCATTCTTATGAAAGAAAATTTTATTTATATAAAAAGAACACGTGTAATTTATTTTTTTAATAAGGCAAGTCTCCCAAGAGAATTTGGCAGGGAACTGTTATTCTAATACTTTGGCTGTCTTTGCAAGATAATCATCTTGATAATTTAAAATGTCATAGGATGTTTGCAGGAACAATAGACCAGATTCCTGAGCTGGTGTAAACTGGCACAACTCCACAAACATCAAAGAAGCAATGCCAGTTTACACCAGTCCATCAATGTTCACAAATTAAATGGATGTTTTGTGGTTTACTACATGTCAGAAAACTTGTACTGCAACTCAAGCCCTCATAAGCTGTGCTGCAAAACTATTTGATTTTTAATAGATCTGCAAAACCAAATTTTCTCATCAGAATACTGACCTCAAGTAGTTCTGTAACATCAGAGTTAAAACCCACATCTTTAACGCTTCAGAGACTGAGTGTGCAAAAGAGACTAATGACTGGATACCCTGAAGCACAGGCCAGATTTGTTCCAAACACATGTGCACACCAAATGAAAATGCAATGCTTTTCAACACCTTGATCATGAGAATGCATCTTTAAAATTATTCTGAATGAAGTTTAACTGAAGTTTGATTCTGAACCAGCTCCCTCTCCACTGACATTAAAGCATTCCCTTAAGATGCACATTTTGGGTTTTAGAGTAAAGATTCCATCATTCTTTTCTGAGAGCATATGAACACTAAGTGGTAATAGCAACATTTTAACTTGTTCCGAAGTTTTGCTTTAATTCTTCTTTGGCTCAAAGAAAATCAACAGCTTTTAAAAGTAATATAAGTGTACAAACATACACTCAATATAATATATGTATATGTATACATTTTTAAATGGAAAAGACATAATGAAGAACTATGAAGAGTGTACTATTCTTGTATTAATTATACATGAAATGTGTGACACTTTTACACAAAAATAATAATGACACTTAAAAAAAACCCCTGTCTTCGAAAGATCCAAAATTGCTTAACAAACATCCTGTGAGCCTCAAGTCACTCCTTGGAGACAATTGCATATGTCTAGACCCATTGATGGATCATTTGGCCATATTAAATGACTTTTTTACATTCAGCCACATTAGAAATAGAACCAGCAACAAATAGTTCATAACATTTCCAATGGTAAAGGGGAGCAGTGAGTAGGACAGGAAGGACACCACAGGAGGTGACAAGAAAGCAAGGCCAAGAGTTAGAAGAGAGGGTACAGCAATTCCGTTCAAGGCACCAGAACAGGAAAGAGGAGGGTCTGTCCACACAACAAGCCAGTTCCTCATAGCCTGGAGTTGCTTGTGCCTAGAAGCATCCCTTCTTCTTCTGAGAAGCTCCTGTCTTCCTAATTCTGAAAACAAAAAACCTTGAAGTACACTTTGTTTATACTTTCCCCTCTCTGGCTGTGCATGCCCAGACATTATGAACAACACTACTTTCTCCCTTTTCTTTCCACGTTTTGACTGGTGACTGATAACTATTGCAGATCCTCTGTAGACCACTAGCAGCTAGCTGAGCTGGAATCCTCACCTGGTTTTTCTGTTGGGTTTTTTGTGTATGTGTGCTTTTTTTTTTTAACATAAACAAAATCCTGGCTCCTGCTCTAATATGGATTTAAAAAACATGACTTGTACATGTCAGAAATCCATCTGTCTCAAATGTTAAGGGCAGAAAAGTAGACATGTCTAGTGAAACACAGGGCATAGCAGCCCAAATCAAGAATCCTGGATCACCTTAATCAGTATCTTAAGCAGTCCTTTTTCATCGTTACAGGATGGAGCGAGATAAGGATGCTATTAAGTCTTTGTTTCCTTCAACATATTTATTATGATAGAATGCTGTGCAGAAGGTGCTTTTGAATTAATCCATCACATGTTGGCTTTCACAAATGCTTCAAAATCTGCCAACTAAAAAGAGACTGCTACTATGTCAGGCTATAGTAGACTCTGTAATATACTAGTCAAAAGACTTCCCAAGTGTACACTTTCATTAACCCTGATATAAGCAAAGAAAGAAAAACCTGTTCCTCATCCCTTTTCCTGTCTGCAAGGAGTAGAAAATCACACCGATAAATGTACAGCAGAATGGAAGTCACACTCCATAGCTCTAGTTACAGTCCTCTCTAAAATCAATAGAAATTGAGTTGATAGAGTACTTGCAAAAACAGCAGTCTGCTGGGCGCTAAAGACTGAAGTAGTCCTCTGAAATAGCCCACCCCAAGACATAACAGGTAGCAACGTGGATAAGAGCCTGCGGAACAAGCACTGCCAGGCAAAGCCCCAGGGTCTGCCACGACTCGGTGAACAGCGTAGTTGACACTTTTTGATGCGAGTCGGACGGAAGCAGGTAGTTATTTTTCTTTCTTAAAGCAATTGCCCCCAAAATGTGCCAAAGAACTGTCAAAGCTAGTAGGTCTAGCAATGTGCTTTAGTAGAAAGCCATCATATTTACAGGCAGTAATACAAAAAGTCTGCATAGAAAAGATTTCTTTGTAATTACCACCAAAAATTGTCTGCCATAGCAATTTATGCCACTGCAAATAGTAATTTCCCTTATAAATGTTCATTTGTTATGCTATGCCTTAAAATACATTTGCAGTGGAAGAAAAGGACAAGAAAAGCTCTTAGTTTTCAGTTCAATAACAAGTAGTTCCTAACAGACTAATGAAAAAAGACAACAAAAATCTGGGTGATTATTCACAGCCACTGCAGCTAAAATGCATCTGCCAACTCTGCCAAGAATATTTGGTTTAAAATACATGCAGACTGTTCAGGGGTCTCACAGTACAGGTATTACTAAAAGACGTATATCTCCTGCTGGAATATACAAAACCATTTGAATTAATTACATCCAGCAAGACCTTGCAATAAATTAGTAACATATTTTAAACACTATTTACACTGTTCCCTCTTCCCTTGGAGGAAACTCCTTGTGTTTAACTTAGGGAAACATCTGACATGCCAAGAATGATGGTGATTTATGGTTTCACAGCAAAAGTCAAACACTCCTCTGAAATTTGAATGAAGAAATAACGCATGAACACTGAGAATATATTCCAGAGATATCATTCAGCTTGGTCCTGAACTTGGAAGATTTTTCCTGTCAGTGGATCCTTGTTCAACACAGAGTACTCTGCTGAGCTGTGGACTTGAATACTGGAATAGCTCTTTCTTTTAGGTTGCTTTTTATTTCACCTTCACATTTCTACACCATCTAATGCAGCGGATGGAGCATCAGGCCTGACTGGATCACTTGACCTCTAGCGCTACTTTAATACAAAATAAAATGATCGTAATCGAAAACACCATTTGGCAGGTTGCTGTTAAATATGTATTGGACTATTGCCTTAGACCCGTGTTTCATTTAATGCTCTTGTTCGTAGGTTCTGGTTTCCATTATGTTTTCATTTATTGACTGCGGACCAAATATGAGTTGCAACACTTTCCACGGGATCCCGTTCAACACTTTCATTCAGCAAGGCTGCCTGCTGCAAGCAGCAAAGGCCCCGCAGAGCTCAGGGCCCACCAGCCGCACCGTGCCACACTGCCACGCCATGAATGCTCAGAGGTCCATACTGGGACCAGTACTGTTCAATATCTTCCATTAATGGCATAAACAGTGGGATTGAGTACACCCTCAACCAGTTTGCAGATGACACTAAGCTGAGTGGCGCAGTTCACACACCTGAGGGACATGATGCCATCCAGAGGGACCTGAACAAGCTCGATAAGTGGGCCTGTGCAAACCTCGTGAGGTTCAACAAAGCCAAGTGTAGGGTCCTGCACCTGGATCGGGGCAACTCCCAGTATCAATACAGGCTGGAGGATGAAAGGATTGAGAGCAGCCCTTGGGGTACTGGTGGATGAAAAGCTGGACATGAGCCAGCAATGTGTGCTCACAGCTCAAGACCAATTGCATCATGGACTGCATCTATAGAAACATGGCCATCAGGTCAAGGGAAGTGATTCTGCCTCTCTACTCCATGCTCTTGAGACCACACCTGGAGTACTGTGGCCAGCCCTGGACCCCTCAGCACAGGAAAGTCATGGACCTGTTGGAGCATGTCCAGAGGAGGGCCACAAAGATGATCAGAAGGATGGAACACCTCTCCTGTGAAGACAGGCTGAGAGAGTTGGGGTTGGAGAAGAGAAGGCTCCAGGGATACTTTATTGCCACCTTTCAGTACTTATAGAGGGTCCCCAAAAAAATGGGGACAAATTTTTCATCAGGGCCTGTTGCGACAGGACAAGGGCAACTGGCTTTAAACTAAGAGAGGATAGATTCAGACTTGGTTGGTTTTTTTGGGCTTCTTTTGGTGTTCGTTGGACTCTGACTCTGGTGATCAGAAGTACTTAATAGCACAGCAGCCCAGTCAGCAATTACAAGGCACAGGGTATTGCTCTATGCTACGGGTACAGGTGCACTCATCCTGGCAAATTTTGCATGAGGACCACTACAAAGTGCTCTGCAGAGCCACTTCATCTTCTGCTTTGGAGCGGACGGAGACTGAAGCCTCCTGACAGATGCTTTGCAACATAACATGTCTCATCTGCTCCTCAATCTGAGTTAGCATTGCATTAACCCTCCTCTGCTGCATGTGGGTTTACTTGATCAGCTGTCTGCTCCACTTCCCATTTGACATCACGAGGTGTTCCCACCCTACCTTGAGTTTCCAGCCATGGGTCTGTTATCCTTAAACTAGGTCTGTGCATCCAGCAGCACAAATATGGTCTGGATCCATCTTGGGCATGTGGCTGCATTGCTGTTGAATTAGCCAGAGTATCGGACACAGAGTTCATGCTATTGCTAAACTTTTATTTTGTTTCTTGTTTGTTGTGATAGACTAAATACCTGAAGTGGCATAGTAGTTTGAAGAGATCCAGCACAGAAGTTACTTATATTAGGATGGTCCCTCACAAAATTTCAAACACACTAGAACTGGCAAAATGAGTTTATATTGTTTTATCCGTTTTGTCTTGTAGTTACACCTGTTTAAAACTAGGTCTAGGAACCATTAAATATGATTTACTGTGTTTTGGAACTATAGTCTCAGTTTTACCAACTTGCTTCTCCTAGCAATTTCCTTCTCTTTAAAGTCTCTGAGCACCAGTAAAAGACAATTTATGTTTTGCAGAAATCTTTGAAAGTGTGTGATGTTTCCATATCGTGTGCCAGCTCATCAGCTGCTGTAAATCCATTAAAGCCAAGGGAGCTGGTTCACGGCTTATTCCTGATGAGGATCTGACTCCATGTATCATACCCTTTCACAAACCGACACTGTTTTAGTTCCCTTTCTGTTAAAAGCTTCTGTCAGGGGAACAATAACATCAAAACCTATTATCCACATTCAAGCAAAAAATTCTATTACAGAACTGAAAACAACTCAATAGTTTAAACAACAAAAGGATCTGTAATGTTTTCCAGAAAGCAAAAGATGTCATTAATTCAGTGCAATGAAACTCCTCTCAATGATTAGGATTACATTAAGTTAATTTTTAATGACATATTAGCTGGTTTTTTGAGGGAGCTGTTAGTTTATTCTCATATTTTCATCCACCATGGTATCACTTCAGGACAAAGACAAGTTTCTGCAGATGTCCTACCTCTTTATTTTCATACTGTTAAATGCTTTGATTTTTTTTTTTAAACATATGCTTATCTCTGAATTTCCTGGGATTTTAATGCTTGAGAACTGTTATAGGATCCTGTTAATGTAAATGTCTCCCTCCAAGGGACTGATGCACACTTTCCCATGTCAGACCTTTTTTATTTTTTGCCCTTAAGAATATCTAGTAATATTTGTTAAGAATCTTTAAAGCTATGAAATAGATTATATCAGAGCTGCAAAATATATCTTAACGTGTTTCATGTGACAATGAGATTTATAATAATGCGGTTAATAAGTGGCATGATCACTTAGTCTTAATGCGTTGTTTATGATGGAGAGGACACAAATTTATTTGTAAATTATCCAATTTTTTCTTGTCTTCTATAAGGCCATCTTTTTGTAATGCTATGTAGATCTCATATAATGTGAGTGTCTGGTGACTCCATTACTGTTAGCATCTGAGCATTCATTATCCCATCAACTTTCCCATTAGCTGTGCACACACCTACAAAGCATAACAATTCTGACTGTGATGGGCCATTAAAGGTTTGAATGGTTGGTTTTGTTCCCAGAATTGTTGAAATCAATAGAACCAGCTATTCAGCTTAATGGAGATAACTAACACCATTAAAATCAGTGGCAGATGAGCCAGTACTATTGTTCCCAAGCAATGTTTTCAGATAGGAGGATCTAATAATTTACAAACAGGACTGCCAGTATGCCTTTAACCAGAATATTCTGTAAATTTATGCAGTATTATTTCATTTATTGGAAAGTTGTGACTTTTATTATTATGTTTTCTACAAATATTTCAGCTTTCTGCTGTGAAACAAATCTGTTTTCTTAAAATCGCAGCACCATGTACTACTCCAAGCATTGTTTTATTTAAATGTCATTCAGGCCTTGACAATACTAGCCTCCCCTTTCAAAACCCTGTTTTATTTCAAAGGTAATGTAGCAGAAAGGCTTGCTCTGGAGAGTTCTCGTACTGTACCACAGCAGTCAGCTTTTCTATTCGTGACTTTTTTCTTAACTAGTATTTTTAACATTGTGCATCGTTTTATCTCTCTATTTTAATTTTCTAGCAGTTCTTTGTGTTACAGGGAGAATTTAACTGGTTTAGACTTAGTCATGGCCTATAAAAGGCTGTGATTCCACCATTCTTAGCTAATCTTGTATACGAAAAAAATAATTCTTCTGACTGCTACTTCACAAAAAGCATACTTTACACACTCACGTCCTGTAGCTCCTGATCTGTGTCACTGACATAATTTATTTTTCTCCAGAATATCTACTATCCCAAAAGTCAGCACTTTTCATAATTACAGTTGTGTTAACCTTTGTGTCTGCCTGATGTCAGTGTGCAATTTAATGCATTCATCATTCAGTTTGGTTATCTGTCTGTCCATGGAGAACGATCCCACCAGAGCCCTCGCTCTTTTACAAACTGCTTTCCAGCACCTTGCAGAATTACAGTTTTTCAATTTAAACTCTTGCAGAATTGTATACCGAAAGGCATTTTATTAGTTGTTCTTACCAACATTTACAAGAGGACTCAAATATTGTAGCTTCACAGCCTTGAAACTCTAGCACAGTCAGATTGGCACTGGTCTGGGTCCTAAAGAAATATTTAAAGATACTATAAAGAAAAACATGTAGAATCCTCAATATAAGACATTTGCACTTATGACCCTGCACAAGCTCTCACTGGTTAATATCCATTTCTCTTGAAATCATGAATCATTCCTTACAGAGTTAGCAGTTCAATCACTTTTCTCTTAGGTGTTCCCTCTTACAAGGGTGTTGCTAGTCAAGGAAAAAGCAGTCAGGGCTTTGTTTAGTTCTGTCCACACATCTACTGTTATCCAGGCTCCAAGAGCGTCTAGGGAAAAGTGCTGTGAAAACTTTAAAGTTAAAAAAAAAAAACCAAAACAAAAAGCAACTCCTATAAAACCTCCTTTTTTTCCCCAATTTCAGAAAGAGAGTTTTAAAATAAGATAACCTCTGTAACCACCTGTTGGTCGGGCAGCTTTCAAAGTTTCCCGTTCTGGTTGGTGGTCTCACTCCTCAGATCTCAGCAGGTACCTGGGTAGGCTCAAACCTTTGTCAAGGTCTAGGCTCTCTCCTTCTGTGTCATATCTTCACTTGATAAGGCTTAGGTGATCTCCATGATGTTAAAAGAAAACCTGTTCATGGTATCTAGGGAAGGGAGAGGATTAGCCTGCATTTTAGGGATACCTTTCAAGTGGCATCTGCACAGGTCTTTCAGGGCTGGAATGATGCAGGCCTGGCATCCAGACAACCCATAATGCCCATCTGAGCAAATCACATTAATTGGTTACTGTAAACTTTAAAAAAAATAAAAATCTTCCTTTTACTGGATAGTTCCTAACCTTTGCAAACTAAAAATTAGAAACACAGCACACTTACCTTCCTCCTGCTGAGTAATTTTTCTGTTTATTGGTATTAGCTTTCAAATGACAGTACTAAAGAGCTATAATGATCTGTACTGAAGACACTTAGCAAAGGGCTCATTAACAGCTGAGATGAGCTGTAAAAGAAACACATAAAATGTCAAGCTAATTTAAGAAATCACACTACACTGGGGAATGAGCAATTAAACAATAACGCTTACATGGCACAGGAAGGTCTGAAAATGAACACAGCAGAGCGACAGACACTGCTGTCAGTAGGAATCCAGTTCAGCTCCCATAGTGTGTAACAGGAATCACAGTCCTGGAAATGTAAGAAGAGAGATGTAAAGATCCAGCATGAAAACTCAGTAACGAAGGCCTGTGCTTCAGGCTTACCATATAGAATGTGTAAGAGGGCACTCTACCTTATCACAGACACTATGGCATGCCAGCCTACATCCCCCAAAGGCCAGGCCGCCTAAAGGGACATATAACAGTAGAGCAGGGAAGGCTCTAAGCCATCATGATATCACCACCAGCTCTGGGGGGAAAGCTGTGACAGGGTGGAGGAGGCCAGCAAGCACAGTTTTGAGATAAGCTCGTGAAATGAATCTTGACTTAGGTACCTTCTATGGGCTCAGATTTTAAACGTCTACTTCTAATATAAATACCTCTATTCCTGATACAAACAGTAGAGACCTTCAGGGGGGTGACCCCGTTCCTGCTGAAGTTTCGACAAATAGGTCAGGCAAAATGGATGCCACACCACAGGTTTTTCGCTTGCACTCCTTGGACCATCTGTGATAAAGGTCTAATTATTCCAATTATTTTCCAAAAAGAACCAGAAGCATCACAGAAATTATGAATTACAGAATCACTGAAAAGGGAGACTTAAAAGTGTTGATACTTAGTCCTTGCAATTTGGCCATTAGCTCACATTCTACACCCAAGTGACCTTTAGGCTTCTGTGTTCATAATCCTTTATCATGGGAATTCCTTAATCATCATGAAATGCCTGTAGTTCAGAGTGCTTCTATCTTGTATTTCATTATTGTATGGCTCATATGAGTGAACTGCTTCACAGATGTTCTGAAGAAGTATTTGAATAGTCACAAAATCTTTTGAAATTACAGTTAAAGACTTTTAAAAATGCAGCTCATGTTTCTGAAGTTCCACCAAAAGCTTGCATACTGATCTGATTTTTTCATAGATTCCTGTTGTTTTTTCAGCCTCAATTAACTTAAAAAGAATGATTATGGACTTCTGTGGAGCTACTGAAAAATTAGAATGTACAAAGTCAGACTTCTTGTCAACAAAAGATCATCATTCATCTACAGCTGAAATATTAAAAAGTGTGCAGTTAGGCTTCCCTGTGATTTCATGATTAATCAAATTTTGAAAAATACAGTAGGAATATTAAAGTTTTCATTATTTGTTCCCTTGTTCGCTATTTGATTGGAGGTTGTTTGGAGTTCTGTTCGTAATGTTTCTTTGCTTAGGACAAGTAACTACTTGGAAGGATAGTTTTGGGGTTTATTTCCATTTCCATTTGAGAAAGCAGTAATTTAAACATAAAAGCAGCGTTTAAACTCCTCAGTCCACAGGCCATGTGCTTTGAGCAAAACTTTGCCACTCTTGAACTCCCATTGATATCAAGGGGCTGAAATGTAATGCTTAAGTTCTAAAGTCACATGAGAAAAACTAACGGACAATGTGACATGTGATATGGTACTGTAGCCATCAATAAAAATTTCTGCTGAATATGACAGCGAAGGCAGAAGAGTTCAGATAATGAAGACAGGAGGACAGAAGAAAAATCCACCAAAATAAATCAGTTTTAAAAACAGAGTAGAAGTAGGAGCATGGAATTGGACGACCAAGGATAATAAGGAAGTTCACCTCATAAGTTACTTCTAGTCATATTGATCCTACTCAACTGGAGAACAATCAGGTAGTTGTGATAGTTCTTTATGTACATTTCTGTTCATGTCCTAAAAAAATGCAGTCAGTTAATACAATAGTGGTGGTGGTGGAAAGGGGAAAAGAACATTATCGTTACTAAAAAAGAAGCCAGGCCTCTGAATACATGTTCCTTTTTTAGTTCAAGGATGGATTAGACATTTTTGGAAAGCCAATATTCTAAAACAAGGAAAACAATAATGATATGTCAGCTGTTCTAAGAAAAATGATTCTGACAAAAAAAGTTTCAGTCATGGAAAATAGTCTTGAAACCAGATTCTGTTGTCAGATTTATTAAGGGTTTTGTTTTTTTCACTTCTTTCTTTGACAGCAATGTGGAAACTCAAATCCAGCATTCAAACTGCAAAAATTACTTACAAAAATAAATATTGATGCTGCTGAAGAAAGATATTTTTGAAATAGTTGTATGGCTCAGGCAGACAAAAGCTCATCTTGAGCCCATTCTTAAGCATTTGCAACACATGGGATACATTTGAGATTTCTTCATAAAGTACCACCAGCATGTTAAAGTGCACTCCAAGTTTGAGCCAACCCCAAAAGCTTTTCTTTTTATGAGCTTCCTGCCAGTGAAAATAATAAGTTCTACCACACACACACATATGCATCTATACACTGTAATGTATATGAAACTGGTTTTATATGTTGAAGTATGGTTTTGCCTGAATTCTTTTAGTATTTTAATGCACACTTTTAAAGTTCTTAATATTGGAGAGAAGGTACCCTGGTGGTATATAAAGTTTGGTTGATTCATTAATTTGCTGTCTAGCTTCATAGGAAAAAAAATTAAAAAATAGTATTCTCCTTGAGGCACCACATAGCAATTCACAGGTTATGCTTTCATTTTCTGGCTCTAGCATTGGCTTCATGTATAACACTTGGCAGAATATTGAACCCTTTTTCTTTGTAAAATGGGAATAAGACTTTTCTGTAACAGGAGGAGTATCCAAAGGAATGAGACAAGACCACATACTTAAAAATAAAACAAACTTTGAAGGCAGCTTGTGGCTTTATACAGTAGCATCTCTCTGCCTCAGTGCTGCTGACACAGCTTCCCCCCCACCAGAGAAACACTTTGTTGCAGCCCCCTCCTCGCTCTCAAACCCAGCTCCCCTTGGTGGGAGTGAGGCACAAGACCATTAGGGCTCTATGTTCCTTGGGTTTTACTGACTCTCCTACTTAGATTAGAAGACCCAGGCCATCATAACCACCTTTTTAGGCACTAACTTCTGTGAGAAGTAGGCATTTAAATTTCTTTGTGGCTCTAAGTCCGTAGGGTACGGGCACAGCTTCACCATGTGTCTGCATGGTATATAAGGCTCTAGGACTATAAGACAATATTGGAGCGGGAGAGAAATAAAATAACAAACTTTACAATCAGACTAATTTAAATGTCATCTTCAGTGGCGACAAGTAGACTGCAGTTCTCATAAAATGAGGATTGGCTTTATTTTCCCCTTTCCCTTTATCTCCTTAGCAAATACAATAACATTGCTGTGTAATTTTAATTTGGTTTAATTTAACGATTGTTCAAGTAATGTCTAGCACACTGCATCACTGAATACTCCTCCTCTCTTTTTTGGTTTCTTTTATAAAACAATAATAAAAAATAGGTATTGCACTGAATGTCTTACATTTGAGTACATTGAAGTGTGCTTTACTAATATCCGTTTTTAACAGCACTGTTGCACTCGTAGCTCTGAAGTGATCTGAGAAGCAGCATGTCTTTTAGGTTATGATAGAAGAGAGACATTCAAGCAAAGGAAAATATATATTAATTGGAATAAGTATATTTCCTAATTCTGGATTTAATATTCCAGCTCTCTTAGAGTGAAATATCGAACTGGGGCACACACTATAGATCATGCTGGCAAACAATGGAACTCCCCGTTTGTGTTTCTTTAAGAAGAAGACCCAAGTGGACCCAGAGGGAAGGAGAGATTACTCTTTTCCATAGAGTAGCATGGCCTGCTTTGGGAAGAGGAGCAAGAAGAGGGGGGAGAAGCAAAGCATGCAGTGGCAGCTGCCTGTGGAGGAAAGGAAAGAGTGGGAAAGAGTCTCAGCAGGGAGCGGGAGCCTGCTGCTCATGGAGGGAGGCAGCGGGACTGTAGTGAGAGCAGGCAACGGGCAGTTTTAGTTCACTCAAAGACTTTCTCAGTCACAGAAAACTCTGTCCAAGCCCCTCCAGTGCCCAGAAGATTTTTTTCATCTTCTCTAGGGTCTGGCTGGCTGTTCCCTGGTCTGTTCCCTGGCCAAACCAGACCAGAGGGGACTGGTAATAGTTTGCTGAGACTCAAAAAGTCACTGAGTAAATTAAAACCAAGCCTGAAAGCAGGACTTGCTTGCAGAGTATGCTTGCAGAGTGAGAGAGTTAGCTATAAGCACTTCCTACTTCTGCTCCATCCATCCTAATCACTTTGAGTTTTGTCTGTTTACACAGCTAATTATCCTATTAGATATTATGATTAAAATGGCTTTTTAGTCATCTTCAATTAGGCTGACGTAAAGAGAATGTATATATAGATCTCACACTAAGGTCTCACAGACTTGTCCCACTGCACACTCACTTCGGTTTTTTATCTTAGGCTCTTCTCTTCAGTCTGCTCTCATTTGCAATAGTGCATTAAGCAGTATTACCACAGAAATCTAGCCATAAGTAATAATTGTTGTACAGGTCACACTCAGCAGTAAAAGGCATCAGTAAAACGTAGAACTAGATTCTGCTCTTAGTTGCACCAGTGAATTTAAACACATCATTTATTGGCTCAGAGGAAAGCTCTATTGATTTTTCATATCCCAGATGTCCATTGCAATGTAGAGGCCATGAATATGCTTGTCTGCTTTCTGATGTAGATGGCTTAAGGAATATTGAGTCCCTTGCAGCTGTGAGCTGTCACTTACCCCTGCTAGAGGAGTAACGAGTAGTATCCATCAGGGAATATTCCACACTTCCAACGCTTTCTCTGTTTAGTGCACCCAGTTTTTCCCAGCAGTTGCAGTTCTGAAGGTGCACTCTTCTGATAGGTTTGTCAATAACTCTGCTGTGCTCTAGGTTCTTCACTCTTGTGAAAACCTAAGCATTTCCAAATTGTTAGTATTCTTTTTTAAAACTATAATAACTTGAGAGTGAATGAAGCAGGAAGTTTGTTCTGGTAAAGAAAGATTTTTGTTCTTATTCTCACTTGTTATTTGGTTTCCAATTAATTAATAGCATAAGTATTTATGCTTAAGGACTCTTTTATAGTAGATTATTTGTAACAATAACAGTTCTTCCTTGGTTGCCCCTTGAGGAAGGTGAGCAACACATTCTCATTTCCCAGAAAAAACTTCAGATCTCTGCCCTTTTGTTCTAGGAGGAAATTTCTTCTCTCTCATATGGTTTTATTTTCACACTGAATTTTCTACCAATGTAGCTAATTAAGGCCCTAATCACTGCCTGGAGTCCTATGACCTTCTAGGTGGTCAGAGTACTTTTAAGATTATTAAAGCATTCTATGAGATCATGCATCATGAACAATGTTCACTATGGATTCAACTCTGGACCTTGAGTTCATATTTAGTTAACCTATGTCTGTACTGCATAGTGTGACCTACCATACTGCTTTTTGACTCCTAACTAAGGGTCATGTAAAGGGAACCTTCCAACCCACACACTTGGATTACCATTGCATAAAATCCAGAACATGATTTTTCCAGCCATTTTGAACCACATCTGCATCTAAGAATTTGGGACAAGCCATTAATAGTATGAATGATAGTCACATGATACCACCTCAGCAAGTAAAGTAGAATTACTCACTAGAGAATCTGAAAATGCCAGCGAACAATGAAGTTCTTGAGATGCAGCGGCATTAGACTTCATACTCTATCATAGCGTGCTCATACCATTGGCTTTTGATCTTAACATGGATACTCTACTCAGAAATGCAGTGAGATCTTTTTTGATCCTTTGAGGACCAAGGATGAAATAAGTGTGGCTTTCACAGCCACCACAATGGCATATTACAGGCCTGACATTAAAATATTGCCTGACAATATAAACATTGTCCCTATTCTACTTTAAATACAATATTAATATGAGTTCAAACAGCTTGTCAAAATCTGGTCTGGCCAAGATGGGCCTTCCTCCAAGAATCTTTATTCCTTCTGATAAATTTAATTTTGCTTTTTGATTTCTTGATTCCATTTGGGGGCTAATCTGTCAGTTCAGTTTACTGGTTATTTTGCCACCTCGTGGTTTATATCCTTTCTAGGGCCTTATTCTTGGTGTTCCCTGTCTGAGCTTCTGAATTTCCTAGTATGTCTGTGACATAGTCCTTATGGTCACCTGCCTCAGCTGCAGCACCTAAGTTCCTTCATTTGGGAAGGTATTTCTTCTCACTCTGTCAGACACTTTTCCTTTGCCTCCTTCTGTCATCTAATTTAATCTGTTCTACAGCAAGGTTTTTCTCCCCATAACTATTCTATTTCTGTAGTCTCTCCCTTACCCTGAACATAGCAAGACAAAGTGTAGTTCAGGACAGGCTTCAGTCTTGAACTTTTCCTTTTTTTTATTTTTTCCTGGAAGTAAACAGAAAGCTAGCAACAAAAATACCTCTCTTCCCTCCTCCCCCAGAAAACAAATGGCTCCTTTGTATCTAAGATGGTGCTGTGCTGTTGGCACAGAATTTCTTGCTAACTAGTCCTTGGCTGAAGAAAAATTATACTCCAGGCCTGCTTCAGTTGCATAAAAATAGGCATCAAGTGCTGGTTTAGACACTATAGGAACCTGGCCTCCAGCTACTGACTGCCCAGAAGGCCAAGGTTTCTCATAAGCTGTGTCATGCCTTCCAGCCCCATGATAATGTTTTGGATACTGTAGGGCACTTCAAATGGTACTGAGCTCCTATATTTAGGCAACTGGATCATTTTCCCAGCAGCACAATTGTTCTGGGATGAAATGAATCACTCTCTGGAAGACACATCCTCCCCATTGACTAAAGAGGGAACCTAAGCTACTTGTTTACATGCCTAGCTTTCAGACAGCTAACCATGGGTGAGAACTACACCCTGAAACTATGTCTGCTCACCAAAATGATGGATGACTGAGGCAGATGCCAGTTAGACTAATCTTAGTCCAGGTAGAACAGCAGGAGAAGATGGCATACCATGAAGCTAGCATGTGAAAGCACCTACACCACTGACCTAGATCTCCTAGAGAGCTCATACTCTGGTTACTAGCATGTGCTAAAACTGATAATTGCCATGTCTTAACAACTACCATTACCTGTGCTAGCTTAGATTATATTAACCAAAGTATGATAGCACACGGTACAACTGTACCGTCCTTCTCCTTATTGACTCGTTGTTCTGGTTTAACTTTCTTCAGCATAGCACATTTTGTTTGAACGTCACACAGTCATCTTTTTCTCCAGAGAAAATGTGGACATATTTAGCGATCTATGATTATCTTCCAACATTTTTTTGCATTTGTTTTTTATTATACCGATTTGCTTTCCCAGTCTATCCACACCACTTTCTTTTGGTTGATTCCCTATTAAAACAGTCTAAAACTTCCTGCAATAACATTCTCAAAGCATAGTTACTCAAAAAGGTTTTTACTACAAGAGTTGCCATAATTACCCTATCAATATGACAATTGTACACTACAGTGTTTGGGATTGAGGAATTCTGTAGCAATTTTGAATGAGTGGTTGGTTTGTTTGTCAGTTTATTATGTCCTTCTTTTATTGCCACAATCACATCTGCAAACAATAATCCTTCTATTTTGTCCTCTGAGCGTTCAGTTATAGTTCATGAAAGGCTGCCATTTTATTTCTCTTTTCCCACTGCTCCCATCTTATAAACTGCTCTGTTACTTAGATTGACTTTTCTCTGCCTTGTTTTCACACGTGCACTCCTGTAGTACGCACATCAGTGATTTTGCTAAAAATAGGTATTCCTCTTGCATAAATGTCAAGTGTTATAACAGGATTTTAGTCAGAACCCTTCAATGTTACGTTCACATGGTCTATTTTCATTTACAAAAAGACTTGCGGCCTTAGCAGAGTCACAGCCTCTGTGTGAAGGCATACATGGGTAAAGAGGACGTGCTGGAGAGTGGGTCACGCCACCAGGGCTGACAACAGTAAGGGTGTGAGAGCTGGATCCCACTCAATCTTGGGCAGAATTGCTCATTTCCACCAAACTGCGAATTATTCCTTAATGCTGATGGACGAGTGGAAATTATGTAATCAGGGTACGTTTACACTGCAGACAGAGATGTTATAGATTGGGTAAAAACATAAAGGTATTATTGCAAAGGCCTAGAAAGCCTATGGCCCAATTCTGTTCTTTGTCACAGTAACGCTCAAATTATGTCTCAAATAATAAGCTAAAACGGAAAACAGATCAGAAACGTGGAGGCATAGAGAGACTAAAATGAAGTTAGGCTGAGGCATTTTCTTTTGACTTGCTGTATTATTTGTTTAATAAATTCTGAACAAATTCCAGAGTAACATCAATAGGAAAATATTTGTGATTGACTGACAAAAATAAGATTGCATTGATGGAAACTCTGACTTAACCTTATAAAATAACTCATTTCCAGAAGCCAGCGTTTTCGGCTGATGCATACCTTCACTCTGTCAAAGCCCAGTTTCCTTGCTATAGTCTCTGAACTCATTCTTCCAATTTAGGTCTGGTTGGGGGAGAAAAGAAACAATACAGATAAAAATGCATCTGTGACTGCATAGTTGTGCTTCCTGTAGATTTTCCTGGGCATATTCGCTACTTTAGTTTATAATATTAAGTGCCTGTAAACTATCCCAAACCAGAATCCACAATTTGGAGATGTGGTTAACAGTTGATCCTTTGTCAGCACTGCAACGGATAGGGACTGTTCAGATTCCGTTCAGGTACTCCAAGAAAAAGAGCTGTCCGTGTTGTCCTGCGCTGCTGAGAAGGTGCATGACCCACCCTGCTCAGCTGGCTCAGCAGCACTTACACACTTACCGCCTCTGTGCTCACCAGTGTACAGTGAGACCGGCCAAGCTTAGAATTTGTTTAATTAGGAAGCTTAGAGAAAAACTTCGCTGCAGTGAGGTAAAAGGAGTGGCTGAAAACCATGGAGTTTAGAAGCTAAATATATATGAAATGAAATTTGGTTTCAATTCGTAATATTTCTTCCAGTACTCAAAGAAGGCTTCAATCAGAAAATATGAAATGTGATTGTTCTTCATGGGCTTACTTGAAATGTGCAGATAGCATGCAAAAAAAGGTTAGTTTTCCTCGAGAAGCCTTGAGCCTTCTGGACATCAGTTCCTTACTGTCAGCTGACTCCAGAGGTTAGCTGGACTTGATGGAGAAGTTTTTCAGTTTCCACATTGTATTGAAGCATACTCCTAAAGTATTTGTGTTTAAAGATCACCTGTAGAGTTAACAGAGACCAATCTGGAATACAGACCTAAGGCAGACGAACACATTTTCTGAAAGGAATGAGCTGCCAAGTGTTTGCTATGTCTTGACACCAATCTAACAGCT
Organism: Tringa tobata; assembly: GCA_033628505.1. Classification (NCBI taxonomy): domain Eukaryota; kingdom Metazoa; phylum Chordata; class Aves; order Charadriiformes; family Scolopacidae; genus Tringa; species Tringa tobata. Next base: position 4,456,600 of record JAHREE010000280.1, read on the forward strand.
CAGTTCAACTGCAGAAACACATCAGTAGCCCAGATTTAGTCTGATTTTGCAGACTAACAATTTTGGTACAGGCCATGTTAAATTCCTCCAAGTTCTTAGCTGTGACAAGGGTAGAAGGAAAGATAAAGAAGATTTCTTCCCCCTCCCTTAGGACTTCCTTCATATCGCTTGGCAAAAAAACAAGATGTGTTCCAGGGACGTCCATTTAAATTAGTTTGTCTGTTCTCAGTAACCCTCTGAGAGGATTATACCTGTGCAATCTACTGAAATTATTAATCTTTTTTTTTTGCGAGGAGGGAGGGAGATGTAACCATATTGTTTATCTGACATCTGCCTGTGCCTGTAACCCCTATTTTCAAATGCATTTTGAACCTCTTGAGTAATGTATTTAAAGGAGGCGTGCAGGACTCAAAATTCCTACACACTAAATGTGGGGTTAGGGAGAAAGACCCAAATTAGCATCTCCACTGAGGAAAGGCAGGCAGAATTAGTTCCATTTGGCCACAGTTGCATGGCCAGGGACTATGCACATCTGCCAGCAACCAAACCACAAATAAATAGCTCTGTATGCTGTCTTTGACCAGCAAAGTGTCCATGGGACAAAAGACAGTTCATAGGAAACTGAACTTCATTAACTTTGCTGCTTACAGAAAACTTGCTGTCATAAAGTGGAAGGCAACATTTAGAGAATAGGGGAAAAAACAATATGAAAGACCATTATATAGTCTGGCTGAAGAACAATGGTCAAGTTATTAATTTAAAACAGACGTTCTGTTCTTAGTATTTCATAAACAGATAAAGAAGGAAATTCTCAGCAGAATTGCTGAGACTTGAACATATGCATTAATGGGCCATGGGAGGAGTTCAACTAGTCACATTTAAACTCTTTTAAAAGCTTATTTTCATTCACACATTTTGGATTTTCAAATGTCCTGGTTTACAGGATCAAGCTTTTTTTCCTTGAAAGGAGGAAACTCAGCTACACACTGATGCAACTCAGGTGCCTTGGACTTGCTTTGGAAGTAGTGTCCATCACATTCAATGCAACTGGGGATGGACCGAGTGTTTTTCCACAACTACTCTAAATTAAGAATCAGGGTGCTCTCCCACTCTCAGGCAGCAGACTTTTGAGCAGACAAATTATTAATTTGGGGAGGACAAGTCAAATCCAATGAGACTGTTGGAGTCAGCAAGTGATTTTCTTCTGAGTCCAGTGGGCTGGGAATCAAGCACACACTCCCTCCCTCTCAGGCAGAGGGACTGCAAGAAGCTGCCTCAGCAACTTTAAAATTTTGTTCTGAGAGGGAAACAAGGAATGTGAAAGGCCTCCAGAGCAGTCAGAGAACCAAAATTCTCAGGCTGCACTGTCTCTCCTCTCACAGGACCTCACTCCAGACTCTTGCCAAGAGAGATCTATTTGGAAATGTGTTTTGCCAGATCATTGTGTTACTTTCTTAAAGAAAACTGAATAAAAAAATAAGCATAGTCCTATGACACCAGACATATAGGTGGGACGAATCACCCCTTACATAATTCTCTGTTTCATGTGAATTCCTGTAGCCATTTCATCCATGCATATATTTTTTTCTATTAATATATATGTCTTGGGCATCTTTGGGCAGATTTCCAGCTTCTCTATGAAAATCTATTACAACATATATTTACATTATACATTTCATGTAGTTCATCTATGAAGAAAAGTAGATGATAACTTTGGGCTTTGGTTATTCAGCTTGGGAATACAGCTGACTCACAAAACTATGTTCCACATTTAGTCCCTGAACTATGGGATCTATGGGATAATTTACAAGTTTGAAATTAAGCATATGCTTCCACACATTGTTGGATCAGAAACTACAGTTACGGCTGATCTGCGCCAAGATTCATATTTGTTATACTTAAAAAAAAAAGGAACAAACTACAAACCTTACATCTGCAGACTAATTTGACCTTCTTTCACATTCAGGAAAGAAGGATGGGATTTCATAGAATCATAGAATAGGTTGGGTTGGAAGGGACCTTTAAAGGTCAACTACTCCAATAGTTATTCAACCTCCCCTGCAATGAGCAGGGACATCTTCAACTAGATCAGGTTGCTCAGAGCCCCATCCAGCCTGACCTTGAATGTTTCCAGGAACAGAGCATCTACCACCTCCCTGGCCAACCTCCCTGTTCCGTGATCTTACCAGGCAGAGAGGTGAGGCTGACAGGCTGGTAATTAACAGCACTGAGTGCTCTGGACCCACTGAAAAAAAGCGTACAAGCATATATTAGCTATTGGAGAAGTACTGTTGTGCTTAGCACATGTAAAATTGCTTCCTAAATATCTTATGGAAGAGCAGATGTGAGTCACACTTAGTAGCAATGTGGATGTCACCCTTGACACAAATTTATCATAATTAAAAGGGAAATGCAGGGAAAAGAGGAAGTCTCAGGCAGTCCATGACAGAGAGTCCTGTTTCTAGCTCTGTAAATGGAGCATTCTGTTAGTTTAGGATGATAATCATGGTATGGCTGCCATTAGATCTGGAAATTGTTTTATGTCTTTTTAAGACATTTCGGTAGCAACTCCCAACCTCTGAAAACCAAGAACCTCATGGATCCTGTAAGTCCATCTGTCCTGGCCTTTTGTTTGGAGCTAGTAACAGATGTTAGAATTAAATGTAAACTAAATGGTGTAAATAAACTGAAGATTGAGTCACTTGTTTGGGACAAGGGAAAAAAGGAATGAAGTTTTGCAAGCTGAACAACTGATTCCGGGGAGCTGCATATAAACGATGAAGCAAAATCATCATAGAACAAAGACTGCACTGCAGAAGCATCAACAGTGATGGTGGAATAGAGACGTTAGTGTCTTACAATTGCTCAATGTTAAATGCCAAGTGCAACGCACACAGAAAGCCTTCTGCGTTCACCAGCACAAACCTAGAAGCAGGAAAACAAAAAAACAAAACAAATTATAAAGAATTTGCGTCAAGGGTGACAACCACATTGCTACTAAGTATGACTCACATCTGATCTTCCCTAAGATATTTAGGAAGCAATTTTACATGTGTTAAGCACAACAATACTTGTCCAGTAGCTAATATGTGCTTGTACACTTTTTTCAGTGGGTCCAGAGCACTCAGTGCTGTTAAGAACTGCGCCTTTACAACAAAGACTGCCAGGATTGTTCTATAATATAGACCAGAGAGAGTCCTGTGTTGAGTAGGAAATGTTATTAATAAAAATGCGATCAAGAAGTTGGCTGATTACTAGTGAACACATTTGAATATAGCATGTGCTACAGTGAGTGCCCCCTTCATCAACTTATTTTGTTTTATTTCTCATTCTCTAGGCCCTGTCTGGACTTGATCATGCATAATGGAAGTATTGGTCTTGCACTTACAAATGAGAGCTTAGGGGATCTGGGTCTGCCAGAATGATCAGCCTCTGGAGAGAGCTGGGAGCATCATTGTGATCTCTCACATGGTTGTACTCAGAATGTCCAGATTTTAAGTTCTGGAGTAAGCATCTTCTTGATGAGGAGCAAATATGACCGTATCTGCCCTCAAGAATGTTCTGTTTTCGCAATGCTCAGCAGTGAAATGACTGGGATTGATGACCTGCAAAGCCTTGTCCAACACTTTCTGCCATATTTTCCTTCTACTTGCTGCAGGCCTTGTTTCAGGGCTCAAGGTTTAGGGCTCCAAGTATCTCAAGTTAAAATATATCAACAGAAAATGCCTGGGTGCACAGTCTTAGCCTCCAAAAATAAAACCTTAGGCTAAGATTTCACAAGCAACTGAGTCAGTTTAGATGATCACTACAGCCAAGGGGCTTGTCTTATTCTCCTCCCATTTATTCCTCCTTCTTCTTGCCTTTTCCCTTCTTTCACCCCATCCCCTTACTCACAACTCCCATAAAGCCCATCCCAGAGAAAACCCAGCATCACTGAGTTGACAGAAAACGGTCCTCTTCTTTTTGTAAAGTTATTTTTTGTGATGTTAGTGAGCTAAATCTGCTTATAGTGGGATGTGATGGGTGCTTGTCAGGGCCCAATACTCACTGACTAGGTTCTATTACATATTCCACATAAGCAGAGTTTAATGTTTAGTACCAAATTTACTTATTTCAGATGCTTGACATTACATGGAATTTTGATTTAGCACAATGATAAAACAATGTACTGAAATCACAATGTAAGTACAGTATAGCAATTGCAACATTAAGTAAAATTAAAAAATAGAAGTGATTCCCATTACCAGTGCCTGCATTCTCACTGTCAGGATACTGGGCAACCCCAATTGACAGGAAAGAATATGTGGAATAACTATCTTCTCTGAGCCTTCTATTACCAGGGTTTGGTGGTCAGTCACAGTGCTGCAGCTGATGCAAAATAGGCACAGGGGGTCCAGAACAGGGAGAGAGAAAAGGAGTGGGTGGGATTGGGAATTATAAACTGCTGAGTCGATTTATCTTGCCTATTGAAATTACCACCCTAGTTTAACTCACCATCCTTGTGGACTAAATAACTCCTACCCAGCAGTGAGAGGTACACAGAATTGTAATCACACACGAACTCTACATTCTCTGTTATCCTGCACCTCTACTATGGTCTAGCATCTGCATTTTGCCTACTATACCATCCATCACCAATTTCTGGAAACATGATCCTGAAAATCAGCTTCTCTTGGACAAGAAGGATGGAAACGAATCCTTAGTGCCTATTGCTGTTCTCTGCTGTTCACGTCAGAGGTAGTCCTAAGTCTGACTTTCTGGATACTTCCTCATGGAAGATTTCAGAACCACATACAGTTCCCCATGCTAGTGGTAAGTAGACTAGCCTACTTCCAAAACTAACCTACTTTAAGCAGGAAGGATCTTTGAAAGACCTAATTTACTCTGCTTTTCAGGTTGATTCTCTGTGGAGATCTAAATCCACTATTTCAGCAGTATTGCCAATTGTGGCCAGTCCAAGAAGTGACATCTTGAGCTGAGCAGCAGTATAAAACACAAACACATCATCAGGCTGGCTCTGACAGAAATTTTCCATGTTTTCTAACTTCAAAGCAAGACCACTAATATCAGTCTGCAGCGGCAGTTCTAGAGAAACTATGTGGGGTTTTTTCAGTTATGGAAAAGATATTTTAAAACAAGAAGCTGTTGGCTCAGCTCACCCTCATAAGGACAATCAGACTGGCAGCCTAGAGTCCAAATTCACTGTTTTATAAACTAGAAAAAAATCTTTACAGTTGGTTGTAGCCAGAGCTTCATTTACTGCTGGCTTCTGAAAAGCATTTTCTACTCACCCCATTTCCATCCCTTGCATTTCTTTCCTCAAAAAGGAGAAAAGTAAAACTTGGCAAACCCTCAGTTAGCATGCTGGTATCCCCTTTCTCCTCCACCTACTACAGTTACCTGGAAGGGCTAACTGTCAGTGCTTGTAAAGAAGTAATGTGCTAACTTCTTGGTTTGCAATATTTTCCCATATTGCCAAAAATAGATAATTTTCTGTAAGAAAAGTCCTATATGTCTTAATAGGTTGAGCTCAGAGCATTTTAGAAAGGAGCTGTTTATTATTCTCATTAATTGAAAGGAGAAATTAAGCAGTTTGGACTTTGTCACCCAGTCAATCAATAGTAGAGAAATGCTTTGGGCTCCTCTCTTTGCTCAGAGACTGCTGTCTTCATCAGTTTGAACACTCCTTGACACTGCTTGGTGACTTTTGCCATTCTATAAAAGATGCAAGAAGTAACAAATGAAATAATGGTGATTTGACATGAAAACTTCAGTGAATATTTCACTGAAATGAAAACAAGTCACTGCATAAGTCCAGACCCATAGAGTGTGGTAAAATTCCCTAAACACACGTGTCTGGTGCCGTAGGTTTTCCAGCACATCTACAGAGGAATGACAGACAAGACACACGATGTAGGGGAGACCTGTGCCCTTCTGGACTACAATCTGAATGTCACGTAGGGTGTTTTGGGGCATCTAAAAAGGCAAAGTACACCCATGTTCAACCAGTTGCAGTGAGATCTGCCTTTATATTTCAAGCATGTTGTGAAAGGAAGGGGACATAAAACTAAATCTCATGTCAGGGCTTAAACACAGTCCACAACTTATGTCTACAATATGTGTTTTGTATAGCTAACAAAAATTACCTCTGAGAAAAGACAATAATTGTCATGACTAAGACAGCTCTAGGCAAACTCTGACTTCACAATGAGACCCACTGCAACCGTACTGCCTCAGGGTTTTATTTTTGGGTTGGTTTTTTTTGTTGTTTTAATTATTAAGTATCTTTTGTACAATACTGGGAGAAAAATCAAGTTAGGAAATGCCAATGTGGGGGTTGCCCATGCAATCTTAAATCTTCCTCGTTTTACAATGAAGGCTTTAATTACACGACCATGGAACATTTATGTCACAAATCCCTCGCCTCATTGAAGAAAGATTACATATAACAAACAAGCAAAGCAGAGTTCCAATCATGTTTTCAAGACACTACCTTATATGCTTTCTTAAAAATGTTGGACTAGAACCTAAGATAGGTGTGACAGTCACAATGGGCATTATTCATCCAAAAAGGAGTACCAGAACAGAACTGGATTAAGATGGTTTAAGAACCTGAATTCTTCTATCTCCTGCCTTTGGCTTTTTAGTATGAATCTGATCATTGTTTTGTTCTTTAGATCTTTTATTAGTAAAAAACAACAAAGCAAGAGTAGTAAAGTGTCTACCAAAGTTATGCAAAAATGGAGTGTCACTGAATAATTGAGTTAATCTAACAGTCTAAAAACACATTTTTTTCAAGTGTCTGCTTAGTGAGGTTTGGAAATTGATCTGCTGTAATGAGAAATTAAAGCATAAAAGCCCTTTTCCATGAAGCTGGTGTTATTATGAAACCTCTTCACACACAGCAATGTAATCTTAATTACAACAGTTTTTCTCACAAGTAATATGACTGGGTTTCTGTCAAATATGGTACTTTTAGGTCACTGAGCTATACATTGGCAATAGGCACGTAAATGAATTTTCTTATTATCACCTTGTGCATTTTTGCCATCCTGTCTTTACCCACTAATTATTTTTGTTTTGTATATAGACTGTAGAGCTTGGTAAGGCAGACATCAGGCTTTGATCTTATGTTTGCACAGAAACCAGCCTAAGGATCAAGATTGGTTTATGAGATACCATCACAAATAATAGGAAAATCTCCTTCATCATAGTCAATACCAAAATTCATTTGTAAAAGAGCATTCTCCAAAACTACTTGAGCAGGGGGCATCATCATTTGACTTTGCTCTAAGTTTGAGCCTGACTGTTCTGCCCAGTGAAGCCTTCAAGAGGAATTGTTCAGCAAATAGCTATTGCTTTCCAATGGAACATGTCACCTGTTGCTTCTGCTCATACTCTAAAAGACAAATGATGCTGTGCATCTAAAAGAATTCCATAACTGTAAAAGACAATGGTTACTAAAGGACTAATTACTGTATAAGTACCAACCGCAGCTACAAGAACTGGACAAGAAATTCATATAAAGGGCTTGTATTCATCCATTCTAGATAAAAGCAGGTGTAGTGATTATATTGGGAATGATGGCATTTGGCTTGTACAAAGCATAAGAGGCCCTTTGTTGTGATACTGCTAGTTCTGGCATGGGAAGAGCTGCTTATTTACTGAGACCAAAGTCTTCTGAAACTGTGAGAGATTCTCTTCTCCAATTAGATGTGCTTAAATTACTCTCAATGTACTCTTTGTCTGTAAGAAATGGCCCATCCATCCAGAAAAACTGTTTCTGTTGTGTAGAGTAAAATTCAATTGAATTTATAATAGGAGATGTTCTACATCAGTTGTCCAGTTAAAGATGAACCAAAGGCCTGCATTGTTTGCCAAGACCTGAGTTCAAGCAGTCTGTGTCCCCCACACAATTGTTGATGGTGTTCTTAGCGACCAAGTGGAATGGGAAGCTGTATCCTTTGTTCTTCTTCAGGGCATAAGATATCCAGATGTATGTCTAGTGGTGCTATTTGCACATGTTTGGACAAAATTGAGTGACAAGTCCATCATGGTCCTTCCTGCCCTCAAAAGCACCAAAATGTAGCTTCTAGACTGTTTTATCTATATGAAACAGCTACATGTGTTATCAGCATGTTCTGTGCTGCAAATGGCACAAAGTCATTGTCAACTCTAAGAGATAAGAGGAAAGCAGTTTCTAGAGACTGATTGTACGGTACTAGAGCTCTCATCTATGCTTAAATCATAGAATCATAGAATAGTTTGGACTGAAAGGGACCTTTGAAGGTCATCTAGTCCAACCTCCCCTGCAATGAGCAGGGACATCTTCAATTAAATCAGGTTGCTCAGAGACTCATCCGACCTGACCTTGATGTAGGACTTTCTTTCAGATGTGTAAAAAGAAATGCTCCAGATTTCTCTTTCCTTATTCCTCTTCCATCAATGTAATGCCACCAGGTAGACCGAGAGTTCTCTGAACTCTGTGCAGGGGAAATACGTCAGGAAAGCAAGGCATAAATAAACCATCACATAATATCATCAGAGAGCTGTAATTCTTGGGAAAACAAACACTTGACACTTGACAGTGTCTCTGATTATAAAAAAATAACATCTTTAATCTGTACCTGATATCAAACCATTTTCTCTCTCCCCTCTGAGCATTATTTCCTGAAAACATGTCCTCTCATTAAAAAAAATTAGAGTCCATTTCAAATACCAAATATACCTTTCAGCATTCATCTGCTTAATCTGAAATGCACCCAAGAAGTTCAGAATAGTCCAAGAGTCTTGTCCTGGTTTGAGATAGAATAAAACCAATTTTCTTTTCAGTAGTTTTACTTTTCAGTTAAGCCTCGTCTAACTGACTGCACTCTCTAAAATTAACAATATATTTTTCAAACAGTGTCTGCCTCTAGCAGCGATAATGTCTGATGTTCATAGTGAATGCCAAGGAATGATACGCAGAGAGGCTCTTGTTTATACTTATTGCTGTAACAACGAAGGTCAGTTCACTTTGTTATGTGCCACCTTGGAGGGCCAAAAGTGGAAAAGCATAGAGAGGTCGCACCCGCGGGAAGGAGCAGACTGGACAGGTGACCCAAAACCGACCAACAGGGTATTCCATACCATCCGCCCCACGGTCAGCATAAAAGCTGAGCGATCAAAGGGGTCAGCCTCTTTCTTCAATGGCCGGCGTCTGAGGAGGACTCGGTCTTGTTTGTCTGCCTTTGATCCCAATCCATGTGTTCCTGAATCCAGTTCCTGTCTGCTGCTGAGTCCAGTCCCAGTACCTGCTGGTGATGTGACTGTCATCCTGGGAACCTGATATTGGTTTTGTATATGTTTGTACATATTTCATTATTTTCTTATTACTATTATTATCTTTTCTTTTTATTGTTAATATTTCATTAAAGCAGGTTTAGGGGCTTTTTTTCAACCCATAAGTCTCTCTTTCTCTCTTATTCTCTCTCCCTTCTCCTGGGAATGGAGAGGGGTTAATAGAGAACATCTGCTGTTCGTTTAGTGGCGAGCACAGCGCAGCCTAAACCTTGACAAGTCTACTCACTGGACTAGCTGAGTTAAGCACACTAGGGAAAACACATGTATTTCTGCTTATCATGTAAGCTTTGTTGGACAAATGATATTTTAAGTTTAATGTTAAAAATTAAAATGGAATCAGGTGGGTTCGCACAAGAAAGTGATCCCTGAGCCCTTCGTTATGGCTACAACACTGATCATGTTCTCACAGGCACAAAAGTCATTTTTTCCTATCTATGCTTACCTGGAGCTGATTATCAGATCAGAATTGGAACCTAATTATGGAGCATGTGATGCAATGTATGACAATAGCTATGAATTAGCATCGAAGATGAACTTGAAGAACACCTAGAAGAACAACGTATCTGGGCCTGCCATCACAGTGGATGTCCAGGCCCTTCATAACTCAAAGCCACATTCAAATGCGAGCAGTGTCTTAGTGTGGTGTCAGCAGTTCTTGGTGTACTTGTTCTTGTTCCTTGTTTTTTTGTTTCTTGTTCTGTTTCTGTTTCTCGTCCTTTTGCAAGAAGCAGTCCACCAATCTGTGGGAATACTAGAGGTGAAATCTTGCTAATCTGATGTAGACTTTGAAGTTTATGTGGGAATCCAGGATTACACCGGCCATCCCCAAATTATATTTCTGAACACACAAGGAAATGATATAGATTTCATTTGTGGCTCTAGCTCGATTAAAATGGAAAAGGCTACAAACTGTTCTTTTGCAGCAAATCTGTTTTGGCTGTCAAAATGTAAGACCGAAAACATTCTTGCCCTGAGGAGAACATATGACAATATGGGGATTTCCATCCAAAATTTCCCCATTTATACACTGTGGAACTGTAATCCTTATGTGCAAGTGCTGATATTCAGAAATACTGCTCTTTCATGTACTCAGAAGTAAAACTGCACTCCCACAGCTTGCTTCTCTATTTCTTTCTCTTCCCACCCTTCTCACAGCATGAAAGCAGCTCTGGAGAGTGCCTCACTGTCAAGTTCTAAAAGCAACCTCAAAGAAGTGAAACAACAGGCCAAAACATATTGTCACATCTGCCATAGCTTCTTTTTTTTTTTTTTTTAACAATAACTTATGGTATATTTCTATCTCCCCTCAGAGGTTCTTTTACTTTGTATAACATATTGCTCAGTCAAGTCATAACTGTTTGTGTCAAATTTGACAGAATACCCATCTTCTCCACTGAAATGATGAGAAGCAACATGTTGCTTTTCTAACAAACTTCTCTGTAAGTGCTTGAACTCACCTTCAGTTAACCAATATTAAGCCCAGCAAAATAGAGAGGAGGGAAGGCTGTTGGTTGATCACTTAACTTGAAATAAAGGGAAAAATTAATTTCTTGTGAATGATAATTCTCTGTTTTTCCGTGCTAAAGAGAAACTTCTCTGTGAAGAATCATCCTTGTCTGAATAAAATGACCTTTATTGATTTAATTTAAAACTCTTTATTGCCTCAACTGAGGTAAATCGAATGGAACTGCCACAGCTCAGAGGAGTCTATCACATCAACAGAGCATTAATTTCCTAGATGACTGCATCTTGGAATTACATTAAAAAGTTAGTTTCAGAAGTTTTCAAAGTAGGAATGGACTTCAGTAGGATCATTGAGAAAAGGATTTATTCCAGCAAAGAATCTCCAAATGTGTGCGCCATTGTCTCCCAAGCTGAAAAAAAATCTCTAAAAGATGCAACTGTGGTACGTATCTAACCACTAACATCTGGGTTAGCTATTAAATGGGAATACTTTTTCTTTAGTAGCAGATCTTTCATTTCTACAAATCAGATGCAGATAAAATTCCCAAGAAACTACCCTCCAACATCTGTACTTTCCTGAGGATTATGCTTTATATAATATTCTGGAAGGCATGAACAGAGAGACACAGAATTCCTTTTTTTTATTTCAGGGCCTGTCTGTTGTTTTGTTTCATTTTCTCAAAAGTTACCATAATTTAAATAATTTTTATATTTATCATAAGTCTTAGTAGTGCGGGTAAATAATGTTCACCATTGTTCTCTAACCTTAAGATTGATTGTTCATAAGGATAAATAAACTTTAAATGATGTGTCAGTGCATGTGTTTCATCTAATTGTATGTTAAGAACAGTTCATTTACATGAATAAACTGCAGCCAGTATCAACTATTTCTTTTAGATAGATTTCATCAGACATTTTATTTTGGTTAAATACAATATGTTTGGCTTCATACTCTGATGTCAGGGTAGAATTTTAATGGACACTGAAATACAGGAAATTGAACTTGACTACCTAATTATCTTTTCTTACCTTAAGATTTAGAGAATAACTACTTTCAGGAAAAATGCTCAGAAAAAAATCCTTCCTCTGTCTTATCAAATTTCTCTTTTGTTTGAACCATCTGTTCTTTTCATACGTTTTTACTACTTTCTCATGAAAGGAAAAAATACTAGTGCTGGTTCCCCTCATGAATTATGAACTCTGGCATAAAGAAGGACATGTGCCACCACAAATTCAGTGTTTTCTCTTCAGCAGTTGTCTCATTTGCCTCTTCAGGAATGTATTTAATATATCTTAATGTATCTAAACAGAAAACCAAGAAAATTACTTCAAAGAATATACTCTATTTCTGACATATCTGCCATCTAAAATGAGGTCTTGACTGTGCTTATCTTTAAAAGGATTTAACCAAAATTTCTCTCTTACACAACTGTCATGGTTTCACCTGGGATGGAGTTAACTTTTTTATTTTGCTAGCAGCTGGTGTAATGCTTGGGATGGGAATAGTGGGATGGGGCACTGGTGTTTCTGGTTGTTGCTGAGAAGTCAAGGCCTTTTCTGCTCCTCACACCGCTCCACCAGCGAGCAGGCTGGCAGGGACCAAGAAGCTGGGAAAAGGCACAACCAGGACAGCAGATCCCAACTGACCAAAGGGATACTCCATGCCATGTGATGTCATGCTCGGTATATAAAGCTGGGTAAAGAAGAAGGGGGAGACATTTGGAGTTATGCCGTTTGTCTTCCAGAGTAACTATTAAGCGTGATGGTGCCCTGCTTTCCTGGGGATGGCTGAACACCTGCCCACTGATGGGAAGTAGTGAATAAATTCCTTGTTCTGCTTTGCCTGCATGTGCAGCTTTTGCTCTATCTATTAAACTATCTTTATCTCAACCCAGAAGTTATTTTCTCACTTTTACTCTTCTGATTCTCTCCCTCATCGCAAATGGGGGATTAAGCAAGCAGCTGCATAGTTCTAGCTCCTGGCTGGTGTTAAACCATGACAGCATCCAGACAAACAGAATGTCAAGGCTATCAGCAGTTCAATGCAGCAAATCGCAATGCTGTTAGAATGATGCTCTCTGCTCTGCTTGCAGTTTGGAGTTAACTTAGGTTTTTCTACCTTTGTTTTTCAATGCACTGTATTTGCTGCCTCCATGAGTAGGCTTAGCTACTCCTCAGCATATCTTCCGTAAACAGATTGCATAACAGGATTCGTATTTGACCTTCTTTGCACAGACATACCTGGTTCTTTTTGCATACATGAACAGGAGGTCTGAGGCTTCCCAGTTGCCCATATTCCCTGCACAGACATACATATTTTCATTAGGGAAATCTCAACCTTCCTTCGTGGTACTAATCACAGAATTGTAGGGGTCGGAAGGGACCTTCAGAGATCATCTAGTCCAGCCCCCCTGCCAAAGCAGGTTCACCTGCAGTAGGCTAGACAGGAACATATCCAGGCAGGTTTTGAATATCTCCAGAGAAGGAGACTCCACAGCCTCTCTGGGCAGCCTGTTCCAATGTTCTGACATCCTCAAAGTTAAGAAGCTTTTCCTCATGTTGAGAAGGAATTTCCTGTGTTTTCTGCTTGTGTCTGTTGCCCCTTGTCCTGTCACTGGATACCACTGAGAAGAGCCTGGCCCCATCGTCTTGACACTCGCCCTTTAGGTATTTATAAGCATTGATGAGATCCCCTCTCAGTCTTCTCTTCTCAAGGCTAAACAGACCCAGGTCTCAGCCTTTCCTCGTATGAGAGATGCTCTATTCCCTTGATCATCTTCGTAGTCCTCAGCTCGACTCTTTCCAGCAGTTCCGTGTCCTTCTCAAACTGGGGAGCCCAGAACTGGACACGGTAACCTACCATTAGTCACCTACCAACTCTACCCACCAAAGCCTCTGACGACTCACTGAAAATATGTGAGATTTCCCCAAAAGGGAGCTTGTTTATAAATGAGATCATTCTTTCAGGTTGGAAAGTCTCTCATACACTCCACTCAGTAGCCACTTAGGCCTTGATCCAAAGCCTATGAAGTCAACAGGAGGTTTTGCATTGAGTTCAGTGGCTTTGAATCAGGGCCATGATAAAAGGCCGGTGGGAAACTTTGACCTAGTGATTTATGGGCTTATGAAGGTAACGAGAACTGCTAGATTAAAGAAATGAAGAAGTCTCTTCTTATCCTGAAAGACTGTGTAGCATGGCCATTAGTTGAAAAGAAATATCTATGCATTTTCAAAAGGTTTTTAATGAGTTTTGAACAAAAAGAGCTAAGTTTCAAGTTGCTAAATTACTCTTTCTCTGAAGTGTTTTCCTGTGAAAGTACAGAGGTATGGCACCACCAAATGTTTTCTTTTATGAGTTTATCTTACTGCTCACATTTTACTGGTCATTTAATGATGGTAGTTTTGTTTCAGCTGTTAAGAGGACTGGAAACTTTTAAGGATGGTCTATTAATGCTTCATAGTTTTAGTTTACCTTTTTTTGTGGCCCAGTAAATGTTATCAAGTTTTTGTACGTTAAATTCACTTACTGGCCAATTTGAAAATTCCCCCTCATAAACATTTCACCTTTATTTCTTTTTCTATTAGCACCACATGGGATGAATAATAATGTTAGCATGACCAAGCCTGGCTTCAAGGACCAGCAACTGTGCAGTAGTAATCTGGAAAAAGGTGTTCTTCACAGGGAGATATGGCATCACAGCAGTAAAGGGGCTTGAGCTTTGCCAGAAATTTGGAACAGGTTTCTGTCCAGTAAAAAGTTTTCTGTAATGTACCATTCTTCAAAAGAATCCGGAAACCTCAAGGGGTATTTGGGGTTCTCTTTTATTTGTCTCATAGGCAGTTCTTTCTTAAGGCCTTTACTTGATAAAACAGTTTACTATAAGCCTAACTTCATCTAGCACATAAATAGTACGAATCCTTTAGAAACAATGAACATTGCATCATGTAGAAAACTCTGATAGTAGAAACTGTGTCCTGGGATATGATATAGGTGTGTCCTAGACAGATATTCTAAAGTTTTCTTTGCAGTGCGTATACCATAGAAAGCTTAGTCCCCCATACATTCAGTTCTTGATTCCTTTTACTTAGCCTGTTAACTCTTGCCCAAGCTGTCATCATCTTTACATTTTCTGTAGTTTGGGTGTTGCTGTGACCCGGCAAGGAAATGACAATTCTCTGAAGTGGAAGTGGAGCTTTAAAAGGCAGAGCTTTTCTGAAATGAGGTAACGATAACAATAATAGACCAGTTTCCCACCTTTCAAGGACAACAGAGGTAAGAATCAAAACTCAAATGGTGTAGTGGAAAATTTTTAAAATAAATTTTCCATTTCATATAGCATACATTTCCACTTGAGAAATATGAACCACCTGTAGAAGACCCCTGAGGGAACCGCAGTAGTGCAGGTTGCCTATTAATGTCCTGGACCCCCTCCTGTTTGGAATACATCTCAGGCAATCTTTTTTTTTCCTACGTACATTTCATGATCTCTTACACTAATTATTTGGAATTCATTTATAATAAATGCCTTATGTCTCCTTGCAGTGTGGCATGCACATTGAATGTTCATTGCTTTTGTGTGCAGCAGAATGCCTAATATAATAGAATTCCAGACAAAGAAAGATAAGCTTTTTTGTTAAGGGGTGTTTACTTTAAAAAGGCAAGGAAATAAGAAAAGCATTATTTGGGCTGGACTGTGTGGCCAAACATATTTCCGTCAGGGATGTTTTCATTTCCTATTTTGCTTACAATAAGAATCACATTTTAAAAAGTCTTATTGGGACAATTTTAGTTATCTTTGGATGAACAGTGATATATTTAGAATCACCAGGCTTTTTGTCTTCTTATTTACTTATCGTTTACTACTTACTTTAGTAATTTGTCTTGGTAGTTGAGGAAGACTAATAAACCATTACCTTTTGACTGAATTTTGTAATGTCAACACCTAGAGAAACTTAGAGAAAAAGGTTTCTTACAAACAAGCTTTAGAAGCCATTAGCTCCCCATGAGAAGTGTGACAATGTCAAGGCTCCTCTTCCTACAGTCCAAGCAGAATACAAAATACCAGAATATTTATAGTATATTTTATGGCAAAACGGTGACATGATGCATGATGTTGGGCATTGCCAGGTGCCAGAGATTCTCATCCATCCCAGAGATATAAAGACAACAGTCTGAGCCTTCTCCTCTTCATAGCTTGAAGCCCAGGGTGTATCTAGTCCTTCTTCTACTAGCCAAGGCTTCCCCATGAAAGTGTCATCAGACTGGTTTATTTTGGAAGATGAAGTAGGGAGGTGAATTCTGACCCTGTTTTCTCCAAGATTCCTTAGGTCCCAAGAGACTGCACCACTATCATGTAACCAACAACTATGTTGTCAAGGACCTTCTGTTCCTGTGGGGGAAGCCAGAAATGTCAGTTGAGCTGGGCTTGTTGTCCATTTCCTCATGTAAAACAGCTTTACAGGGGAACAGAGTTTGCAGAGCCTTGCAACTTGCAGAGTTTGTCCTTCAGCCCCCCAAAGTGGAGATCTTGAAGTTAGTGCTCCACTTCTATGAAGGATCAAGGTTGCCAGCAATTAGGTGCTAATTGCATTTAAACCAGGTACTCAAACTATTCTTCCCAGACATAGGCACTTGCAGCTTATTCCTTTTTTAAAACCAGAATTTCTGATGCAATTCCAATACTGGCTGGAAGTACTAGGAAAGCTGGCACAGGCCTTAGGTGACTTTTTGTCCATCCAGCATGAACTGCATGAGAACATGCCCAGCCAGATAGCGTGAGAAACCGTGAAGACTTCTTCCCAAATTATTTGCGTGCAAAATTCTGTTGCTATCACTTCCATTCAGATTTACATCTGAATGAATGTGGAAGTCAAGGATAGAGCGTGCCAGTTGCTGCTTTTAGCTCTTAATACAATAAGACATAATTCATTTCAGTGTTTGACAAACTGGGATCTTTAAAGGAAATTGTTTAGTTCTATATTATTGGAAGTGGCATTTATATATTCTAGATGTTTTCTTGCGGTTCTCTTTCCCTCTGGAGTTTAGTTTTCTGGTACTAATAAGTTTTCCAGAACAGAAACGCAATAAAGTCAAGCAGTGATTTATGTGTTAAAACTATTATTCTAATGCTGAAATCTGATGTATATGTTTTCTTACCTTCTTTGCTATAAACAATAAGGAACTTACTAGATCAATTTCTTAATCTTTGAAGGCTTTATCCAATGTGCACTTATATCAGCCAAATGCCAAATGGATTTCAGATCAGACCTTTAACAGTCAAATAATGGGGTGGTATGAAATACACAGAAATACACGTATTTTCTTCTCGTATGATGAAGTTCCTGCATTTATAAAAGTGCTGCTACTACCATCCAGTGGTACTATTGGCACATCTCCATCTTATTGTTCTTATTCCCACTAGATTTATTTACCAGTATTCACTCTTTTTTAGGCGTTCTCTCTATTGCTTGGTGTATCTGATATCATGCTGTGACATTACATTAACCTGTTCCTATGCGTTCCTTCCACCAGGCCAAGGATTGTCTCCCTCCCAGTCTGCAGCTCCACTCATGCCCAGACCACAGTGTCAAACTCCCCAGTCCCACTTTCCCCAGTGCCCATTCTCCCCTCTCCTGCCAGCTTCCCATTCCTTCCCAACCCAATACCAAACCCTCCCACTCACTCGCCTCTCCTCAGGACCCTCTTCCAGGGTCTACACCCCACATAGAATTCCTCCACATCCCCTCTTCTCAGCCCTCCTATAGATGCCTACTCCCTCTACCATTCACCATTGTATTTTCCCTGACTTGTCTTTCTCTTCAACAGTATACTGCAAAAGCCAAAGAGAATAGCAAAAACGAGGGACATTGTTTTGCTGGAATGTGTTAATAGTTTTCTGAGAGCGGGTCTTTGCTCTATAGACAATTAAAGAGCTGCTCTGTCAACTAACCAGATGCCAGGGACTCTGTGTGTCCCCCCTTTTCATTCTTCAGCTTTCTGATTTCCACCCAAACCCCTAGGGTTCTGCCCGCTGATGCCCAGAACATCCCCTGGAAGAAACTGGATGTGGTATTCAACAGTTACCATGTTAGGTCCAAACATTCAAACAGAGATGTCAGGCTGCAAAGCCTCATAAGCTCAGTCAATAAAAGGCACTGGAAGTGCCCCACATTTACTGTCTCTCAATGATTTCCAGAGCAAATATACTTTGTACACAAGCAAAAATGTGGTTTTGTTTTTCTGACTAGCGGCTTTGCCGTCACAGGCTGGACGCGGACACTCACATCTGAGTTCATTCTTCTCAAGCATCAACAGCAGTACCAGCGGTCCTGAGGATCAAACAAAGCCCTGTGCAGCCTTGCAAAACCCAGTTTTTTTCCTGCTGTGTCCTCAGTGACTCCACAGCTCCACATGTTCTTAACAGTAATGCTTATTTCAAACATTCAGCAATCACTAGGTGGTCTTAAAAATCAACATAATGAGCTTAGCTTAAAACTAATCTACGTGTTCCTCTAGGTTTAAGACACATGTGAGTTGCCTCACAAACTTTTATTTATCACTGTGAAAAACAGAATAAAATTTAAATGTTACTACTGTAAACTCTTGACTTGAAGAGGGGTCTTTCACAACACCACCAAATAGTGTAAGGGGCTCGTGCAGCGATGCACAGAAGTTATTGTAACTGGTTGCATAAATCTGTCATTCTGCCATTGACAGGCTGGGTGAAATAAATTCCTTGGCTCGCTCTGGTTATAGGTCTGTGATCACTCTACACTGACATAAGTGGTGGCTACTGCCAAAAGGGGGTGGTCTCATTCGTGCTACTTTTCTTACGCTGATCCTACTTTTCAGTGGCTGCCTGATGAGCTGAATCAGGGAACTAACTAACTGTTATTCTGACAGGTTAATTATAAGCTGGATCAGTTCCTGACCCAACAAATTATGTGGATGCATGAATTTTACTGGTACCAACATTCCAGAAAAAGCTGGAATGTGAAACTGGGGAAATGAAGTTAAATAAGGAAACACTTTCTCAGCCATTCTTCAGGATATAAACATACGTTCTCCAATCAATTTTCCTGCAATTTCCACACCAACTTGAAAACTGAACTTGCCCATTGCAATCAACCAATCAGCTGCATTTCCTATGCAGTTCCACTAAAGGCATCCCTCCCCTAAACGTCAGGCTCCTGTTGCTCCGCTGCCGTAAGGATTGTGACTAAGGGATGCTGGTTGAGTGTCTTTCTGTATCATCTACCTCTTCTACGGGCCATGAAAGCACTTATGCTATACCTTCATAGCAGATGAAGATCAGCAAATACTCCAGAAGACCTCACCATCAGCTTTTGCTCATAGCAAATATAGATTGTATATAGATTCCACCATCAAGATACACACTGATAAATACATGCTAATAATGTGGCTATTCTCCTTCAGGCTAAATTGATTTAAGATGCAATATTCTATAAATCTTCCTTGGTTAAAGTATGAAAACACAGATTTTAAGTGAAAAAGATCTCTGGGAATTTTGTGAAGAATTTTGAAATAATCTGC
>JAHREE010000280.1:4485546-4584290 GCA_033628505.1 Tringa tobata
CTCTTTTATTGATAAAATATTAATGCAGAATGAGAGAACAATTTGTAATTATTGCCTCCTGAGTAAAAATAATTTCAGGCTATTGAAGGAAGGCAGAAATTGCAGAGGAAAATTTCAAGGTAAGACCTGGCAATTGTATAATTTATGCTAGTAGTTATTTGTAAAGAGTATTTTCTTGTCAATTTAATCTAGACTGATAGAGGTCACTTTCTCTTTAGTGAGATCTGCTGTATAGCCTTGTGTATCTGATGCTAAAATAGGTGTGTCTTTTAACATTCCTTTGGATATTAATTCCCTTTTATCTTTAGGAAATTATCATTTCTGTTTCCTCCATCAATTCATCAAAAGTGTTCATTCTCTATCTGCTAAAGCTATATACCATAGGGAAATGGTACGAACATAATGGGAAATCTGAGGAACATTCCCAGAATTACTCCAGTCCCTCATAGTTATATAGTGATTTTCTGTTCTGCCAACAAAGCTGAAAGAGTCAGGTATATCACTGGCTGCTTATTCTGATCATGTGGGAAGTGATTTAAATTAATTTGAACAAGTGAAAATGCATAAAGCAAACTAGCTCTTGCTGTGGGCAAATGGACTGTTTGGACTTATTATCTTCCTATATTTGAAGCAAAGATAAGTTCATTATAGCCTCTATTTGGAGCAGATTAAAATTTTCACATTACCCGAGGACAGGCAGAGGGAGAAGCCACACATTTCTAACCAAATCAAAAACATCCTTTCATATTTCTTACCACATGGGTATATCAAAATGACTCAGGGAAAGAATTGCATTCTGTGAGCCAGAATATAAATTCTGACCTATAGGCTTGCCTTGGCTTACAGTAAATGTCCCACAGATATAACTGAGATGTTTGAATGGAGTAAAGGTGGATTTTGTGTGACTTAATTGGCATATATCCGGTGCTGAAACGGGTTTCACAGAAAAAAGCTGTGACATTTACACCACCATTGTACAGCTAGGTAGCTGATAGGGGACTGAGTTTATCAAATCACTATTTCAGGTTGATGAAGATTACTTCATTTTTAAAGATTTGATTTATGTATATATTGCAGCATTTATCTATATGTTGTAGCTGGGGTGTCTAGGAAATTTTAAAAAGTACATGAAAATGCAGAGTCTGCAAAGTCTTTGTAGGTGAGATAGACCAAAACACTTTGTTAAGTCAGACAGTATGCAGGCTGCAGCTTGAATGTTTGGTATCTGTGGGTTAGAACAGAAGGCAGTCTGGGAAGGAGGTCTTCAAACCACAGAAATTGCATCTCTCTGGATATCACATGCTGACATCTAAATATATTCCCTTAGTCACCAAAATTTTCAAGTCTCATAAAGAGTCCAGTACTAATAAAGGACTGATTTCTAATATCCGGCAAGTTCTAGCATATCTTTCTCCAGGAACCAATGTTACTACCTTCAGTTAGTAATCTCAGGAGGATTCTTTATTGCTTCTCAGTAACAAGGTTTGTAGATAATACAAAATGTATACTGACTAAATGCCAAAGAATGACAAAAAAAGAAGAGTTGCAAGAAGAGTTGCAAGTTTGAATCTTCTCAAAACTTTAAAAAGTACTGTTTCTCAGAAGTGTCTATCCTACCTCAATTGAAGTTAAGCCCTACCAGGATAAACTATGTAAGATGTTGTATATTTCCCATAGGTAAGATGGCAGGAAGTGTACAGAACCTGTGTGCTTTTGGCAGAAAAGCTTCAAATACCAAAGCATCCTTCTCAGACCAGATAAACACTACCAGTGCAAGTCTCCATTCAAAGCTGTTAGGGTCGCCCGAGGAGACTTTGATTAGGCTGACTTCCCCATGTGCAAGCACAGAGTTGATATATAAAACAAGGAAATATTAGAAACAGGAGAGGACATAGCATCTGCTTGAATAAAAAAAAATAGCACAAATACATTCATTATTTCATCTCTCCATCTGCATTTTGGTTAAATTTATTCCCTTGTCCTATTAAGTTCACCAAAAGACATATAAATAAAAATTACAAGTTCATGAAAATCTCTTATGGGTGGCTAAGTACACAACTTTAAATAGGTTTTTATTTGCTCTCTGACACATTTTTATAGCATGAGATGACATTTTATGATACTTTATCAGTTTTATGGTCACTGCCAGATTTTTTAATCTGTTATACATTTAAAGGTCAATAAACTCTCTCTGTTCAGGTCTTAACAAGAGTATAGCACAGGACAATTTGCAATGGCTTTATCCACTCGGAAGCTCATATGTCAGAAAGCAACGCCTATAAATCCCATGGGTAACTGCCAGAAGAGCTGTGACTATTCTGTACAAGAACTGGCATTTCAGCAGTTCAGTGTATCTGCATGACAGAACATCAGTATTTGTTTACAAATACAAGTTTAGCAATTTTTAAAATATCTGAGGCTTCCCTTTAAAGCCAGAGAGCTGCTTCTGAATAAACAATGTTGATTTCCATTCCAAAAAGTCACTTGAAGGACAAACAGAAGCCAATCTTTTGTCAAAAGTTCATAGTGAAGTCCAGAGCTGTGGTCCACTACAGCACTGGTATTGAGTTTTATGGCCAGCCATTGAGTATGCACTGCTCCTGAGCTATGTAAGATCTAAATATACGAATGCTGTGACTGTTACCTTCCCAATGAGGTAGGTGAACCAAACGTGACATACTGACAGAGAGCACTTACAGTTAGAGGTGTCATAAAACCATCCAGAAAGACATGTAGATGCTACCTCAGTTTTTTTCATTCTTCACTTAAGAAGGAACATTTCAGGCAGATGGAATCTCTTTGCTCTTTTACTTTCTGAAACAGATGAAGATAAAAAACTGTGAAGAGTTTTCTGCCATGTGTGACCTTCCTAGACATCCTATGAGCAAACAGCAGACCAACAGAGGAAAAACCAGGCTTACTATTATTACCTGGTAGAAAAAGTTTCCCTGAATGCTGTTATGAAAGCCTAAAAAATTTAAATGCTATATAATTTCAATAAAGTATATTAAATTTGAACTTAAATATTAAATGGAAATATTAAGTGGATGAAACTACTTCCTGAAGTTGCACAGAGCAGTCATTTAAAGGAACTTTGAGGAAGGACTTAATTACATTTATTGCCACACTAAAGATTATTCTAGAAAGAAATATCTTTTGCATGTGATTGACTCCACTGTGCTAAGCCTCCAGATAATTTCATTTAACAAATGTAATATGCGTAAAATTAATTAGGAAAATCTTTCTGACCACTGCTAATTATGTCCCCCCATATACCTCCTAGATTCTCTGTAGAGAACTAACCCAGTTCCCACCCTGTCAGTAATGTGCACTGCTTGTACCTCTAGTGCTAGAAAAGACAGAAGAGAAAATCTTGGCTGTGAATACTGTTTTAAGATATGGAAAAGGCTAATACAACTCTAGAGGGAATTAGGAGTTTGTTAACATTAATCTGCAAAGAATTGGTAAAACTGCATGGATGTTTCCAGCCATGCTCAAGGTAGTACAGGTCACACATGATTCAGAAAAGGCTCCTGGAATGCTTTGAAAGGTGGAAAGGCCATCTAGGAAAACACCCCAGATGAGTTTTGCTTAGCCTATAAAAACAAGGTCAGAAACAGTTGTCTTCCTTTCTATCTTTATGCTTAAATTGAGAAGAGCATAACCACCAGGAAGACAAGACTGTTCATGGAAACAGTCAGAAATTAATTGAGCTGAAAGCTTTTTCTCTTTCAAGACTAGAAAAAAAATGAATTTTTTTGAGCTGAAAATTAATTCAAGTTCATCAGAAATAACTCAATTTTTTCACATTCTCTTTCATTATATGAGCCACCAGGATCACAGACTAACTTCTAGGATACAGTCAGAAAATCTAGGTAGTTTTAAATGGGGAGTAGGCAATTTAGAAACTTAATTCAGTCTGATAGCAGCTTAAGCTGGATGTCAAACCATGAGGGGAGCAACTCAGTTCCCCTAACATAGCCAATAAACAGCACTGTAGACATGCTAGGCTATATGACACATCCTCTCAAGACTGCCATACAAGACATATGACCTACAAGAAACCTTCTGAGACAGCAGGCAGAGACCAGGAAGAGTACTCAAAACATCTAAGACAGCCTAGGACACCTCTAGCTCTGAGGCTGGCCAGTCCTTTGCTGTCATGAAAGCCAGCAAGCAAAACAAAACCGTACTCCTCCCAGGCTGTGAAATGTTATTTACAGTGTTATTTAATGAGAACAGTGCACTGAAGTGCTCTTCTTTTAACATTTGTCACAACAGATGTTATTCTTAGACAATACTTATCCTTTTTTTAAGTTTAGCCATAATATTTGGCTGAAACTATTTCCTGCGGTAATGGATTCCACAGGTGAAGTCCACACAATGCAGAGGAAAGACACTTCCTTCGCTTCTTTCTAAATATAGCAATCAATAACGTAACTGACTCCACCTAATCTCATGTTGTTTCAGTTTCGTGATACCCCCAAAACACATAAATGCTGATGCCAACAAGCCCTTTTAAGCCTATTTCATCTCTTTGCTTTTTCTTTTTTAAATTGAAAAGAAATGCTTAGACATATGAGAGGAAACAAATCAAAGTGCAAGTATGAAATTCCAGGAAGTATGTTTGGCAAATGTTGCATATCTTTTGACAAAACAGGCCACATAGGAATGTAAACAACTGAGACAGAGAAGAATTATTTGCTAATAAAACAAGTCTATAAACAAACTCACTAGATGATTCTTGCATTTGATAACTAAAAAACAGATCTGAATTAAATAGATCCTACTCAGCTGAACTGATTCAGGTTTGAATCCTGGGCCTAAACGTGAGAGCTACACCTGAGTTTTCATTTTGAAGCTTTCCAATGAGAAAAAGGAGTTCCTAATTTATTTTTTTAATTACTGCAGAGTTACTTGTGCTTTGTACACATTTGGGCCACATATCTGATTAGACCAGGGGGGAGGGGGGAGCAAAATCAGAAGCAATAAGTTGAATGTCACATAAATTAAATCTATCTTCAATGTGAATTTTGTGATTCCTGATATTTTCTGTTTTCTGAAGGTGCTCAGCATCTCCTCTTCCCCTGGAACGGGTTGCAGGGTACTATTAATCCTCCAAATATCCTGTTGAATAAAGTGTGTAAATTTAGCAGCCCAACTTTAGCCTTTGAAAAGAGAAGAGAGGAAGCAAGTGAGGTTGCTTTAAAGGCTTTCAGCAAATCAACAAATAGTCAACATCTGTGAAGTAGCAAAGTTAAATAATATTTCAATGGTGAAAGCAAACACCAACTGTTTCTTTCAAATGTAGCCAAGAGCATCCAGGACTAACGGAGTCATGGGACCAGAAGAAGAGTAAACAAGAGGGAGCTTGGTGGTTAGAGCGTGCTGCTGGGAATAGGGAATCCCAGTGCTCTGGATCATTTCTGGGCTTTGTCCAGCACCTGTCTAAAGTAAACTGCCGTAACGATTCAGGAAGCAAAGACCAGAGACTACAGCTCTTTCCTACTGTTTTTATTTGTAGCAGAATGAGTAGCAGCAGCACCACCAATCTTCCTCTTTGACGCCGCTTCTCTAAGAAGGCATTCACAGCCCCTGATCCCACTCTGTCCTGGGATCCTTACCAGATTTTTAAACCCCAAAAAGTCCACAGGCAGAAAATATGCATCTATGCATCTCGATGCTTAGTTTATGGGCAGATGCACTAAAACCATCCAAGTATATATAAAATTGCTTAAATGGTTTAGGCAGGGAAAGGGTTGCCACTTTGAATTCAAAGATCTAAATTTCATCTACTCTTTGCTTCAATTTCCTAAAAGTTATTTTGGAAGTTACTCTTCAACATATTTTAAAATGCTACCAAAATGTTTGCAGTTAGAAAATTAAACCTACATTCAGGCATCTGAAAGGGTGACTTGATTTTCAGAGATGCTAAGCAGCCAGTCTAGTTTGCAGCTGCTATTGAGAGCAGAGTCAGTAGCTATATATTTACACGTTAGGTAGAGGGTGGCATCAGCATTTAACATTGAACGTATGCCACTGGGTTTCCAGTAATAAGTTTTTCAGGAAAATAATGTGTATAACATATGGTAGCACTTTAAGAAGAGGGGGAAAGTTCTAAAGGAGAACACGAAAAAAAATGGGAACAAGCTTTATGCTACTGGTAAGCAGCTGGATAATAAAACTATAATCTTTTTCTTATATAGAATGAATCACACTATTTTTTTTTAAAAAGGTGTCATTTTATGGTTTATTCGTGATGTGTTTCCCAACAGACCAATATAGCTTCCCATTAAATAGCAGACAGGTACAGTATCAGATTCTTCCCAACAGTACTATATTCTTCCCATTAACCATCGACTCCTCTCCCACTTTCCCGTCACGTAACAGTAGTCCATTATTCTGTTGCATCTTAAAAACATCACCTTGAACTCAACTTAGCTCGTCAGCTTTAACCTCCATCTTCTTTTACATTTCCAGCTTTCATCTCAATGTCAGTGTCTGGAGTCCTTCAATCCCAGATACTTCCCAATCTGTCAGTCGCTTACATTTTTGCTGTCTAAAGTATCTAGCAAACCAAACCTCAGAAGCACTAGTCCCTCTTCTGTCTTCCTGACCTACCAACTGCTGTTGTTAACATCAGCAGTGCTCCTTTCCTAGCTCCTCTTCTTTCTTGGATTTTATGCTTCTTTCCTTTCTTAGTGCCCTTCTACTCCTAGTTTTTCCGAAAGGTCCTTTGTGTTGCTCCCATTTTCTCTCTTTCTTTAATGTCTATGTCTTCTCTGGTCCTTCATCACCTCCTCTTCTCCTCTGTGGTAATCTCCTCCACAAAACTAAATACAGGTAGCAACTCAACTGAATATCTCACAAAACTATATTTTTTACTTGATCCCCAGCTTTTTCCATGCAAACTCAAATTTTAGCCTCTGTTTTTGACATTTTCTAGGTATTTCTGGCTGTCAGCTCCAATGTCTAGCTGTCATTGTTAAAACAGAGCACATAATATTCCTCACAATGTTCCTTTCTTGAGTTGCTGTGGAAAATATCACCATTTAACCTTTATTTTTCGCATGTCACCATGCACAATCTTCAATTGCAGCCATGACCACAGCTTCACACATAGATAACGCTAATGATAAGGATAATGACAGTGAGAATTCCTATACGATCTCCTGTGCCTTGGTTAGCATAGCATCCCATTTTCTGGTTTTAATGAAGACAGTTTTCACTTGCACATCTAATTCATCGTTTCACTTGTCTGCTGTTTTGATCATGTGTCTGCTCTCCTTTGCTGTGATATCAAACAAACTGCTTCCTTTTCAAATCCCATTATGTCCCTGTGTTGCTATTTCTGCTCCACATACATTTAACTCACCTATCTTGGAACTCATAGTTTCTCAAGTCTGTGAAGAGGACATCCATATGAAACTGTATGATCTGATTTCCCCAGAACTTACCTACATTTCATGTTTATACAGTGTAATTGCATATTTTTATATAAACATTTCAGATATGCAATCTCCTTCTTTACACAATAGAATAACAAATCTGTACATAATCATTTATTTGCAATAACTAACAATGTAGACTCATTTTTGTGCCACGATTCATTATTCAAATGAAGGACTGTTAGTTTTGACCCAAAAAAATCTTATAAAAAATAAATCTGTCCATTCTGATACCATTATTGTTCACAGATCATTTTTGTCAGTGTTTCAGACCCTGCTCTACAAATATACTTCTCCATATGTTTTTTTTCTGGAATTCTGTCTACTTGGGAAAGTCTTCATTCCACCTGGAAGTTAAGATCAAGGAAAATACGGATAAATCCAAGACACCTAGTATGCTTAGTAGCTCACAGTAATCTTCCAAATTCTCTTCTCATGATGTTCATCCTACCCAACACTCCTTATGAATCTAGCGCTTTGAAGTGATCTCTAGTCTCCAAAAAAACTGTGTGCTAATACACCTTACTCTTTTTGAATTAGGATGATTCACACTTTCTGAAAAACACCAGGGTGTTACAGGCTGACCAGAATAAGCTGATGAACAGGGACAACTGCCACTGCTGTAGTCCTGCAAAGTTAAAACATCTCCATCCCTTGTCTGTTGTAAGCTTCAAAACCTTACAAAAGAAATTTCCTATAAAGGACACATGGACACACAAACTTGCTCGTCAGGGATTTTTGTTGGTCTGTGTTGATTTTCTCTTGGCTCTTTCTCGCTGAGGTTTTTAAACAGTTTTTGGACCTTGTATGCCCATATAAAGTGTCCTAGAATTGGACCTAAAGAATGATGGCTCAGTGGTTGATTTTGTCATAGCATTACCCCTGTAATTTCCCTAAGAAGTTCAGCTTTGCAAAAATAACAACAATGTGTTTTTTCTAATTTGGCACAAGCCACTTCCATGGCTATAAACCAGTTACTGCACTGCTGCTCAGACTGAAATTGGATTAAAGAAGTGATGTGGGGACATCAAAATAAGAATTCCAGTAAAATAACAGAACAAGAACGTTATGTCTTGCCTTAAGTGCATTAGTGGAAGATAAAAATATTATCATTTAAAAACAGCTGATGCTGCATGGAAAAGTTTGGAAAGCAAACTTCTGTTTAGAAGCAGTCCTACACAAACAACTCTTTTCCCCCCACTCTTTAGTGTCATCACCATTTGTATAGAGTCAGGGGAGGCCAAACACACAAATTCTGACCTTAGACCCTTTGGTATGACTGACAAGTCTGTTCTTAAGCTATGTTAGAATAATGGTCCAAGCTGGACTGGACATCAGTGACCCATTTTCCTTCCAATGCTGGGTTTTCAGTGCTGTCACTATGATCCTTTCATTCGCATGTCATAACCAGCTATTTTAAGTCATTATTAGCCTAGAAGACATAATAAATGTTTTAACTTCTTCTGAACTGATTCTATATGTGTTCTACTAGCTGTGTAGTATTAATAATCACTAACATTCACTTATAATCAATGAAACAAATGCATTTGGATGGGTTATTTAACAAACAGCATTTTTAAGAAATGCTCATGAATTGCAGACATTGAGCTGAAATGCACAACGTGCAGTACTGAATGCAAAACATACTTTCCGAAGTAAAGATGCATAAGTGCACTCTGTATTCCTGGGACACACCTATTTCATACAATCAGCCATGCAGGCACTCAGCGTATGGTTACATTAGAAACATGTGGATACCTAAGAAAAATGGGAACATGCTGTAGGCTACTTGTGTAGCAAGTGAATACAAAAATAACCATGCACTGAGAATTTCACTGTGCTGTAAAGGAAGTCAGTGGTTATAAACAGAGACAAATCAACACAGGATTCAAAGTTACCTGCTGCTTAGGTTTGTTAATTTCTCTCTATTATGTCAATATTTTCATTAAAAATGTAATGCTAATTATAATAATCACTGACAAAGAACTTGCATAAATTCTGTGTTCAGTAAAGCAAAAATAATTAATAATTTCATACCCACTATAAGACAGATAACTGCAATTATTGAATCATTCTTCTAGCACAAAAGAGTTTAGTTTAACTGACCAGAAATGAGCCCAAAAATAAATTGAAGTTGCTATTTTAACATATGTGGTGTGTGTAAGTGCGTACTGCTCTGTAAATGAGCTAGTTGCATGAAAGTGTTTGTATGAAAATTAGTAGTTATACTGGAAAATATCTGACTGAAAAAGATTAATTTCATCTCACCTCAGAATCTCATAAACTGTTTCCCACAAGATCCATGGGAAAATTAACTAGGGGGGGTTAAGAAGCAGATGAGAAAACAAACATAAATATATCATAATGTTATGAAAATCAGACAATCAAGGATTTTGAAATATTTGTTTTTTAAAGAATGTTATAATATATGTAAATCTCACAAAAGGTACATCTGAGCAGTATTATGAGCATGATTTCCCCTGATCTCCAAAGATGTGGCTCACAGACCAGTCCAGTCCCGGACTGGCAACACTGACAGCAGATCTGAGAACTTTATCTGCAGAAACAGCCCAGTGAAGGGGGAAGCCATGCAAGCTTTTTTCCTAACAACCTGCCACAGAGGAACCATTTTAGGTAGTCTTTGTGCTCGTTCGGCCCATGATTTTTCTGCTGAGAATGCCATAATAAGAACATTTCCAAGAGCCCCTAACCTTTGAAGGGAGTTTTTGAAACAAGAAGTCATTTCCCAGAGTTGCCGTGTAAGTTAGAAGGGAGGTAGAACACCCCTGGAGAGTCAGAGCTGAGAAAAATGCACCAGAGTAGTACTTTGGCAAATGTTCTGTGTCACTGCAGCCAAATTAACTCACTGTTGACTGTGATTTCTTTGAATAAAGTGGCACTGGAATTAATTTCAAACTGTTTCTTCTGCTGCTTCTATACGTGTCTAGGAATTTCTGGAAGGACCGATGCACAGGGACAGAGAGTCTTGTTCTACTTTTTATAATCTTGCAGAAATGCTTTAAGCTTCTGCAACTTGCCTTACTTGCAGATCGGTTTCCAGATTCCTTTTAAATTCCTTTCACCTTTCCTGTATGCCTCCCCAGCTGAGTTCACCCTTCAGCCCTTGCCAAAGCCTCTCTGCTAGGAGAGCCTGCTCTCATGATCACACTGCTAACGCTGTGAGCAAAGGCTAGCCATCAGCAAAAGCTGTAGTTCAGCCTCAGTCCTTTTAGAACACAGAAGTTTTCTTTTGCTATCCAAAAGTGAAATCCCCATTTCCTGAAAGTGGAAATCGTGCACTCAGTCACTCTGTAAACAAATGGCTTTAAAAAAGCAATGGACATCTTGAATGTTGTGGCTTACCCTATAATAAGACAAATAGAAGATGGGCCTTCATTTGGCAAAGGTGAAGTTACATTTTTCATTCAAGCTGGTACATATGTTACAAAATATACACATACGTATGGATTTTTCTTCTTGCTTATTTTGGGAAAAGCCATGTTATACCATATTTAGGATGTCATGAGGAACTAGTCTTCTCCCCCCTTTCTTTCCCCCTCTCTGCCTCCTCTTCCTTTCATTTTGATTCATTGCTGAAGTGTCAGGGTTAATAAATCTTCTCTTCATTTCACATAGTTGTCCCGTTGTCCAGTATCCAGGAAGTAGCACAAAGTGTGATTTTGCCAAGTCACGGTATCCTCACATCGTGTGAGTGGAAGAGTTTCCTGGGGAGAAGGATAAGCAAAATTGCATTACTAGATCTCCCAAACTTTAAGCTTAGCAACAGCTTTGTCCCAGAGAATGTTATTCAGCTTGAGCTTCCCTAATGAATAATGCAGAGGACTTGAAGTACCAGAACAATCTTCTTGCCATTTATGGATGCTAAGTTACCCAAGACAAAAAGCAAGATGCTAGTTTTGTAAACAGCTATTCTTTGGTAAACATTTTGGAACGCCTCATTTTTCCACCCATAAGCAAAGAAATCTTCATTGTGCCTGTAAAAATAAAACAGCCTTAGCAGAGAAAGTCTGTGTTAAGCTCCTTCACAGAAAGAGCCAGAAAAACTTTGAGATGCGCTTTGAATCGGGAAATAAAAAAAGAGGTTCTCAGATTTGGTCTCCAGGGGAATATTTTGCCAACAACCAAATTCATTTCATACCCTACTTACAACAGCTTTGCTGATCAGCTGGAGATAATGCAAGGGAAGAGCATCGAATCATAACATGAAGTTTGCTGGAATGAATCAGACACTTGATATAAGGCCTTCCCTTCAATAGGCAGAGATTTTATTTCTGGAAGATGCCTCATGAGGAGACGTGTCTTGAAACTTTACTTGCTGTTGTCGCTTCCAGTCTGCATGGAAACTGAACACAACCCAGCCAGCTTGGCAACAGGAGCACAAAGATAGGTACAGTGTGTCATTGAGAAGAGACATATTCACCCTTGCCTCAGAGAAACAAGGTCATTTCAAGATCATCTCAGAAAGGGATGACATCATGTAGGCCATGTTTTCTTGACCCAGACCTCTGTTTAACTGGAGCGTATTTCTGAGCGTGGAGTAGAGCACACCGCAGGGGTGTCCCATGGCTTAACATTCACTGCTCCTAATCCTCAATCAAAAGCTTGCTTTGAACAGCCCTCACACTAAAATTTCATGCACCACTTGTACTGCGTTGGCAGAGCTACACTAGTTTTTAGGGAACTGGTGCCAGCATTCCTGTCTAGAAACATCCTGAGCCATAAGTTAACTAAGAGATTCATATTGTTGCCTGTTTTGATAACTATGATTTCTTTTCTCTCCCCGTTTTGGCTGTGCCACCAAATTACTGGAATGTGCTGACAGGACGTCCAGTACATTGCAAGCGTAGCGTACAATGCAGTGTAAGAAGAACTGGTCTCGTGAGATGTTGGAGTAGCAGCAACACCCCATCACTGTTCCGGTTTAAAAGAAAACTTTTATCTGGCAAGCGGCAGGGCATTTTGAATGCATTCACAAAGCGTGCTAAGCACTTTTAACGCTGCCGGCAGCAGGCAACGTGGCACATGTGCTTGACTGATCTTCATTGCTTTAAAACTTGTGACGTCAGTGGAAGGAGTTAATCCTGATCTACAGCTTGATTCTGTACCCATGGTTTTCTGTTTGCATGTTTGTTTTTTACAAGCTGGTCATTCAAGTCAGATGAGAATAAGGCCCATCCTTGATGAGCATTTCTGAAAGAGACTTTCCCTTTGATGGTAGATTGTCTAGGCATAAAGATGTTTTTCAACTTTGCCAGAACCATGTATAGTAAGGTTCACTTCAGGGTTTTGGAGTTTCTCAGGTTTCTCATGGATGGCTGAATTCTTCAAGTTAGCTTGTAGGTAGCCCTGTATAACAATTGTAGCTAGAAAATCCTGTTCTGATCTCATTTACATCAAAGTTAATCCAAAGAGATTTTGAAGAACTGGGAACAGGAGCTCTTTATTCATCTTAAAGAAAAGACTGAAAGTTCTGGGAATGTATTTTCTTATTTTTTCCATTCCTTTTGGCAAGTGTAAGGCTTTCTTAAAGCAATTCACTAAGAATTTAAAATTTCAGTAGTTCTTTTCTGGATATGCTTTAACCTCAAATAGTGTTGAGCTTCTTTTCCCATGAGGACTCCTTTCAAGTATCTCAAACTACATGACTCCAAAAATGGCACACCAAAACCAACTAAATGGTACTGAAAAATTCTGAGTGACTTTAGATTGCTTCTTTAAAGTAGAAGGCTTATTAAAATTCCTACCTGATATCTGCTATTGAACAACTTCTAAATACATTGTTGGAACTGTCTTAGGAAAACAAGCTCACAGTAGTTATTTGCACTTGCTGAAAATTTAATTTGAATTTCTGATTTTACCTTTTTTATTGCTGGGATCATTTTTTACTTGCAA
Organism: Tringa tobata; assembly: GCA_033628505.1. Taxonomy (NCBI): domain Eukaryota; kingdom Metazoa; phylum Chordata; class Aves; order Charadriiformes; family Scolopacidae; genus Tringa; species Tringa tobata. Next base: position 4,498,908 of record JAHREE010000280.1, read on the forward strand.
ATGGATAGTTTGAGTTCAAAAATTCTGGATGAATCGGTCTTTGAGTAGTGGGACCGCGAACTCCAAGGCATAATAAGTAACCTGGGTCTATAATATGTAGTCTAGCAGGAGATGACGTGGGACAACTATTGTGCTCAGTGATTTCTGAATCAAGAACTTACAAGGAATCTCCCTGTCTCTGTCTGTGCCTAAAATCAATAAAAGCTGTCCAGGAAATTCAGCCTTAAAGACAGAGTTATCAACACCACAAACACTTCCTTGCAAGCCTGAAAAGAAAATGCAACATACTGAGTGTCTATACGTTGCAGAACAAACACAGAATTATTTAACATTGAAACCAGAAAAAAATTATTTTCCTATTAGCATGCTTTCTGGACAATGAGCTACTTCAAGGAACAAGTGTCATTAGTACTATTGTTGCAAATTGTTTGTTTGCCCCCAGCTAGTGCCAGAAGGCTCCTCACATTCTTAAGCAATATCATCAATCAGCTTCAATTACTTGAGCTATCCAAATAGAAGAGTATAGTCATGCCACAAAATCAAACAGTGAAATAATATAGAATTAATAGTAAATAATAGTTCAAACACAAGAAATTAATAGAAATCATGTTTTGATATGTAAAGTAACTTGTCTTCCACAGCAGAGATGCAGGGGTGATGTGGCCATACCCCGGTGGGCAGCTCAGCTCCACCCAGCTACTCACTCCCCCACAGTGGAATGGGGGAGAAGATTATAAGGCTAAAAGTGCAAGAACTCGTCAGTTGATGAAGGTCTCTGTAACAGATTTTTATTGGCAGCTTGGACTCTCAAACTCTACAGGAGTATTCTGATCTAGTGGTTTGGTCTGAAAAAATGTAAATAGAAGAAACAATCAGAAAATTCAGAGAAGATGCATAATTCCACAGCATTCCTTTCCTCCATTTGCAAAGTTGACATCTATTCAAAATGATCAGGTTACCCTGGTTATAGTATTCACTTTCCTATATTCATATACTGTTGTCTGTAGTAGTTACACTTGTAACTCATGTTTGCAGTTTATAGCTGTAATTTGTGCACATTTTCAACAATAATCAAATAGATTTACACTGGAGAAAAAGCTGGGTACGTGAGAAGTGAACTGGGCTCCATAATATATAAATTGGTGCTGTTCCTTCAAAGTAGGCTGAAGGTGCTGCACAAGCTAAACTACTGAGCCAGAACTGAAGTTTAACCTGCACCATCCCACTAACCTCAGTGAACAAAGACAATTCTGCACAGCACATAAACGAAGCAATTAAGATAAAATCTCCCCAAGTCCCATTCATGTGTTCAATTCTACAAAAGAAAGTGATTTTTCTCATCTGGAGAGAGTCAATAATTTTCTACATTCAAGATTTTTACTCTTTTGTAAAACTGACAGTAGCTGTGTCAATAATTAATATTTAATGATTTCTAGTTTATAATATGTCATGCAGTACTACGCAAAATTGTCTCAACTTGCACACAGAGGACTGATATGCTTCCATCTAAACCTGCTTTATGGTATACGAGAAAGGGTCTCAGATACATTTATGAAAAAATCAAATTGCTGTTTTCATGCTCTTAAAGTATGTCTGTTTTCTGAACCCTGACCAAGGTACAGTAAAACACTATCCGTGAGAGTATCAAAATACTGAAATAAGCAGAGATTTGGATGACTAGAAAAGCAAACAGCTAAGTAGGCCTTCTGGGCACAGCCCCATTTTTTAGGATATTGGTTGCAGTTAAATAGATTATGGTATGTAATAGAGTTGATTTGCAGTCTTCGTCACTGATGTCTCCAGCGTTGTTCAAATTTTGCCTTTTGGCCACTTTCCTACTGAGTGAGCTTCCACAAGAAATGTGCAGCGCTCAGCATTGTTGGTGTTCTTTTTCCCATTATCTCTGTTAAATGGATAAGGACTACACATTTCATCTAATTTCTGCGAGTATCTGCCCACAGGCCAGAGATTTTTTTGTCCTCTGATATCTGTAAAATGAGCACCTCATGGCTCATGAACCATGTTATCACAACAGTAAGCCTGCCTTTCCATCTTTTTGACTTGTCCTGATGCTATCCGAGGCTAGTTAACGAATTTACAGTGAATGAGTTCTGAAGTGGACCAAATTTTTCCAAAGACTCAAGCTCTATTTTCCTCCTCTCAGAGGAGAAGGCAGACCTCAGACATCTTCTGGCCTCTGCGGTTTCTAGAAATCGTCTTTAGTTTTAGATAACTTTTATTTTTTTGGCATAAGGTCTGTGAATGAAACTGGTTCCCAGGATCATAAAATCCAGATAGCTCAATTCAGTCTGACTGATATTGTCCAAAAAATAAACAAATCGACATGAAAAGCCTTCTGGGGATACAGCTCAATTTTAGCACATCTGTTCAGCTTCTCAGAGCAGGCGCATCCCCTGGTATCTCTTAGCATTTATTAGAATCTGCAGATGCTGACTACCCCATCTGCTCTCCTCGCTGGAAGTGAGAAAAGCTCAATAGCGATGGAGATAAAGGACCCCATCTCAGCACACACCTTGGGGGGGGGGTGGGCTCACAGGGGATGCTGCGTGGCAGCCTGGACGCCTGTACCTGGCAATGGGGGGGCAATTACCAGGGGTAACGGGAGGGAAGAGTGAGGGGGTGACGCTGGCCCCAGCCAGGGGAGCGCAGGAGTCCCAGGGGCCCCACTGGTGCCCAGAAAAACTGAATCTGCTCCTGCCGGGCACAGGCTCTGCTGCTGGGAACTTGTTGGAGCCTGACTCACACCTTCCCCTGGGCTCTGCAGCACCTTTGCATGGCGGAGTCTTGCAGGGAATTCACACACNGATGAGTGGTCAAAATACTGCCTTCCAACATATTCCCAGCAGGCAACATGCTTCTCCTGGGGCCCTCATTGCCCTGAGCCTGACATCAAGGAACTGTGACCCTGGGGGGAACACAGGGTGGAAAAGTCCATGTCAGAAGGACTGCAACTGTCTAAAGGACCCATGCTGGACAAATCTGTGAATGACTGCAGTTTATGGGAAGGACCCCCATCAGAGAGTTTGTGAAGCTGCAACACCCAGTCCCCATCCGCTTGCACAACTTGGAGGAGAAGGTAGAAGAGTTAGGAGTGAAGTTGAGCCTGGGAAGAAGGGAGGAGTGAGGGAAAGCTATTTTCAGATTTGTTCCTATTTCTCATGAACCTACTCTATTTAATTGGCAATAAATTAAATTAATTTCCCCAGCTCAAGTCTGTTTTGCCCATGACAGTAATTGCTGAGTGATCTCCTTGTCCTTATCTTGACCCACAAGCTTTTCATCATATTTTCTCTCCCCCTCCAGTTAAGGAAGGGGACTGATAGAGCAGCTCCACGGGCACCTGGCGACCAGCCAGGACCAACTGACCACAAAGACTAATATTGTATTACAAATCTGGGAATATTGTCAAATAATGATGAGCACAAAAGAGGAATCCATCTGATTAATCTGCTGTTAATCAGAGTTTTAAAAAAATATAAATTCATTAAGTAATGAGAATAGAATAAAAGTGTAAGTAGACAGAGTAAACAAGCAAGCATACACATTGAGTGAGCCAAAGATGCTCTGAATAATTATTGTCATCAAACATACATATCTAGGGACTTGATTAAAGCCACACAAAATATGCTGTTAATTCTGCCATTAACTCTTGGAAACTCGACTTCGAAAAATTTATTGCATTTATATTATTACTAAAGAGTTTATTTGAAGAAATATGTGCACATACATGGGTGTAGTAGCTGCATAGAAAAGCTGGGAGTAAGTGACAAGACAGGTCATAAAGTATCAGTATAGGCTCAACTGTCTTCATTGTATAATCACAACTATCTTCTTCGTATAATCACATCTCAGATCAACATCAGGCTATCAGCTTTTGCTATCTCTACAGTGAGGCAAGGTTACTTGTGATACACAATTAGGAGAATCTTAGTGCCCATTAAAAAGCCTGCACTGGCATGGTCTGTTGTTGAGTCAGAAACAAAATCTGTATCAAAGCTTAATGCCCTCCCCTTTCCCTATCCTAACATGTTTGGGTTTTTTTAATATAAAACCTCAAATTTGATTACATCATTCTTTAAGGGTGAGAAGACATTAGCTTTCTAAACAGCTATGGAGAGCAAGATTCTTCCCTGATTTACCTAGCACATTTCATCAATGGAGTTAGACAAAAAGTGTAATTCATTTAAATAATAGGCATTATGCATCCAGAACATCTTTTGACACTACTCTGCCTCATCTCCCAACTCTTCTCTTCTCTTCTCTTCTCTTCTCTTCTCTTCTCTTCTCTTCTCTTCTCTTCTCTTCTCTTTTCCTTCCCTTGCTAAAGATGTAAACAAGTGGTTCTGTGATACTAACAATGCCTCATTTCCTACAGATTTATGTCTGATGTTCAATTGTCAGTTCAAATTAAAATTTTCAGTTTGGTTATATAAGAGCTTCTGTGTCTTCTCTGTCTAATGATCTGAGCTTACATTGTAGCTTTATCTTCAGATGATGTTCTCACAGTAACTCTCTTTTCTCTTGGCCATCCTAGTGTCAAACAACTTGTAACATTTTGTGACATTTACCTCTTTGGTGCATTTATTTCATGCCTGACAATATGTTTTGAATTTTTTTATGGGCAATTAGAGAGTTTGACACAGACAGCTTCAGTCAACATGAAGAGGTGAAACCAAGTTGGAAAAGCATTCAATCTGTCTCCACACTAGATGCCTACATTGGCTTATTTGTGATATTATTTAGAGGGCTTTCTATATATATTGGACTTAGTCTAGGAATGGTTTAAAATCGTGCTCAGAAAGCTGGAAGAGAGTAAGGGGAGGATGCTTGAAGAAAAGCAAGATGACAAAGGTGAAGGAGAAAAGCAAGAAACTAGGACATGCCAGAAAGAGAAGTGTAGTGAAAATGAAGCAGCAGTAGAAGGCAGGGACCTTGGAGGGGAGTAGCTGTCTCTAAACTGGTTGCAGCCTCCTCGTTTAAGCTGTTGTGTTTCTTTAAGGCACCTCTGTGATTTCAGAGGCCTTTCCTGAGCTCAGGATGCAAAGCACTATGCTCTGCCACAACCATATGCATGATCACAGCAAGAGGTGCTCACGCCAAAGGAGAAACTCCTGCAGAAACTGCAGAAGTGCAATTGGCCCCAAGTGTGCAATCAGCCAAGAGAGCAAATGCCTAGAACTGGATCTTACATCACCTGAGCCTTGCATGATGCTGGTGCTTGTCATTAACAGTCTCCACTAAGGGACACGTTCTGATGGTGATCAGACCACAGAACCACAGAAACGTGGTCTGATACAGCTGTGCAATAGGTGGCAAAGATTATGCGTGTTTTATCTCATCCCCCAGACAGATTTCACCGAACGATGAAACTAGTCACATCCATTCAAGCAATTCAGAGAAGCCACATGAAAACGCCTTTCACACAGGCTGCTCTGCTCTGACTGCTTGTGAGAAATGGACACTATGCTTTAAGCAGCTAATTATTCAGTAGCTAGATAGCATGGTGTTGATAAACTAGTTGATTAGCTGTTAACAGTTGTTCAGTTATTCCACTCAGTTTTATTTTATACATGCCACATTACACCATCTTTACTAATCCCTCTGTTTATCCCCTGGCAGTTCAAAATAAGTTGAATCCATGAGAATTATCTGTCTTAAGAACTGTAATACCCAGGTATTGCAGACACAGCAGGCTTTCTGTTTGGTTTAGAAATGACTCAGAAGAGCTCTCACTCACCACCAGGTGCCACATGTCTAAGGAGATAACCCAGTTCAGGTGGCATTTGTAGCTGCTATTGTGGTGCCTTTGGCGATTTCTTTTTCTTAAAATTTAAAATTCATTGTACTAATGATAAGCATCAGCATAACTTGTGTTTCTAGTTTAGAGTAGCTTTATCTAAGATATTTATATCCAAGTATTCAGCAGTTTTAAACATGGAGTGCCTCAACTGAGTGGTGCCAAGCTTTAGAAAACAGCTGTTCTGGGTCTGCACTGTTACTGAGTGCATCAAGCACTGGGTCAGAATAGGACTGCTTGGTGACCTTGAACACTGTGGTCATATCACTGCTCCTCAGTTTCCCCACTGAGAAAAAACATAAAATGGAGACAGTGCTACCGACTTTATGGGGAAGGTATGGTGACGTCTGTAGATGCTGTATGAGCACCACGAGTTGAAGCCCAGATCTACAGGGTAGAAGTCCACGCATGAGGTAATTGTTTGGAGTCTCTTTGTAGTCAATGAAAAAAAATAGGACACTCCAGGGGATGATTTGTCTCACCCTAAAATAGTAACCTAAAATAGGAAAGATGAATCCCATCTTGGAAGTGCCTGTTTGTCTGCAATGACTATAAAAGGAGTCAAGGAAACTAACTCTCAACACTACAAACATGTGAAGTTCATTAAAATTATTCCATCTGAAGGTCTCTGTTGGTCACAGCAGGGACCTCAAGATGCAGCTATTAACCTCCATCCTCTCTCCGTGTGATGAGCCTTCAGATGGAAAAGACCCTTTAACTCATGCAAAAGAGCAACCAGGAGAGTGAAAGAAACTTGCAAACTGCTGTCAGTCTGTTCTCTAAAGAGGTGGTGAGAGAAAACTTCTATGGACTTCTATTACTATGGATTTCTAAAGCTCCAGATTCTGGCTATCTGGCTGAAAATATGTACTCTGCCAGGACAAGGACAAGTGGATGCCATACTTATTGCAGAAGTCCCCAGGGGAACATGGTTTGGTCATAGCTCCACTGTGCTAAGTGCTGTGCTATCAAGCTAGAGACAGTCTGTACCACAAAAAGCTACACGAACAAGACAATCAAAGTATTGTGGTCCGTCCCTAAAAGACGGGCAATTGAGGCAGAGAGAGATTAAAAAGTGACTTGCCCAAATTATATAGGAAGTCTGTGGTAAGACCTTGGTTCTCGCAAAGCACAGTCTATAACCACATGCTTCTGCTGGCTTGCAGCAATATTGGTAGTTTTGGGACAGAGGGATCCTTTTTATCAGGGCTATGCTTATAGATGCTATGTGATTTGCTTTTTTGGTAATTTGGCTAAATTTCTTGCAAGTGAAATGTTTTACAATCTGGTGCCTAACTGCACAGTCTCAATCCCTATCATGGAGCCGGTACTCAGCTCTTTGGCCAGGAGGGGATGGAAGAAATCACTTGAATGATTTTCAAGAGGTTTCAAAAGACTTCATTGCTCAGCCAAAGGATGTGGAGACAATCAAGACTATAATAAGGATAGCTTGAAAACTAGCAGGTTGCTTGGTTCTAATCTCAGCGTGAAGTTAAAGTCTTACAGTTATACGTATGAAGGACCACGCATCAGCTACTGCTAAAACAAGTGTTCAGATTCCAAGCACGGAAAATTCACACAAGGTTTACTTGCAAACTCATAAAGTTTCCAAACTGATGGTTTTGGATTTACAATTAAAGTCCAAGGTCATAAAAGTAATTGTTGGTCTCTGATGAAAAGCACATGAGAAACACTTTTCAAGAGAGATGACATTTTTCCCTCTATAACAAAAAAAAATAAAAAAGAAAAAAAAAGAAAGAAACATCTCAGTTGTCAAATACAAATGAACAAAAGTTCAAGAGTAAATTGTGTTTTGTTGAGAAATGCTGAGTAATGACATGATTCAATATTATTATGCCATAGAGATCACGTACAGTGATTGTAAAAAAACAAAAAGCAAATCTCTGCTTCCAGTACAGAGGATTAATCTTGCCCTTTGGATAGAAACTACATTAACCAGATCCCCAACTTTCATGTTTTTTAATTTTTGTTAAGGATCAATGAAGGTATCAACCATTTTACCCTCATGAGTAAGCAACTTCTAATGGCTGTCAGGATTCTCATGATTACCCGTTATTTATTCTGCAAATTTGAGTTTCCAGTCCTGAAAGTCTTGCATTTGTCACCAGAATTTAAAAGAAAAGCATTGTTTCAGGACAGTTTTATACTGTGATCATACCATAGTTTTATGCATCTTTGTTTCACTTTCTGCAAGACACATTTTTAAACATGTTTTAAAAAACTTTTTAAAAATGCCTTCTCTCTCACACAAGTAACGGAAAGCACTGAAATAAGAACTAGATGGGAATGTTCTGATGAGGTAAAACCTTATCCAAAAGTGGTGGTGTACTCAGTGAGGCTGCTTTGTTTGAATGAGCTTCTGTTGGAAAATAGTTGAAAATGTTGAATCCTAGGGTGAGTCTGGGGAACCCCTGCCTGGATGTCAGAGCATGACAATGCCTCATCTGTCTTCAGTGGCAGGCCAGCAGTCCTGTCCTTGGGGCCCAGCAGGTTGTCTGCCTCAAGTAAAAGGTGACACGTGTAGCTATAATTGAAAATTTTTAAACAACATGTATGTATCTCCAAAAGAAAACACTATTTTGCCAAAAACTAGAAGTTTTAGTCGAATTATACATTTTCAATTGTTGGTGTTTTTTTCTTGTGATTTTTATGAGTACTATGGTAAAACTTTTGAGTGAAAGGCAGAATAAAGTGCCAGGAGCACGGGAGATTTTATGCCCTTAGCTTGCATCCTGTCTAGCCTCAGTTTACTGGGCCCATGAATTCCTGATCACCTCTCAACTTGCAATCATCCGTCCATCAGATAAAACCCTCAACTTATAGGGAGTCAATGGAAGCGTCATGTGGATTTTGCCACAGAAAGATTTAACAGCCTTTCCTATGATTATTAAATTCAGTTTGCCCTTTGCAAATACAGTAAAATCATTTCAAGGAAACTTCATGCTCCTTCCATATATGGATAAAAAATCATCCTTTTCTGCTGCCGGTGCCAGCGGCGGTTACTGCTCTGAACTCCCTTTGTGATCAGCCACAGGTGCCTCAGGTCCTCTGAGCTGGGAGAAAAAGTCCAAATTTTCCCCATGCCTGGATACTTTATTCTCATTCTCACAGAAAATCTCTCCAAGAATGTCTTCATGCCCTGCCCCATGGCATGCTCTTTGAAGATACAGGGCTCCCCACCCTTTTCCCCAATCATTCCCTCTCCTTCCACCTCACAAAAGCTGTTTCCCTTGTACTTGCAGGCCCCCAAAGGTAATGCCTTGGAGAGACAAGGATGCAGGCTTTCTAGTTACCAAAACATTGCCCCTGGGATGTCAGCCTACAGTATTCATGTACAGCTTTTTTAGACAAGTATTTTCATGCCCTTCTCCTCTGCTCCCTTCCCCTATGTTAACAAAAAACATCCACAGAGTTACCTCACTGTCTTTTTTCAGATCCTATAAAGATAAATCCTTTGCAATTGCAGGCAGACAAGTATTTCACATTCAATGCAGAGTCCAGAGAGCTCTACAGTACATGATCCCATACACCAGAAACCACAAAAAAAGCCCTAAAATCTTTGGAACATTATTAGAAGCTTTCATACAAGAAAGACTACCAAAACTATCCTGTCCCAAAGGAAGGGACCAGGCAAAAGTGTGGGAAATGCAGTATCTGAGGTTGCTGCCATAGGCAGGGGGTTTGTTAGATGAAAATAGAGCAGAGGAAGGCAATTCCCCCAATAAAATCCAAAGCCCAATCTATTAGTGGTTAAATATAAAATACAGTACGAACCCTGAAATATAATGACTGGGTTTTGCCTTGAGGACATGATTAAGGCACATAAGCCAAAATGATCTAAGTATTTCAAGGACTTCCCACTGATCACTGACATATGAGAAGAAAGTGAAACCCCATCTTTCCCAGAAGCCATGTTTTGCATTGAAGGGGAGAAAAGAGGACATTCTTCCTTGTTCCTGCGCTTACCTGGCAGAGGCCCTGAAGCACAGAGTTAATTAAGTACAATATGAATGGAGTGAAAACAGACAGGGTCAACAAACAGCAATCAAGTCTTTCTCCAGCGTCTCTTGCAGATATCAGCAAGTTGAACAGCCAGAGTCTTATATGCCAAGTTGTAGATACTAACTTCAGGATCCTCCCTATCCTGCTGTAAACGCCTCATGCTCCATCTTGAAGTGATTTAATCTCTTTCCTCTTACTTCCCATTTTGGAAGGCCATTTCTATGCTTCCAAGAGATGAAAATCTTCTTCTAGCTAACTTGTTTTAGGATGAAATTGTGTGAATTTTGCTTTGAACTATCCTTGAATTTCAGCAATTCTTCTCTTTTCCTGATGTTTACTTATCTACAAAATGTATCTATGAATAGTACACTCAACTTTGACTTTGCTAGGTAAAACAAGCCTAGTTCCTTTCAATCTGCTCTCACAAGACAGGTACTCCTATTTGTCTTTTGACATCACAAAAATCCCTGATCACTGGTTACCTTGTGTTCTGCTCTGTCTTTTTTTTTATCTGTATGGTCTCTGATTTTTCATTCAGATTATAAGATCCTTAGGTCACAAAACATTTTTCTGTTTTGCCTCTATGAGCCTTACAGTGTGCCCTGAAACGTGACTGAGATTCCTAGGTAGTTTGCTGCATCAATACAAATTTTCATAATCAAATCAGCAAATGTATCTGAAACCCCACTACAAAAGGAGGGCTTAATGGCATTGTAAATGTAGTTTTCCTGAGTTTCCAGAAGTCTCCATTTTGATTCCATTAGAATGGGAAATGCTTCATCCAGAATTTTCTATTTTAACACTCTTTTTTTTTTTACCCAACAGAAATCCTGGAAGAAAGATCAAATAAATTCACTGGCTGCTTCTTTTCTCTACTATATTCTGAATGCCCTGACATGCTTGCTTTTTTAAAGGAAAGAAGATGAGTCACGCGGATGAAAGAATACAAGACAGGGAGGTGGCTGAGAACAGTAGAGAAATCATCAGATAAAATACAATACATTTCTTTTATTACATTCAGCAAGTCATTTGGGAGAGGCACTGGATATGGAAATGGAGCAGGGAATGATCTGAAATAATACTGTGTACGTTTCATTCCTCTCCCCAGAGAGTGAGTGCTAAGCATCACTCTCAGCGCAGGGACCAGTCTTCCCCCACAGACTTTTGCCACACGTGGTTTGATCCCTGGCTGGTGTAGCTGTGCTGAGAGAAACTACTAATCTTTAGATAGATACACCAGCAAACTGCATGTCTCCTTGTTCCAGGGAAGGGTGTACTTCTATGGCAGAACAATGCCAGGTTAACTGCGCCCACACTAGGAATGCCTTACATATCAGTCAGTTTACGAGTAAAGCCATCCAAGAATAAACTTGGCTTAAGTTATCACAGCCCTGGGGAGAGGTGTGTAGAATCAAAATGAATATCCAATTAAGGCAGTGATAATTATTGATATTTCTGTCTACGTGCCAGATCTGACGCTCATTAACATTGAATGTTTTATATCATTCTGGTTGTGCAAAGAGCTCTTTAAGTGGATATAAGTTATATCAACCACTACATTTGCATTTTCTTTTAAGCCTTTTCCCTGCACCAGAATAGTGGGAAAAACCCCATAGTTTTAATGAGGAATCTGCCCTGCTTTTAGTTAGTTGGAGGAGAAGATATTTGCAGAATGTAGGGGCACTTGCACATACAAATATCTTGCACCTTCAGGACAATAGCTGAGATACTAATACAAAACTTAGCATGTGCTTTCTCCTTTGCCTTGTCTACAAAGAAATGCAGCCATTGCTGTAAGTGCTTTTTCATGTAACCTGGAAAGAAACATCCTTTCCAAGTGCACTTGAACAATTCTTATGCCTTAGAACCGGTAAACAGTTTGATGGAGAAAATTCCAAACAATAAACATACACAAGGAAAGGAAAATAAATAAATAGTTTCACTCAGTTTTACAAAGCATGTATCCCTGAACAATCTTTCTGTAGTTACATGACAAAGGCTATGTAATAAATATTTGATAATGACATCCTCGATAGCTTATGAGGTGATAATTATTTCCGAATCCATCAAATGGTTCAAAGACTGATTACAATCCAACTCATAATTCTTAGATCATAAGGATTCAATTTCAAAGCTGAAGTATTCCATTAATTACCCCATTGTTTATGGTCAGTAGATGAACTAGATTTGCAACATTGTAGGAGATCTGATGCTTTAAAGGAAAGTGGTTAAATACTGTGCTGTGAACCTATTATTTGTTACCCAAGATGGCAGAACAACCCTGTATCTCCCAGGGGCTGCTGCTTTGGGATAGATTCCTACCCAAACAGAAGAAGTAGAAACATGAAAAAACTTCTAAAGACTTAACATAATTATAATGCATATAGTAGGAGGTCTTACCATAAAAGGGGGAAAAGACAACACTGGGTTTGTGCTGCTTATGAAGTGGTGCTTCCCTAAAGTACTGAGATACTATGATTATCTTCATGACTTTTTGAGTTACTGGCATTTGCAGAGTCTCGTGCTCTTTATTCCCATGGTGATATCTGGCACTGGGATAAAAAGTCTACTAAAGAGTCCAGGTTGAAGCAAAGTGGTGATTGAGAGGATAAGAAAGTAAGATTTTGATGACAGAATAAACAAGCTTGAAACATTTGTCAAATATAAATGAATCAGCTACAAACGTGAAAAAGTCATAGTCCTACATGATATAACTGTGTCTGCAAAAAAAAACAGTAAGCTATGGTTACTATTGCCGCAAGAAGTCTTTCTGCTAGTATAGATAATTCTCTTTGAGGGTGCTAACAAAAGAGCTCTTCCAGTACTAAGGAATGTCCCCTCTAAAGACATTTTTTGGCATAGTTATTGTATTACAGCTTTCCCAACCAACTCTTCTGAAGTATAGAGAAATCCCCAGACAGCTTCTTATAGCCAAGCCATCACGATGACAGGATGTCAGGGTTAGCAGGAAGTAAGCTTACTAAGTATGTATAATCACTAACATAGAGAAAATATGGAGAGAAACATCCCTGTTCCTGAGTATATACATATATGCTCAGCCTCTCTAGCATAGGTTGCTAGATGGCAGAAATGCCTGTGAAATACCTTCTGAACCATCACAGTTACAGTAAAACCAGCACTAATTTTGAGTTGCCTTTATACGGCGGAGGATAAACTAGTGGAAGATTAAACACTAAAACTGAGGAACTAATACCATTTCTGTTATTCTCATGTGCCTTTCTTTTGAGGACATGGGCTTTGACTCTTGCTGTTATATCCAATAGGAAAGGTCTTGATGTAAGATCTCATTAAAATTATACTCATCCAGAATTTGAATTGCTGGCTGATGACACCAACCATCCCAGACGTCTTTAGTGAAAAAACAGCCACGGTACTAACTCATAGAGAAGAAGAAACTTGAATTAGTGGGAATGATCAATTGATTTATCAGCCATTCACTCATTCCTTACCTTATGTCAAGGACTAACAGTAATGTTAGCCAATTTGTAAATACAACTAGCCAGCTTGTTTTTAGTAGGCTGAATAGTTGTCAAAAACTAGAACTTAACCTGAGCAAAATAATTTTTAGTTTTAATTGCTTTTTAGCTTTCTGTTTGTTTTTTCATGTTTTCCAATGCAAAATGTAAATAACACAATACTCAGAACTCAGAAACAATAGAAAGACTGTAACTTTCCTAATACTGGGTAATTTTTTCAAAGTCACCTTAAAGTGACATTTTGAAGTCACTTGACTGCTCTTGGAAATGTTGCCCACTGATACTAAAAATCCACTCAAGTCTTCATCTTCAGAGAGCCTCTTGCAGCTTTTTTATGATTTTTAATGTACGTTCTCCCTGCTTTCCTTTACAGTGCTGGGAAATTATCTAGGCCGGGTCAGGACTAGTTCAGACAAGTGCCCTCCCATTGACCAAATGGAGTAAGAAACTATTGCTTCTAGCGCTGGTGCTGCGGTGTTTCCAGACCAAACTAAAGCAGAAATAGGCTGAGAAGCTTGCTTTTCAGAACAGCTCAGTTAGCATTTAGGTATTTTGGTGCTTGTCTGACTCCAAGCCACTCCCCCCACTCAAGGTTTAGACAGAACACTTTGATATATGTCATGAAGGAGTAGTTAAATGGGAAACTATTCAAAATATACTATGTATACAGCCTTAATTTTATAATAGTAATGTTCTAAAATTAAGGCTCCATCAGTGCAGAAGCATGAGATCATTTCCCAGATTTCTGTTTTAAACCATGAATTCAATATAAAGAGTGTGCATGGGTGTGATATCAAAACCACACAAAGACATTAAAAACATACATCTGTGAAAGCTTAGTAAAGCTAAACTATTGAAAGAAGCAGAAGCTAAAATCCAAAGAATAAGAGCAAAAACAAGTCCACCTTTACAATAGCAAAAATTGCAATAACCCACTTCTGGACAAAGAAAAAATGGCCATTGTGCCCTTTAAAAGGAAGTAGAATACAAATACGCAGACTAAATTGTGGTATAATTCCATTATGTCCACTGACCTTGCCTCCATTGAGCCTGAAAGGTAGCCTCCAAGGACTGCTGCATTTAAAGCAGAAAGCCACATCTTTTGATTTCTTTTACTTCTAGATTAACATGTTTTAGTAAACTGTTTTATCTATTCGTAGTATTTCCAGGTATGTATTTCAACTAGAAAAATCCTGCTGGGGCCAGAAAAGATCTTTGCTCTGCAGCACAGTGAGCCAGAAAGCTGGTAGGCCTTAAAAAGTATAAACACTTCTCTGAGATACAAAGGCCTTGCATAATCCTGGTCTCCAATATAATATTCTCTGCAGCTAGAAATCACTTTAGCAGTTTTAATGGTCAATAGGCAATAAACCTTAAGTGGACCCAAGCCCCTCTTTATCCACGTCATAAATCTGATCTGATAGCAGAGATCAGGAAGCGATGGGCCTCAGGGGAAGCCAGCCGCCATGGCATCCATACGTCCTGCTAAATTGCACAACAACAAGCTCAGTCTGGAAGTGTTCGTTAACTGCTCAAATATGAAAAAAACCCAAATCCCCCAAACCCAACCCTGCTAAGTAGCATTTACATACTGCATTAACTCCACAAATGCTGTGAAAATTCAGTTTTAATTCCATCTTCCCTTGCCAGCAGTGCTTGGGGTAAACAACTGAACTTGGTGTTTGGAAGTTGCATAGCAAAAAGCTTTCAAAAACAGCCAAGATTTATCAGATGGATTAAGACTTTCATGTTAACCCTTATTTAACCTGATTTTCAGGCTATAGAAAGGTTAGATAGAAGAGTTAGATCTGCTAGGAATATACTTGCAGTTGTTGCGACTGTAAACTCCAGCCATCATAAAAACTCTGCTGAATTGGCTTTCTATGAGGACTTGATGATCTGTCATAGCTCTTTTTGTGCATCTCCTCCTAGGGAGTTGGTGACCTTAATACAATTCATTTTCACTTATGTTGGACGTGACTTAAGATAAACTGAATGGGGGACACTGTAATTCCCAGATCAAGTGTCCACACAGGATATGGTTTGAGTTCACACATTTAAATTGCTTAAGTATTTCCAAATGTCCCTCAGTAGAGAATCTGTACCATTATTTGTTATTATCAAAAATCCTAGTAGATATTTAAACAATAAGAAGTATGCTGTATGCGATGAAAAAACCCCATGAAAGTCACAACAGTCTGCAACACAGCATAGGACTTAAATAGATCATCTCGATCTTTAGTCAGTCTTTTCTGTCTCAAAAGCAAGAATGTGACAGCTATGTCACTGCTCCATATGTAGTTAGTTAGTTGGGCCACATTACGATTAAAACAGTATGCCATCAGAAGCCCTGCCTAGGACAAAGCTTCATAGTTATTCTCACATACAAACACAGGCACAGGCATACGTACTCAGAGGTGGAGAGAGTTGTGTCTTGGCTAACTCTTAACCGCTCCTCACTGCATTCAGTTTTCCCTGTTCATCCCAAACCTGGTCAGTTTCATTGGTAAATACTTTAATTCATTTCCATGTTGACAGCTGAGACCCAGCTCTCTGTTTTGGCCAAATTCACCCCTCACTTAGCTCCGCTCACCAGGAAGAATTAGATATTTTTTGCAGAACGGAGATGAACAGCTATAGAAATTTTAGATAGCATTTTTTGTAAATACCATCCCTAGATTAAAAATGAAATAGATTAAATTGTGACACTTGTTATTTAGGAACATTCAGGCACATTCGTTCACTGAACAGTTGTTCATAATTTTTCATGAAATATGGGCCTTCACTGGAGAGCACTTACCCGGCAGAATATAAAAAGTAAAATAAATTAATCTAAGTTCAGGAATTAAAAAAAATCAAAATTTGTGTGTCAGTGCTGCAGATAATTTGCTGCCTCCTTGGATTTCATCAAGGAAAGCAAACATATGGGTCACATTACAGAATTGTATGCGAACATATGGTACTGCACCAAAATGGTAAGATAAGTGTCACAGGGAAATCCATGATCCATTTTGGGCCTCCTGGTGCTCAGCAGTCAACTTTTCTTTTCTAGCATGGCAGAATGTTTTGAGTTAAATAAATGGCCAGATATTTTGGTAGCAGTTTTAGAGTGGCTTGATCAAGCCCCTGAGAGGTACATCATCCTGGCTGCATAGATCTTCTCTGTACCACCAGGAAGGCAAAGAGAAATATAAATCAAAAGATTGCGCTCTGAAAGTTTTATAGCTAAAGTTTATTTGCTTCAATACCGAGTTATTTGAGGGATCAGGGAAATCTATTGCTCAGTAGGGAGATTCTTCATTTAAGAAAACTTTCTGGATAAGTTTGATCATATTTATAAGCGCAATGTTCAAATATGGTGGAGTGATGTTATCGTCCGTCTGCCACTGTTTTTGTTTGCATGTGCCTAAACTGAAAAAAGAGGACAAATCCTTATTTGTCCTGTCAGGTTTATACTTCAAAGAAACTAAAAGCTATGCAAGCTTTCTTTTCTTCCCAACCAGGTGGGGAAGCAGTGTTTTCATGTAAGAAGAAAAGGTCTTAACTACAAAGAAGTTTGGTAGAATTCTCCCAATTTAGAAACTTCATCTTTTGCAGATGGATGTTAAAGGTGTATGTTGATATTGAGGGTTTTCAGCTCCTGGATGACAGCTTTATCTAATACTATGTATTGAATATCAATATAATTCCTATAAGGTAGAGGACTAAATCAAAACCCCTGAATATTCCAGAGAGCAGAAATAAGCTTTGGGCATGAGTCCTCAGATCTGCTGCTTCAGGTCACCTCTTCATGTTTTTAGAGTTAGTCATTGCAGTGTACCCTGAGATTTTATTCTCATACAAATAAACTGCTTACTTGTACTTACAGGTATTTATTTAGCTATTCCCTAATAACAGAGAAGCTATACATTTATCCAATGCTTTGAAGCCTATTTCAGTATCCCAAACCTTAAAACTGTGTTGCTACCTTCTCAAGCTTCCTAGAGCTGAATTTAAACATTTTTTTAGATAGGGACCAGACATGGGCTACACACCTAATAGCCCTTCACTCCAGGAAAGGGAAAGTTATGAGATATATCATCAACCTAATTAAAACTTAGGGACAGAAGAGATTCAGGCCTCAAAACCGGGTAAACAAATTCCAAAATTTGAAGCATTTTGTAAATATAGACCTACGCAACACTCTACAGCACTCATTCCAATCCTGCTCCGCTTTCACATATAAAGCCCCAAAATTTAGCTGCTCTACTGCTCCGTTTACCTTGCTTTCTCCCTCTTAAGGACAGTATAAAATTCCCACCTCTCAGTGTGTTTCCTGACATTGAGGGACTGGAGGGAAGCAGATGAGAACTGATGGCTGCTGGAGTGAACAAGGAAAAGGGAGAAGCTTATGAGGTATAAGAAAAAAGGAGCGTAAGGTAATCAGTGAACTGTTGTCATAGACAGGACAGCTGGGACTGCTGATTATACTTCCTGAAAAGGCTCATGTCTGGCATCTTCCCTAACTTTTGGCAGGGGCTGCCCGTCACAGGGACAGAAGCAGGGACAAAGCACGGGTAGCAGTGAAGTGGGATCAGGCTGTTGGAGATCAAAGGCACGGAGACTGTTGAAGGAGTAAGATGGTGTCAAAATATATTACACATAATTGATCCATCCATGGGGTTTTTTTAGCATGAAACTGATATCTGAAAATACAGTATTAAAAAAAGTAGTCATTTGGGTTATGAAGTCACAAGTTAGGGAACTCCAAAGTGGAAGCTAAAAATGAATTTTGACTTAGATTCATCCTGGTTAAGGCATGCAATAATACAGACTTTTTGTAGAGTTGATGGCGGTACAAAAGCATCTCTAGAAATCAAGCCGCTTCACCTAAAAGCAGCCTTTAGCAGTGTCTCTCATGCTTCACTGTATAGAGAGACTAAGCACTGAACTAATTCCCAACAAAAAGGTCATAAAGTTAGATATGGTGAATATCAACCCTTTAGGTGTGTAGTCTGGCACACTATTTAACTGTGTGCTTTAATATGAATAATTTTAAAGTATGTCGTTATTCTACTAATATTAGCTATATATAGTGTTACAATGATAATGCATGCTTTAAAACATAATTTTATCCGGAGATCTTGTGTCACCAGCACAAGAAGAAAGATAAAAAGATATACGAACCTGAAGCAGGAGAGAGACTTTTGTGCCCTATTGACGCAGTTTGCCAAGTGGCTTGGCACGATTAAGAAAAAAGCATTGCTGGAAGCTTATCCAAGAGCAGATCCAGTTCAGCAGCAGATACTAGCTTAGTTTAAAGCCACTGGATTAGAACTTGGATGGAAATTTAAACATGTACCTTGGTTTGAAATAAGATGTGATTTAGTAGCTTAGTGGAAACAGACACTGGCTGCTTTAAAGTTTTTTTTTTCTCCCCCTTTCTTAAAGTATCTCATGTCTCAGATATGCTGTTATTACAATAACTATACTGCCAGATGAAATAGCAACATTTTGCCTAAATTATTACTTCTATGACTGTTTAGTTTTATGCAGTAGATTATCATGACACAAAGACTGTGTGGCATTTGAGTGATCTACAATGATTTTCATGTGAAGGGCATTGTCTGTGTAGTGTATCAAAAGTTTCAATATTTCTTTTAAATTGTTAAGTATATAAAGGTCTCCTACAAGTAGCAGCTTTTATGTAAAATCAACCGCCCTTCTGTGATTTTTTTTCTAAGAAGCAGTTCCAAAAAAAAGGGGAGAAAAAAAGACATCTTTGTTAGTTGCCTACAAAATTGGTATTTTGAAACTAAATCCTTTCATGTATTAGGAAGTCTTCAAAAAAAAAATACTCAGAGCTGACAAAGAATTCCACTTTCCCATGTTCAGCATCTGAGTTGGCTGGAAGGAAAAAAAAAGCATGACAAAAGATCGCTGAAGCAATGGCAAAATTATTGCTTGTAGCTGAATAGAAGCATTACGTGCCAGGGTGGAGGGTTGTTTTTTGTTTTCCCCATCTTCTCAGCACAGAAATAAACTACACGTCTAACAAGTTTGGAGAAGTCAGGCATTTCCAAACATTAGGTTGGTTCTATCTGTTCATGCTACAAGAAAACATTGTGAGTCACCATAATTGAGTCAGACTGGCATTAATCTAATAAAATTAAGTTTGGGCCTGGTGTGGATCTGCTCATTAGGACTTGTCCATTTCATACCTTGGTCACCTCAGAATACTTTCGGCAACTATTGTCAAATCACTTTAAGTCCCTGGGGCAAGGTCTGTCCTCTTCTTATTTGCAGCTGTAATGTCAAGATGCACAAGGCCCTGAACCTTAATTCTTGATGTTCTGAACATGTATTTAAGTCTCTCTCTGGGATTCGCAGAGCACTGTACGAGCATGAATGAAGAGCGGTGATATCATTCCCTTCTGTTCATACAGATCCATCAGGAAAAAGACAGCTTAAGGTTTATTATACCAAATAAGGAGAATGAAAACATAAGACAAGCCCTGTTCTCTAGTCAGGCTAAAGACACACATTCTTTGTGTTCACAACCCCTATAGCCATTTCTGTAGATGCTGCGTTTCAAGCATTGGCTACATGCAGTGTATCTTGAGATGGGAAAGTTGTCTTGCCTAAATAAAAATTACTTGGAGGGATTCACATTACCCAACTTCTGCTACTGAAAAGTTACAGTCATCATCTAAGCTAGTCATCTAGACTCCTCAACAATCAACAGGGAGAGATGGCTGCCTACAGAAGATGATTCACTGTAGACACAGGCCAGGGCAAGTCATTCTCTGGAGATAGCCATTTGTCCCCAGTGACTACTAGTCAAGTAGTTCAACCTGCTACCTAACTATTAAATAGCTAAAATTAGTGAGATGAATCCCACACAGTGATGCTGTCTGAACTAGATTAAATTTCCTTAGGATAGGTATGAGCAACAAAATGCCTCTGTTTCGCCACATTTGGCAACTCTAGAAGAAACAGTCAGACCAAAACCAATCAAAACTTGGCTTGCAGAGGTAAAGATAGCAATGAAGACATACTGGGATAGCACTGACTGCAAATGACATGTGGTACCCTTGGTGCCCAGAGGGCTTATGCTCTAGGTCATGATGCAATCACATTTTTGCTTTGTTGTGTAAACAAAGAGTAACTCTACTTATAGAAAGCAATTACAATTTAGCATTTCCATACTGAGCCAATCAAAACCCTTGGAGGATCAAAACAGAATTAAGGTGGTAAAGTGCAACTGCGTTCAATGTTTTGCCCTTGCCCTGGTGCTCCCATGCAAGGCAGGGAGCAGCTTATCTTGGGATAGTTACTGTTTCCCAACTGCAATGGTCTGCCTACTTCTGCTTCAGTCACATCTCAGATACTAACTGCTGAACTGCAATGAATTTTAGCCCGGAAAACTGAAATACATGCTGTTTTGTTTTGACAAATTGTAACATGGCCTGTCTTCCTGGGTAGCTGGAATCATGGGATGACAGAATACATAGTGGCAAGAAAAACTCCATCAGTGCCAAACAAAGCCAGTTTCTGCTTCTAGATCAGAATTCTTAATGAAGGAAGGAAAAAAAAAGAGCTTACTGTGGAGGCATGCCCCTGTGTAATTGCAGTACATTTCTTGGAATACAGTTCTATAGCGATTCATAGAGTTTGGAAAGGTTAGGTTACACTGAGAGATGGTTTTATTCAGCCACCAGAAATCCATCGGATATGTTTTAGAGAGGATTTCCTGCTTCTACTGTGCAATATGTGCAAGACCCTGACCTGAACTTTTGTGTCACACTAGCAAATACTGCTGCTATTCAGGCAAGTCTGGTACTTTGCTGATTTCTCCATTTTATGAATCAAATGAAACCAAACCAAACCCACAGCAGTTTGCTTCAAGCTAAAAAACTGAACTCGTTACTGAGGGAATTTCTGAAAAGTACATGCCCTTTAACTGACTAGGTAGAAAGTACACTCTTTCTACAGCAGATGAGGGTGGCTTTGTGGAAGATAAGTATATAATTTTTGCAAGTCTGGATACACTGCAGCAGTTTAAGATGATAAAGCCCCTAGCTGTTTGCTCTGCCACCCTACCAGAGTTTACTATCCTACTGTCAAGTCAGGAGTTAGGAAAAATATAAAGTGGTGTCAACCACTTCAGCCAAAAACAGAAGCATCATTTAATAGTTTCTGGCATAAGCATGAGGTGGACAGCTGGAGGCAGAAACACTATAATAAACCTCCACAGCAAGGTTACCCAAGATGATCTGCTAGTTTCCCAAGTGAAGGGCTTTCAAAGTATATTTTTATAAGTTTATTAAGCATAGTGATGGAAAGAGACTTCTTTTGAGTTGCCTACCATTAGGTTTTGTGCTGATAAACTTGAGCTTTAAGTTTATCCCTATCAAAAAATCTGAGTAGAGCAGAGGATGAACAGAAAACTTTCAGCCCCTCCCTAAACTATGAATGCTGTACTCAGAAATATTTTACCATTAAACAGCCTAATCATTTACAGTGAGGGATGACCTCAATATCTCACTGAGTCCTATTGGTAACGTTACAAGGCTCTCCAAATATATCATTATATATATTATATATCACCCAATAAGAAGCCAGATTTAGACTATTTTATGATGATGTAGTAGAGAAGAACTGCATTCTACGGCATTTAACAAAGGGCACAAAATTGCCAAACCAGATACAAATCTTTCAGTGACTCTTCAGATACAAGGTGGAGCTACTTATTCTTGAGCAAGCATATAGGTCTTTGGCTCTGAAGTCAAACAGTGATGATAGAGTAAAACTAAAGAACTAAAAGAAATCCAGAATATTTAGAACATATGCCAAGTCCACAGACATGACTGGGGCCAAGACTCTTACAAGAACATATTTTTTTTTAATGTTTAATGGCTACTTAATAAAGCTTTCTTGGCAGTCATGTCACTTTGCTACAGTTCCTAAAGATTTTCAAGAAAAGATTCCATTTAGTTTTCCTTTTCTTATTTCTTTTTCTAAGCCACTTGTGTGCAGATCATATGGCAACCAGTCTGAGTGAGAAAAGTAAGACTAGATGTCTGTGGACAAGCTCAAACACTCTAATTGCAGACCAGCTGTTATTCCCATTTCCAAGCTACTCAAACCCACTTGCAACTCAGGTCTCTTGTTTCAGCTTATTGTTCAGCTGGAAAATCAACTGAAGGGTAAGAAGCAAAAGAGGAGAAACCAGTAAGACATATCAGATCTGACTACAAGCAATACACCTGGAAATGAAAACAAAAATATCAAGACAATCTGCACTGAGCGCGACTGTGATGATGAATGGAGATATATAAATGTGCAGACTGACATCAGCTGAGAATCTGGCCCTCTATTTGCAGTGTTTGTACAAGTAAAAAGTTGTGAGTAGACTGCCAAATTGCCATATAATCTTCTGCCAGCTGTGGACCTGCTGTGTCTGGGCAAATCGGCAGCTTCCTTTTGCTCCACAGATTTTCACAAGAGTAATCCAGAAAAACAGCCTCTGCACTTTCTCCGGGGAGCCCTGGGACACAACTTGCCCAGACCTACATATGCCAGGGAAGCCAGACCACCAAGTCCCAAGGAAACTCATACCAACCTCCCTACCCAAGGAGGAATGCCTTTAGGAGTTGTGCTCTGAGAAGTAAAATCTTGCAGATGCTCCTCTTTGGGTCATGTAATTCTGCCCTGCCCCACATTCAGGGCTATGTTGTTAAAGCAATAACTTATCCTTAATTGTCTTGGGTGAACTTGTCAACACCAGCCTTTTTTTTGCTTCTTGTGTGCTTTGCAGATGCTCCCCTCTGTCTGTAACAGCATGAAAAAATTATCAACAGGAACATGCATAGACATATGCTCAGAAGCTATCTCTATAGTTCCTTATATTTTCCAATCATCTCAGACTTTTGAACCTTTATATGTGCAGCCAGCTATGCTGAATTCCTAGAAACAATTTCATATATATTGCAAAGAGCTCTTTAATGCCAAGACATTCTTTTCCTCAGCCAATTATTTTTGTCACAAATGGCAGCATGAGTAGCTTCTGGTATAATCACACTCCTTTTAATTACTGAATCACCCATACCCTTCCAACTGCATTCTGAATTGTCATCCTCCTTGTCAGAGACAAGAACAATTTCTTAAACACAAGAGCACTGATATTTACTGTTGCCAATTTTTTTTCACAGCAATATATTTCCTCTCTCTACGAACAAAACTGCTTGAAACAGACCTAAGCCAGAGAGTAAGAATATGTCATTTTTTAGATTAACTTCTGCCTCTAGAAAAAAATGACCAAAGATATAAGTTGGTGTAGCAGGTTTAATTTCAGCAGTAGAAAGGTAATTTTAGTGAGATTTCCCCAAATAACTCTAATCAAGGCCTTAAAGAGATCTTAATTTTTATGAGCCTAAATTAATTGGCCAGTGTTGTGGTCAGGCTACAAAATTAAAATTAAAGACAAAAATTCCCCTAAGCACTCCCATAAGCCTTACGGTCACAGGCAATAAGGTCTCACAAATGGCACCTGATGATGTTTCAAACATTCACTCCAGGCAGTTGTTAATTGCCATTTAAACTTATTCTAATTACATGCCAACATATGGGCTAAACAAAACAAATGGGATGGGAAATTTAAAAGCTGAAAATCAATTACTGACCAGAACTAATTTTCCATTTCTTAGTATTGCCAATCTGTTGGATACTGAGGAAGACAATTTTTAAAATCAGATGTTTTAAATATCTAAAATGTTTTACTGTGTTTATTTTTCTTTTGAAGGCTAAACATTTTCTAATACCTATAGGAAATACTGAAGTGGGGGTTTTTTTGTTTGGTTTGTTTTTTTCTTTGTAAATATTGTCTTATTATATTAGCAAATAAGGATTTTCTATGTCTAGATTTGGTATGGTTTTCCCTCTCAAAGCATTGCTGAAAGGGACACACATAATCCCTTCATTTTTTTGTGATCTGCACTGTCCCAAAACCAGCCGGAGTAGCCAAGACAAAGACAATGAGTTAGGCACAAATGTTAGTGAAATCATTTTTTCCTTCTGGGATGTGCCTGTGACATTGATTCATTACTCAGAGACTCATTACTTTGGATAAAGCTACAGTGATTTACAGGACAAGACATTTGCATTTCTTTCATGTCCCCATAAAACACAGACATTGGTATTGAGCTAACTGCATAGACAGAGACACAGAAATAGAGATGCAAAAAATGACATTTATCTGTCCACAGAGTTATCAAATATGTCAGTTAGAACTTAATTAATCATAAGGGCCTGTATATATGTTTGGATATGTCTTCCTTTCATCCCTGTTCTTGATATTTTGTTTCCATTTTTACTTTTCATCTTCTATTAAAACACAACATAGGAAATTAGATTAAAAGAGGGGAAATTATATTAAACAAAAGGAAATTAAATTAAGCAAAATTGTTACAAGGCTGTGAAAGGTTTGACTGAAACCAGTCTTTGGAAATGAATGTCTTCATACGTCTTCTGGCACAGTGATAGCTCTCAAGTGGCCACCATGATGTTCAGAAAAGGCTATTCTTTCTCTGGTAACCAGAGGAACTCTTGGATTCCGATCTACTTTTCTGTCCTGCCTCTCTGCTTCAAACTCAATGCCAGTAAAATACTGGATGTCATCACAACCTGAGTCTTCTTCGTCTTTATAGAGTTGGCTATTCTGACCACAGTCTCACATGCAGCTGACTGTTCCATTGTACCTGACAACAATTTACTTCTTGCCATCATAAGAGCCAATTCAAGAAAGAAATACAACAACAAGGATTTTTTAAATGTAAGGTGGGATTCTGATGGGGTGGGATTCTGACCTGGTTGCAGTTTGTGAGTTGGAAGTTGTGGGGCAAAAGCCTGCTTTGCACTTGTCTAAATTTTCATAATCTTTCCTGAAGCATTCACTACTGGCCCTCTCTCTATTAGATATTCCCAGGAGAAGGAGGAACTATACTTCTCCCAACACTCTCCATGTTTGAGGTGGGAAAAGAAGGACACAGATGTAGGAATCCAAATGAATGATGGCAGGATAGTGTCTCTACAGATGTTTCCAGTTGCTGGGCTTACAGGAAAGAGGACACAAGGAAGAGAATGCAGGGATGATGGTCATTAGAGGTCACTCTCCTCTGCTCACTTCTCCCCAAGTTCCATGGCATACTTTCCCAACCGCTAATGAAACCTAATTTTAAATTCTCTGCAGACGGAAAAGACTGGTTATTTGTTTACTGTTTGTAATCAGACCTTTTAAAAGGAATTTTTTAAAAGGGAAAAAAAAAGAAGCCCAGCAGGGTTGGGAAAGCCAACAGGAATTTCAAAAGATACCATCTGTCAGAAATCTTAGGATAGAAAAGTATTAACGTCATGAAATCTACTTCCCAATTCTACAAAATTGGTAGAAATTCATAGAATGTTGCACGTAGAATTAGCTCATTCTCACAATTGGGTTGGTGGTTTTTTATTTTTTTTCTGGGGCACATCCAGTTTAATTTAAATACTCATGTACAAGAATAGCTTTGTAGCTTCTGTGGTATGTAGACATGGTCAGAAAAGAATTGAGGCAGTTTGGAGATGCACAAAGTGCTGTTCTACCCCAACCTGTAGAAAATGTAGACATGATGTTGCCAGGGATATTGCATTTACATCTCAATTCATTATAATGGGTGGATGGAAGGAAGGACAGAGGGAGGAAGGAAGGCAAGGAAGACGGAAGGAAAGAAGTGAAAAAAAAGGAGGAGGAAGGAGAAGGAAAAGGAGAAGTTAGGAGTAAAAAAGGGAAAAAACAATCAAGTTGCTATTGAAAATGGACAGCTGTCCTTTTTTAGCATCTCTTTTGTGTACAAAAATCAGTGGGTGACAAGGGGTTACAAAGTTCGAAAAAGACACAGTGAACTTGCAAATTATTCAGATGAGGTACAGTTTGTGTCTTCTCATCCTTTCAGTCACGCAGAGCCCTAACTTGTGCAGCCGTGTACGATGAGATGTGCAGAAATATGACTTAAAAAAAAATTATGGTTGGTAGATTTTACTCTCCATAAAACTAAGTCGAAGAGTTTGTTAATATTTCAGTGCAAAACACCACTATTCTTTCATAAACTAGCTTGAAAACAGATATGTTTGGACTTTCATAAAAAAGCTTCACATTGAAAATCAGTTTTAAACCATAAAAAAAAGGCAGTGCATTTTCTGGTCTGACATCTACATCATTTACCTGCAAGATGGGATATGGGAGAATTGCTGTGATCAGATACCCTAATACACAAAAAATCGTGTAATAGTATCGTTAGTTTCTCATAACATGGTAAATATGGTACCAATCAGAAGGACTTTCTGAACCTTACCTTTGTGATTTCAATTAAAGGAAGGAAAAAACACAAAATAAAACAAAAAAAGAAATCTGTTGAATAATACAATTTTTCTCCAAATGATTTTTCCACATTTGCTGCCAAAATAAACACATGGTACATGTTAGTCTGTCGGGCCCACATTAACTCATCAGCTGTAGGAACTGCAGTGATTCATTTGCCAAAACCTGTTGCGCTACATCCCACTGTTTTTAAATTGTAACTCCAAACATCCTTTCAGGCTTGCAAAGGGTTTTAAGCACAACTTACATATATAGCATTTCTAAAATTACTCTCCACACATCTTTAAAGTCTTGGCTAGGAGAAGTATAACCAGCCTGTCACAAGTTGGATTTCAATTCCTTTTCTACCTAATTGCACAAGGTTTAAAATAGTGTCCCTGTCATCTGGGACACAGAAGGCGAGGATGTGCTAAACTGGTTTGCTTTGCTTCTGATGGGGAGCCGTGCAAGCAGTCCAGGGACCAGCTGTGCCTTGGCATTGCTGTATTCTGAGATTTCATTGCTTTCTATGGAAAAAGAGACCTCGTCATAGTCTCCTAACGTGCAAGTGGACTTTTTGAGAGTCTTCAAACATACCTTGTTTTTTTTAAGGATTCTTGATGGTGTCGTCCAACTCATATTTTCTGTAGTAGGTAATTTTATGATGGGAACCCTCAATGCATCGCTCTAAAACACTCCACAGGAGATTAAAGAGGAATTCACAGGCTTTCCTGATCATTAGTAATCTGGACATTAAAGCACTCTCCCTCTGTTCTGTGGTAGACGTGGCTTTACACAGAGCACTGGTTTGGTATTATAAGTGGGTAGCTTGATGGGCTGGGATGTCCAAGCTGAAGTAAAAAATCAGAAGAGAAGAAAAAGTGGATGCAAGACCCTGAGACCAGCTGGAGGGGACACACTGACACCAGGACCTACTTCCGGTTTTCCTCACCACCCATTGCCAGGGTGAGCTGGAAAAAAAAGTGTAGGAATTCCTGTAAACCCAGATTACTGGCCAGTCTGGAGGTCTTTCGGTAAGAGAAAGGAAGCTGAAACATGCAACCTAAGGTAATTGCAACAGCACACGTCATTACAATTTTCCCCCTTAAGTTGGTGCTTAGAAAATTCTCAAATGTGCCAAGATTTTTCCAAACAAGCTTTTATTCCTCTCTTTTTCCTAAAGCAAAAGAGCGACTGATCAATGCATTGATGTATGTGACTTGATCTGTAGGCTAACTGTAGATTTCTTCAGGGTTTTTGAACCCTTTGAACAATTATTAATGCTTCAAATCCCAGGGTGCAGTAAAGGCAACAAGAAAGAAAGTGGTTGATGGACCCCATTGACCGCACTGTTTTAGGTCATTGCAGCAAGTTGGGAGGATACAAAGAAAACAAGAGACCTGTGGTGCCCCTAAGGAAGATTATTCTCATTCGGGATATTCAGCCAACACACTTCAACATTTCCTCATGTTAACCTTTCCTCCTCTCCCCCCTTCACTCTGAGAATTAATTTTCAGTTAGGACTATTCTAATAAATATGCATATAAAGAGCACTGAGACACATTTTATTACATTACTAAAGCGATTTTGAATATCTTTCAGATATTATTTTACCTTTGAGTAATGCACTGAAATTAACAAGCATTTCTAAACCATTTCTGCATGTAATTAATTTACTGAGATTCCTTCCAAACAATAGATTATATTTACTCACTATATTTTCCCCTGGAAGTCTTTAGTCTCACACTATTAAAACTATAAGTAAGGGAGTCTTGACAGTGTAAAAGACTGGTATTAGCACTGTATGGTCTATTACCTGTAGAAAATTTTCCACAGTCTTTTGAGACAGAGGTGACCTAAATTGTTTCTCATATCTTCCAACTCAGGAAAGAAGTCAGCAATAGACTATCTTTTCCTCTATTATTTTTGTCATCACGACTGTGAAATTAGGGCAAGGGAAAGGCATTGAACATCCCTTGTGTCCAACTAAATAAACAATAAGAAATAAACAGTCCTTGTCTCCTTGCATCTCCTAGTTTCCGTAGGAGTAGGTACGAGATGTGTGCAGCAACACACATGTTCTCAGGCACTTCTGCATAATGTGCTTCAGATGCTGCCTCTGGCAAGAGCATGAATAGGTCTTTGCACTTCATCCATTTATATGCAGCCAGGTGCCATACATTCATGTGATATATATACTTGTGATATAAATATTTGCTCTTGAAAAATGACCACAGCTTTCTGCAGAGTAAGATCAGACTTTATTCACCTGAGCTGGCACTCTGCGAGCAACTTTGATCCTTGAAAAGCTCAGTGTGTCTCAGGGAAGCTCCCCTCCCTTCACCCAGTGATTTCTCATAGGTGACATTTGTCCCTGAAGTAGCAGCGAGATTCCTACAATGACATATAACATTTTGCAGCAAATGATTGCGAAAAAGGAAAAAAACTATTGCTTATTTTAATTCATCTGCTTCCACAGTGGTTCCTCGGTAGGTCAGACCACGCTGGAGGAAGAAAAGGTGCTCTACTTTTTTGTTTCTCTTTGTCACCATTTGAGAAGAAAAAAATACCCTGCCTGATTCCTGATCCAACTCATCTACGTATCTTCCACCTGCAGCAGGATCTTGAGACTCTGTACCTGCTGAATAAGGAATTCTTTCTAGATGTTTGTTTTCATGCATGTTGGGTGGTCTTCTCAGACTGAGTGTTTTTCAGATGAACCACAAGAGAATATTTTATCCTGTTTCCCAAAATATCCTTTATCATCTTTGCAATTCTTGTATTTATTTACAAAATCGTTTTCAGTAAGTGTCAGAAGGGACTATGAAAACACACATACAAGTAGAGATACAGACACAAAGCGGTGCAATGTTAGGAAATTTTAATAGCCATAGAAAAATGCAGATTGGAAAGATGCGCTGAGAACGGAGCAGGACAAAGGCCTTACGTGGAATTCCGGGTAATAAAATGAAGAGACACTTCGGTGCATCTCCAATTTTGGATTGTATACACTCACAGAGGGTGAAATCCTGGCTACATCTCAGCCAGTGGCATGACTCCCATTAACGTCAATGGGGTCATGATTTCATCTGCAATGCACGAAGGAGCCTGCCAGCTCTTCTGTGCTCCTGGGGAGAAGAGAGGGGCTGCACCACATTA
Source organism: Tringa tobata (assembly GCA_033628505.1). NCBI lineage: Eukaryota > Metazoa > Chordata > Aves > Charadriiformes > Scolopacidae > Tringa > Tringa tobata. The sequence continues at coordinate 4,528,777 of JAHREE010000280.1, forward strand.
TACCTACTGCCTCTAAGTGACACTCAGCTCTGACATACACAATCGGTCCAACCTTTGAAACTTTTCTCGGGACACTGCATTTGGTTTTGATTCATGTGGAAATCTGTGCCGTTATACAGAGTTTCCAAATCCTGTCTGTGTTGCCAGCTAACCACAGAGGAAGCAGCTTCCAGGACTCCCTGTGACATTTAGGAGGAGAGTCAGGCCAGCTCTGCATGGTTTTCAAAATCCCAGTCTTCACATAAAAGTTGTTTTTGGGGAAGGAGAGGAACACTTGACTGCCGCAAGCACAACCGGTTTCTCAAGAAGTTCTGCTCCCTGCACTAAGCCAAGGCAGAAAACTGCTAAATTACTATCTCCACCACAGGCGCACAAAAGCTTCACTCGTTCAGAGAAAATAGCAAACCATGCCTGTGCTTCAGAAATTAAGCCAAACTTTTTGTCCTGTCTCTAAATAGAATATAATTTTATTTCATAGCCCCTTTTTTTATACTTTTATGTAAAATGGAACTTACGTTTCTCTGTGAATTGATCAGTCTACTCCTGCGTAAGGCCAAGTGTGCTTTACAATTCATCTTTTCTCTTCAGCACTGACAAAATTCAACTTGTTTCGTCTTCATCTTTGGGATGGTAAAATTTGATTCAGGGATCATAAGAGACCAGTAGTGTTCAAGGTGGTCTCAGGGAAGGGAGACCATCTGGGCTCAGGGACAAAGCTTAGGGGCAATATCTTGCCCTGGGCAGCCTTGGGGCTCCCCAGAGATGCAGCACGGGGGGCAGCAAGGATGCTGATCTGGGCCCAGTGGCCACACACATAGAAAGGGGATTAGGGTTATATTCTACTGATTAACACAGGAGTGAAGACTATGTTGGCACTGTGCACAGGTGAGACTTTGGTTCAAATACAGTGGTTAATCTCCTTTCCATGGAAGGGTGGAGTTGCAGAAACACATAATCAGATTTTAACAACTCCTGACAGAGATAAACCCTTCACAGTTCTATAGGTCTTCTTCCTCTTTAAACCATTCTTTCTAGTTCAAAATGTCTCAAAATCATACTGCAAACTTGTATACCTACCAGTCAGATATAACCCAACACGGGACCACATGCTCAGCTCCTGAAGAGCCAGACATTGTAATGCCTTTCAGCTTATATTTCCTACCTTTCCTTCCTTCCTACCTAGCTTCTGCAATGTCCTTGCAACTTTATGTTCACAAGCAGGCAGCCACCTATTCATGTAGCATGTGGAATATGCTATAGCTCAACTTAATGATATTTGATAAAGCTATAAAAGAGTCATAGGAATGCTGTGCCTTTATGCCATGACTTCTGTGAACGATTAGAGCAAAGAACCTGAGAAAAATCACTTTGTGATGCCTGTCCTATGCTGCTGGCAGAACATAAAAATATAAAGCCATGATTAATCAAGTATAACAGTTTCTTTTAGATGACATTGGGTGAAGGAAACAACACCTGCTCTTTAAGAAGTGTGACCCAGGATTGTCCTGTCAGCTAGTATTTACCTGTTATGGCGAAGCATTGCAGCTAGTCACAACTTCTGATTCAAGACTTCTTACCATTGTAGTTTTCCCTTCCACAGGTGAGGGCTGAAGGCTTCCCGTTCTTGCCCTATGAAAGAGGAGGGTAAGGAACAGACAGGGATCAGTAGCTAGAAATACAGTCCAAAGGAGTTCAGGCTTATTGCTGCCATGTGTGGAGGATGGAGGTAGCAACTGCTGGATTAGGGGTTTTGTTCTGTGTTTGTCTGCTGTGTAAGGGAAGTAGAGATCACAGCTGGGATCCCATTGGAGTCCTCCACCACCCCAAGGGCTGGCATCAGGATGGAGCCACAGCTCAACGCTCATTTGGAGCTGGGATCAACTGCCCCTTTCCTTTCTGCCCTACCCACAGCTGTTAGCCATTCCCAGTTGATAAATAACTCATGAGGAAAGAAGCACAAGGAGGACAACTAATGAGCAATGTGAGGGTTGAAGGCTCAGACATGGATCTAAGGGGCACAGAGGGGACAATCAAGTACCACACCCTGAACTGCACCCATTGCTCCCAGAAGTGGACTGGGGACAAAGGAAGGACACACGACTGCTGGGATCCCTGCCAGCGGTGGGGATGACTTGTTAGGTGCCAGCCAGGAGAAAGCCTCGGGATAAGCTGGATAAGGAGGTGCTCTTTGGGTGTATATGCACCCTGGTATAGTCTCACTTTGGCCACAGACAGAAATTTGGCCCAGACAGCCCATGAACAGGTCTGTGCCCACTGCCCCATGAAGCCCTTTCCAGCTGGGGGCTAAGTAGGGGCTTGGACACCTGAGCTCTTCACGGCTTGTGGGTGGTAAGAAGTCCCCAAACAAAGACAGGGCATGATACAAGAGATTCCTGTGAGCAAGGCTAAAAATGTAGGTTTGAGCTGCAGCATTTTCCAGGTACGTGAGATATATGATATCCGTGACCACTGCTGCTGTTAAGGAAAAAAAAGGATACCACCTTTTTCGTAGCAACCAGCATGTTATGGCCCAAAGGCAACTCCTAAAGGGGAGGTAGCAAGTCTGTCTACGCCAATGCATAGACAAGACAGGAAGATGCTTATGGGTTTTTTGTTTTCCTTGGCCCAGGAAAACTTAACCTTGCTCTGTGCTCTGGGGAGATTTACTATTTTGCTTCACTGTAGAATCCAAGTCTATTTATGATTTGCTTCACTTTTCTCACCTAGAAACATGGAAGTAGCCCAAGAAATACCTTGGGATTCTTCCACACAAAGATGGCATGGATAATTTAAGAAAAAACTGGCAGAGCAAATTTCTTTAAAAACAAAGATGTAACCCACCAAGATCCTTGCTTTAATCAAAAAAAGGAACAGGTGTGTGCATCAGTTAGTCATTATAAACTAAAAATACATTTGATTTACTCTAAGTTTGATATCTGTGACCTTTCAAACTCAGGTGATTAACATAGCCCACTTGGCCCATAACTGATGTAGGAGCCTTTCAAAGAAAGGATCAAGGTACAAATGCGCAATATCATATGGCGTGCTGAAGGATTTAGCACTATTCTCAGTGTGCCCTTCTCAAAGGCAAATCTCATTGTTTAAAATATATAGAGGTTTACTGGTTGAATTATAGGAACAGGTACTGGTTTGAGTTAGCATGCATTTGGCAGCAATACAATTCTATTCATTTCCATAAAATAAATCTGACTGGGAAAATGTACTGATATGAGGTGTTGTTGTATATATTGCTTTAATAAGTGTACATGTTAAGAACATTTTCACAGGGGTGTATTGTTAGATACCTGCCCTGGGAAGATGAAAATTAGTAAGATCAGTTGCACCTGAATAAACTAAATTATCTATAGGCAGAATAGGTATGTTTGGAATTATTATTGGTGTAAATTCAGTACATTACCATGAGGAGAAAATGTGTCTTACAGTTCAACCAGATTTAGTCTGTAAATCAAATTGGAGCTTTGTTCCCTGTCCTGTAACAGAATCCCTGCGTTACCGTGGACTGCGCTTTATGAGTCTTTTGCAGATAGATTCAAATGGCTTCAGTTCCATTATTGTCTGTTTTTGTCATGTCTATGATTTCTTATTGTTATTCAAAATAAGCAGATTGATATAAATCAGCACCATACGCAAGTCTATTAAAAATGTTATCTTTTATATAACTCTGCTGAACAGATCTGAAGATTCCTATGTTCCTGAATAAAATAAAAATATGCTCCTTATAAAGCAGATTAAGAATCACTAAAATGGTAAATCACTTAATTTCTAACCCAGATTAATACTGAGAAGTCCTATGAAACAAAAGAAATCACTAAAACACAAATGTTTAAATCATGGTGCACAAACTGGTAAAACATGGAACATTTGCTGTGGTCTGCAAAGAGTTCACCATTCACCTAAAACCTGATATGATGTCTTATCCTTCTATTTCAGCCTGATTTTAAATATTGAGGTGACTGATCTCCATTCAAAATGTGTACCATTAAATTCAGGGTCATAACCACATGTTTCTGTTCCACATTTTTTATAGAACATTTTTAGTAACAAAAGGGCTGAGGATAAGCTGGAACAGAATAATATTAAAGTCAATAATGACTATTTTGAAAATAGCCAAATGTTCTACTGCATATGGTTGTTACAAACTGAAACTGATGTAGGCGGTTGATTAAAATAAGCATGTACAGATATAATTTTGGCTTTCAGTTGTTAATTTGCAAATTTGAATATGATCTTTGTGAAAGATGCCAGGTTTTTAATTGCTTTCAATGACAACATTTTTTCTTAACAAGCGACAGAACTCAGACCACCAGCTCATTTTGTACACTAAATCACAAAGAAATTACCCCATATTTCACTCACAGTCCTATATATTTCTAATATTCTTTTAGAAAGAGCAACCCTAGAGCTATTTAAATTAGTCCGGAAGAACACAAGTAACATCAGAGCTGATTTCACACACTAAATGTTTGTGGTCAGAAAACTTTGGAAAAAAAGCCATAAAGCAGATAAGCTTTCCTGTTTGGTACAGATGAGCCATGCTGCAAGAACAGCTTCCTTTAAATTTTTCTTTAGCTGCATATTTTTGAAACAAATATTTAGTAAAACAAAATCTCTTTTACAAAATCTGGAAACTTATTGCTGCAATCAGCTATGAATTTTGGTCTTGCTTCCTGACAGAGGCAGAATTATGTTCTTTTCTGCAAGACAGGAATTTTACTGCCTTGAACTGTCAAACTTCTTCTTCCAAAATAATATAAAAATTCCTTGTTAATATTTTGAAAACACATCTTTGGTTATCAGGCAGAGCAATCTCACAAAACAATAATGCTTTGCTACTGGAAGGATATAAACCATTGAAGACCAAGTCCAGTGAATGTATATTTTACACACACAGAAAATATATGATATACAAGCATATATTCCCAAAGAAATCCTTCATCGCTCTCGCAAAAGATATTTATTTCAACCTCTATGTTTTTAAAACTAGGCATGCTACCTCTTTACAGTAGATAAATACATTCTGTGGGCCTGATCAAAAATGGGACATTGGAGTTTAAAATTTAAATTAGGCAAGAAAGTGATGTCCTGGTCCATGGGGTAATCCCCAGCCCCTCTTCTCCAGCAGGGGTCCAAGAAGCTCCGGCCAGGGCTGTGCCATGGCAGAGCTCAGCAGGGTCTGCACCCGAGTGCTCCATGTGGACTGGGACTCACAACCAAAGATGTTTCACATCAGATCTGTACCTAGAGGAAAATGGTCCTTCGCCATTGAGTGTCCTTATCAACATCACAAGATCATGCTTAAACTCTCCCTGCCAGGGAATGATGCCTCGGATCATTATCTGCCAATCTTTTGACACATTCTTTGCTGTCACCATGTCCTCAGTCCCCCATTTGCAGGGTCTTCTCTCTGCTCCAACATCCAGGTTCCTACATCTAGCTGAGTTCAAATGTATTGTTCAAATTAGGCATGTGAGCCAGATGACTCTGTGGAAAAACCTACACCTACAGCCTATAGCCAAACACAATATTGCATCAGAAATTACATCACATGTTTTTAAAAGACCGGAGGGATTTGTGGGTGAGGAGAGGGGGGTTGCGGGCAGAACTGGGGGGAATTGCTGCTGTTTACTCTTACTCGTTCTCTTACCATCCTTTCAGCTTTTACTGGAAGGATCCTAGCCCAGGGTTCTTAGTCAGCAAGACAAGCACTCTAACTACTCGACAGCTGTGCAGAAGAGAGCAGATAATCTTTTGGCATCTTGGCACAAAAGCCTGAGCTTTGACTAGAGAAGTAGGACCATCTTAAAGGCAGGCATTTTCCTTGACCATTTAGCTAAGCTGAAGCCTGTCTTTCATAAAGCCTTTTCATCTGCTGGAAACATCAGTTAGGTTACAAATGAAGAAGTCTTTATAACTCAACTGCCGAAGGCTGGACCTGATTTAAATGAACTTTGAGCTGAAATGAAAACCATTCAGAGTTCTGATTTCAGCTGATAAAATCGGGCTTTGACTTTTAATTTCCATCTTAGATACTGAGGTGCAAATATGGCTTCAGAGTGACTCTTATGACTGATCTTAAATAGCCTTCTAGAAAGCCAGCTCCTCAGAAAGAAGTCCCAGCACACTAAACAGGAGGGATTGCTCAAGACTTTCAGGATAAAACCTTGGAAACATCAACCAAGTGCAAATTCATTCCACATCCTGAACTCCTGGAATCTAAGAGCAGACAAAAATGAGCATAACATTTCTGAGGTGAGCCCTCCGTTAAACACTTCCCAGACTCCTCTGCACTGAAAAACTGCAATAAGCAGAAGCAAAGGAAGAAAAGCAAATGGTATTTAAGAGTCTAAGTCCTTTAGGCATCTTTGGATATTATAACTGTGATGAAAACAATTTTCACAACAAATAGATTCTAGGAAATAAATACAATGTATGTTTGTATGTATAAAATGCAACGAAGTGGACCAATGCTAATTGCGTTACTTCCTTTTTCCTGATTAGATTTCATTCTGGTTAAAGGAAACGCACACAGATTAGGTGTGCTATGATACACAGCCTTCAACTGAACAAAACACATTAAAGTAAAATATAATAGGTATTTTGCATGAGTGTGATGGGCTTCTAAATAAAAGGATTAATGGACAAATCATTAAATTATATCAAGAGATAATTCTAGGAAAAGAAACGTCAAGTAACATTCATTAAAGATGCAAGTGTCAACTTCCAAAACCAGGATCTTTGAAGAAAATTTTAAACAGAGGCCCCTCCAGTGCAGGCAGTGGCTAGAGAACTTCAATCTTTTGCGTAAGACTATAGTAATTATCTTCTGTATCATCAGTTATATAAAATGACTTGCAATATCCAGGAATGGTAACTCAGATCTTCCGATCTTCCTGCTCTCTACTTTGTTTGACTACCCATAAAACGTGAATATTTTGAACTTTAAGGCAGTAAGTGAAACCAGACGATTATTTATTAACAACATCCAGCTGGGGAGCACTTTGAAGGCAGAAAGCAAACCTTTTTCAATATACACATGGCCAGATTCTTTTCACATTAATTGAGATTGACTGCTCTTTTCTAAGGCTCCCCTACAACACAGCAGTAAAACATATTTTTCATTTAACAGCTCGACATGCCAACATGTCTCTAAGCACACTTCAACAAATTCACAACACGCCAGGCAGCTCTCATCTAAGTCACGCAAGTCGGACTCAACCCTAGAATGGCAACCTTTTGTTGTTGCGGCATGTGAAGAGCAAAGCTGGAGCAGGATTCCATTCCTCCATCTGTCTGCATCGCTGGGGACACCCAGAAACCCCAAATACTGCCCGCTGCTGGATTTTGTGAGTTGTCACACAACTGTCACCCTCCCAAGGAGTGCAGGCAGGTTGGGCTCATACTTGCAACTCGTGATAAGGCTGTATCTTCCATATTCTACTGATAAACGTACCATGGGAATAGTTACTGAATTGTGAAGGATAATAAAATACATGCAGACAGATCCTGGATTTTATACTGGGACAAATTCTATTACCAGTTTGCTGAGAGTGGTTTAGTTTCTACCCAGAATGAGAAGAGGTTTGTCCTCAATGTGAAGGAAAATAGATATTTTTTTTTTTCATTGAAGTCTAATGCTTATGTTGGCACTAGCGAACCAAATGTTCCTTGGACCTTTTTCTAGCATCCAGGCCAACCAGCACAGCAGAGTCCCCATCCATACTAACAAACCCTCCTCCCCCAAAAGCAGAGTAAACAGTAAACAGAGATCCTCCCTCCTACTGTGCAATTTATTAATATAAATGCAGCCTATGGGAGGTGGATTGGATCCTTTCATTGAACCTACATCATAAGAAACATTACTGACACCCTAGATGTCAATCAGGACAAAATAGCCGGAGATCATTCAGTTTTAGCTATGAACACAGTTGCCTTTCTATGAGATGGCTAAAAGACTTGATTGCAACTGCTTTGCAGACCTGCAGACCAGTGACTGAATACTCAGGGCAATCACAAACAAGAAATAAACCTTTCCTTCAGTTTGTGCACAGCTCTTAAGTTCATTTGGAGAGAGAAACCTCCCTTTGGATTCAGTAACTGCTCTCTGTCTTCATTATTGATGACTTCTCTGCACTTGGACCTCAAAGGCTTACTTGCCTGATGCTGGGCTTGGAGAAATGTCTTTGCCTCATCTGTACAACACGACAGGCATCCCATTGCACAGATGGCTTCCAGTCACTGCATTTTTCAACATACATGTGCATACAACAAATCCCAGCCTCAGTTCTTCAGTCATCCTGCCCCACAGACCTTTGTACCCTTGCCAAGACATTGGACATCCCGAGGAGAACACAGGTCCTGTTCAATTAAATGAAAAACAACCTCAACACATAGAAATCAACTGCAAATGTTCAGGATAGCAAAACAAGCCATCTTTTCTAATTTATTTTTTATATTTAAAAATGCACTGAACATTTGCAGTCGATTTGTAATATTATGACTTCCTTTACTGTATAGTTTTAATTTGTTTGTCTTACGGTTAACCATTGTTGCCCATTGTTGTCTCCTGCTGCTTATTCTTTTATCCAGATTCAGAGTGGACCTTGAAAACTGCCTCACTCTTTTAAGATAAAGTTTATTATGATAGCTGCCATGGATATGCTCTGCTAGATGTTGATCTGTTTTAAGGAGGGATCAAGATTTGGCAAAATAAATGAGATAATTCCTGTCTTTGTTTAAAGAGATCTAACCCTCAAAGCACATTCCTATTACAAGTACACACATTTACACATTTTTATGCTCGACCTCAATGTAATTGTATGGAGGAGTGCAGCCTTTCAGTCAGATAATGAATGTAACACATGATAGAGCGCTGTAGTACAATGTTTTTTCTGGCATGAGCTTAGGATGACTGCACTCATTAAGAGTGAAGCCTTATTATTAAAGGACACACTCACAGAGTAAGTGGAAGAAACCAAAATAAGCAATCTAATTCATAACTATAGAGATACTGAAGTTAATTTAAAGGTTAGCAATTATATATATATATATATTGCATAGTCTATGTATATAAAAAGAATACGTAGGATATACATAGGATAGATATATAGATATATAGAATAGGACATACTTATATATAATATAAAGACTATAAAGAAGCTCCATCGACCTGATTCTGCCCTACGACTAGTAAATTTCACCAGTACATTATCATTTTGACCTTGACCCCCTGCACTTCATTGCATCTCACATGTGACCAGCTCTGTCCCACCACAAATGGAAGGTTTGAATTACCTGGATTCCGACTTGCAGGCTATAACTGTCAGCCCAACAGTCTACTGTTGTTCTACTAATAACCTGAAAAGCAAGCCTCTATTGGCTACCTGCAGCCATAAAAGAGTCATTGAAGAAACTTATACTGATAATTTAGTAACAGATTGCAAATATCAATGTTAGCTTTATTCTTGGGTGAGGAGTATTTTTCTTTTTACTTTTATGTCTTGATGTCAATGGTCATTAGTTTCCATGCAGAGGAGGCTGCTTTCCAGTACTACATTGTGTACATAAAATTCTTTCTTGTATTTGTATGCAGGCCTACAAAGCTGTAGGTACCCCTATGACACATACTCCCTACCCAGGAGTTTATTCTGAGACTCACAAACTACCAAAGTGCAGAAATATGTGAAAATCCCTACTGATTTCATCCAGGCTCCTCAGAAGGTACAATAGCCCTCCCACATAAATCCAATTAGTAGCTCAGCCCTTCATCCTGCAGAGACCTTTAGTATCTTTGCAGATGAAAAATATTTGCTGCAAGCCATCACCATTTCTGTTTCTGGGGGTAAAACAACTCCTCAGCCATTCCTCACAGCTGAGAGGAAACAAAACGAAAAATTTACTTTAAAGCTGAACAAACAAACCTTTCTCAAGGATACCTTTCTTCTGCTGTTATTTCTACTGGGAAATGATTTCTGGCTCTCTCCAAGCATCAGAGAAGGTTTAAAGGGAAATTTAAAAGCAATTTCTTTCTTGAAAAGACTAACAGCAAGGAAGACATCTCCAAGTTTATCTCCCTGTGATGACAGTAGAGATGGTTTTCTTCTATCTTTCCATGATGTTCCATGATGGGCTGAGAGACAGCAATCTTGTCTCAAATTCCAGTCCTGGGCACTAAACAAATATTTGTCCATTGTCATAAAATAGCTCCTAAGCAAGTTAATGTTCTGAAACTTGATTTCCAGCACCCAGGGTCCTGAATACTCTTATGGCAGCCTCAAAAGAAACAGAGTCCACCATCTGATAATTTTGTTGATATAGTCTATTTTCTTCCATACATTTCACTACATACATCTACTTTTAGATAGAAGAACCAGTCAGGTTTTTATATCAGTTGTTGGCTAATGAAGATTCCAATTACTTTAAGCAGGAGGCTTCATTAAAATACGTGGAAACCACCAGAGCAGGTGAACGGGTCCAGCAAAGCAGTGGGAAGCTCCAAAGGGAACAAAAAAAAACCAAGAAAGGTTTTTGTAATGTTGTAAAATGTAAATGTCAAGTGTAGAAAACCCAGAACTGGGGACTTGGGGGGTCAAAATTTTGATTAATTGCAACTGGATGGGGATTTCACTCCTGAATTCTGCTTTCCAGTGTCTAAACATGCCACTTGATCTTTATTTTCCTCCATACAAGGAGGTACGAAATCAACAACTAAAAAGAGTTTAAAAATCAAAGACATCCAAAACATGGAACAGAAAGTAGTAATAATTTCTCTGAACAGCTAGTGTTCACCACACACGGAGAGGGTTACCAGGTAAGCCTGGGATCTGATCCAACAACAGTCTACTCTGATGTGGCAACTCCATGAATTTAAGTTTCTTCAGAGATTTGTAACTCCTTTGCAGCATTACAGCTCAGAGGAGTTAGTCCAGTAATAGGAGTAGAAAGGCAGAAATAATCTACTTTAAAAAATTCAAAAAACCAAGAAGTGTCAGTATAGCTTGTAAAGATTTACACATCCAAGAACCCTGTAATTCAAACATAAGTATAGTAGCTAATTATATTATTGTTGTTGTTGTTGTTTATTATTATTGCATAAGAAACAAAGAATTGGAAGAAAAGAGAAAAACTATATGTATCTGCTACTAGAGGTATAAAGTAGCTAGAAACTGAAGCTAAACATAGGTTAGTAGAAAACTAAGGAAACTAATAAACAGAATAAGGTAACTGGTAACTATGGTACTTAAATCGCAGTGAAACCTCCAAGAGAGAAACCTTCAGCATGATACAGCCGCGTGTGACCAGGAGCTGTGGGAAGAACAACTGCTCTGCTCTGGTGGGATGCTTCTCTCAGGTCTTCACAAGTTTGGTTTCCAGTTCAGTTCACTCCCCCAAGTTCCCACCATAATCAAGACAGATCAAAAAGCATTTGTAGAAGGCAATTCATCTCATCTGTCTTCAATATCTGTTTCAGGATGGTAATCTATAGGCTATAGAAAGAGCCTAGGTGTTTGGCTTGGATCAAACACGTAAGTTTTAAGTGGCTTAAACCTCCTCACCAGTTGGAAAACAGAGAATTAAAATCAGAGGAAAGCACTTTTGCTAAACTGGGGAATAATCTCACACACACACACAAGAAGCCTTTTAATTTGACTATCTAAAACAGAATTGAATTATCACACTAGATGTACTGAAGCCTTATCCTGTCTTTGGTGAGTGGAATAAGTCCTTTCCAGATGGAATGTTAAAGTACAAAGCTCTTGGGGCTACCTTCCAGTGGTTAGTTGTCAAACAACTTTTGCTGCAGGAAGGGAGACAAGGAAGGAGGAGGAAGGCTGGACATTTCTTATCTTTAAAAGCTGTGTTCTGGTTGAAGCTTGAACATAACATGATCCTTCTCAGCTTCACAGGCAAAATACCTACATCTCTTTCACAGGACTGTCAAGAAACAGCACCAATGGAATAAAGCAGTTGGAGACAGGAAGGGAAAAAATGGAAATTTTGTTTCCATTCCAGGGCTTTTGATGTTGCAACCATGATCTATGGCTTCTAACGATCTTCTAGGCAGTAGCTATTAAATAATGCCACATAAACTCATTTATACTCTTGGCAGATCAGCGTTCCCAAAAGGCTCCTGTTCTGTGTTTCTTCTTTCCAGGACAGGACAGAGTTTTAAAAATGTTATTCCTACAGCATTTAAAATCACAAATATGAAAGTGAAATAAATATTTGTTTTGCAAGAAAGCCTTGATCTCTGCAGAAGAAAGATGCCTTCCAGTTCTAATGTGTTTTTTTCAGTCAGAAACCAAGTGCAGGCAGCTGATCCAGGTCTGAGGCGCAGTGACGGAGTGTAAGGCTCTATGATCTGCCTGCCATTTCTTTACTCCCAAGCTCATTTAACACTCATTGCTGCCTCCAAAGGAACAGGTTCCAGGCAGAGTGGTGTGTGGCCACTTGTCCACCAGATGAGACAAGAAAATCCTTGCTTCCTGCATTGACTGGGGTCACACAGTGGGTGCTCAGAAGCAGCATGATGTTCATCAGCTGACCTCCTGCTTGGACAGGACATAACTATTTACCCAGATTGCTGTATAAAGTGCTATTCACTTAGGAGCAACGTTTGAGCATTGGCTCCTGGAGCTGGAGTCAGGCAGATCCTGTATCACCCTCCACCCTCCCACAAGCCCCCATGTCCTGCGGGAGCTCTGCCCAAGGGCAGGAGGATGCTGCATGGCCACGGGACCCTGACAGCAGCTGCGCTGCAGGAACACGTATTATTACATTGGTGAGAGCTAACAGGAGGCCTGAAGTGCTGTTAGTCCTCAACACCTATTCTCTTAGACTCCTGCCTTAAAGATTTTTACAAGAATTGCAAATCGTGAATACCAATATATGCTAGGCAATAAAATAAAAATAAAAGAATAAAAAAAGACACTAGAAGAAAATAATACTAAAGTATCCAAAGAAGTTATTTCCTAGAAGTGTTACTTGTGTCTATTGAGTAAAAAGTTTTCAGCAAAGCTAGTGCATACAACAGAACTGTGAATGTTGTGATCTACAAAATTTGGTTCTGTCTCTTCTGGCCAGATCAGTACTTTTTAATGCCCATAGAAATCTGGATACAGCAGTATTCTGGATAGTGGATGAATGTCATGCTGAAGGGGTAGGAACCATTTTAAGATGACCCCAAATGGATTTTCTTCTGCAGAAGAAAAAGCAAGATGAAATAGGGAGGAGATAAAATGTCCAGATATGGGCAATATTGTGTTGGTTTTGTTTTCACAGGAATTCTTATTTTGCCTTTCCCCTGAAATATAAACTCTTAAAGCATTTCAAGAATTTCTTGATTATATTTAAATATGACTAGATGAGCCAGATGCCTGAAGTAAAATGCTAAGTATTTAAATCTGGTTTATATCCCCTGCTCTAGAGTCATTCTTTTGCTATGGCTCTTGCAAGGTACAATAAAAGGAAAAAAATAACTGACCATGGTCAAGTAACCCATTCAAAAAGTTTCAAAGCCTGAACATCAGACCCTTTTAACCATAAAAGCAAGCATATTTTTAAGCACAACCAGTTTTCTTAGCCTATAAAATGGTATAAGCTTGTTGCCTAGGAAATTAAACATAATTTACAAGCAAGAAAGGACATTTAATGAACACCATTGTCTTCTACTATGGATTTATTTTTTCATTAATGAGAGAAGAAGGAACTGATTTTATATGTAGCAGTGGTCTTGTACTTGTGATTTTAAGTCAAAAAGCAATATAAAGTTTGTAGGGAAAGCAACTACAGGCAAGTTTTCAGACATCTGATATCTGAAGGAGGCCATGTGGGCCCAAAAGTTTTTCTATTTCTTCAAACTCCATCTCTTGATCTACTACCATCTTCGAACCTTATGATTTTGGCATCAAATTTACTTTTGAGTGTTTTAAATTAGAAAGTACACTTTTGCATACCCAGAAAGTTAATCTGGGCTAGAGAAGGACAGAAAAAGTGGTTCTAATAGTTACCACATTCAAAATTAGACACACTTATTTCATATAACAGCATCTACACAGGAAGCTAATTGAAAATAATTAATCAAGAATAGTTATTTAAGAATAAATTTCCACATGCATAAATTCTGCAGAATAATCTTAAAGCTGACAGGAGTTTTTCTAGTACTTTAGTGAAACAAAATACTATCAGAAATTGAGTAGACATAGCACTAAACTGTGACTTTAAAACTTTTTAAAAACCACAACAAGATGTCCTGAATTCCAGCATCTGTTTGGTGAAACTCACCGTCTCTCTACTTAGAACACTGGCAAACTGTGATTTGGCACCTTAGTCTAATCTGTTAATATTTACATTTTCTTAGTTCAAATATTTTGACATTTCAGTGACAAAGTTGTGATATCTGTTATTTTAGAATGGATTTATTTTTTCTTGACACAAGCTTCCTGATTATACTGAGTTTGATGTCATTTGTGGCACCTCTGTTACGCTGCAAGAAGCTGGTTAATAAGAATAGCTACTTAACTCTGATTTTGATCCCAAAGACAATTTTTTATAGAAAGTGGAGCACCAGTTGTTTGCAATGTTGTCCCTGTTTCATGAAACAAAGACGTTTTACAGTAAAATGCAGTCTGCTCCATTTCTGATGAAAAGGTTTTCCTGAATGCCTGGTAATACATGCCTTTTGCCTATTAATGGTTCTATCAAGTTGGCCATTAGTAGGCAGCTATTGCTGGGAAGTCCTGGTAAACAAGGTGATTTATCCTTGGACTTCTGCTGCCAAGCTAGGAGGATAATTGCTTTTAGGAGGAGGACAAGAAAAGATGTGCAAAGCTGCACTTATTCAATCTTTTCTAAGAGCAGACTCTAAACCAAAGGGGAGAAGCAGGCCATCCATAAAGAGACAGCTGCATGAGGCAAGCAGGCAAGGGAAAGCTCTGGAAAGCTTTGTTAGTTCTGGAAAGGAGAAGGAAATTAAAATCAATAAATATTAATATAATGACAGGCAGAAGCGCAGCACAACTTTAAAAAATCCACTTTCACCCTGATCATGAGTTAAAATGAAGGCCAGTTGCCATTTAACCCACATGTCCCTTCTGAAATGCATCTTGTAAAATAGCGTTTGTTTACCTTTTCTTCCTCTTTTTCGCCTCTTCCCTCCTTCTGTCCACATGTGCTGCATTCTCTGCTAGAGACATCAGATAATGTCTTCTGTTGTACAGCTGGGGTGGTAAATACACAGTCCAAAGCCAGGGCATGTCCAGCAGAAGGAAATCAACCTTGCTGTCTGTGAATGACATAACACCATTTTATTACAGCATGAAAAATCAGATTGTTAACGAAATGAGAGAGAAAACATGATTTCTTGGCATTTTTTCCTTAAATCAAAATGAACCAGATGGTAAGGCTCTTCTAAGTAAATAGGAGAGTTCTCACTTTCACTCACCTGACCTGCATGCTTTTTATGGATACGATCGTTGCAGCGATAGCCAGGATGCTGTGTGTGATGCTTCTCTCAAAAAAACATTGCAATTCATGGGGTCATACTGCATGGAATCTCTTGGTAAAATATGGCTTTTTACTATTGGAAGTGTTTATTGTTGTAAAACAATAGTGGAAGTTGTTATATTGTTAACATGGAGTATGCCAAGTCTCCAGCTTGAACTTGCACATTTTTATGGTAAACGCTAAGGAAAAGAAATGAATTATCGTACCTTTGTATAAACCCCAGTCCTTCCTTATTACCTCAAGGCACCAGTGTCAGCACTGGCTTTGTAAGCAGGTACACCAACCCTCCCAGCATCACTCCCAGCCTAGGCTCAGTCTCCGTTCCTGCTACTGATTTGGATACTGGAGCCTGAACAAACTTAATATGTCAGCCTAAACCACATCAGGAATATATGTTGTTTAGGGAAAAAGTTCACCTCCATCTGGGACCTTATCTTTGGAATTTTTAGATGTATTTCACAACTGCAGCCTTATTGTTGCTAAATTCATGCATGAGCATGCCTTTAGTTTTGCGTGAGTTCTACCTGGTCCATAATGAAATGAAAAAGGATAACAGAATCGCGTGACTCTCTCTAAATGGAAATTTGCTATGAGATATCCAATAGCATTTTAAAAATGCTTTTACTATCTGCTTATCAGTATTATGAGTTATGTACCATCAACTTTAAGTGCTGAGCTGCAGATCATTAAAGGCAATGGAATTATGATTTCTAGGTCAAAAGCCCAACCTGAGGAGTTAGTAGTGAAGTAAAAGAACTAAGAAGTGAATGGTACCCTTGATAAGCAAAAATGCTAGTCTAAACATATGTCCAAATTCCAACCTGATATAATTCAATTGTCCTGCCTAAATTTCTCAACAGTTCCATCATTGGAATTCTTCTGTACATCCATCCAAAAATGGGTTTAATTTTGCTCTGTTTTAAATGAGGATCAAATTCACTGGGACTTAATTATATCAAAATTAGGTGCTTTTGACATCACATCTTATTAGATTATGATCTCTTTTACCTTGATGTACCTTTTCATATTTTTGTGGGAAAAAAAGATTATAAAAATGAAAATGAAAAACGAAAAAAAAAAAAAGAAAGCATTATAAAAGCTTGATGTGAAAAGACTTTTGCTTTTTAATTGAATGCGCCTGGGAGTACTTACAGAAAGGGAATCTCTGATTTATATCTAAATAAAATAATAAAACTCATAAGCCAATATTTGCCTTTAAAAAAAATGGAACTATTTACTTTTTCAGAGTCCCCATGCCCCAGAGGATCTGATGAACATAGTGATTTGTCTGTCTTTTGACCTGTGTGCTTCTTCCTGACTGGTGATCCTACAGCAATGCCACAAAAACATGAGACAGACACAACTTTGCAATAAATCTGATAGTTAATCAATAAAAGTGAGAGAAAAATCTAAGAGATTGTCCTGTGAAAAAAGCAGACATTAGTAGCAGTTTAGAGTCAGGTCACTTAAAGATGACAAGTTGCTGCTTTTATTCCTGAAAGGAAGGGAGACAAGTCGAATGGCAGATGGGAGCTGTACATCTTCCCAAAGGCATACTGATTTATTTATTTATTTATTTATTTTTGAGGAATCTGGGACTTTATCATCCACAGTACATTGTCCATGAATCACATTAGATGACTAATCTTCAGTAGCATCAGATATGAAAAATTACAAAGTTTGTTTACTTTCTTGAATTTCTGTGACAAGTCACTAGTAGCAGGTTTCATTTTGAATGGTTTAACAACAAACTAATAAAATCATTTGCTGTTGATGAGAAGGATGATAATCACGTAATAGGAGCAAAGAGCTTATGTGCTGCCTCAGAGAGTAAATACCTAAGACTTCAACTCCTTTATATTGTTTAGACAGCACAAAATCCTCACAATCTTTGGCTTATATCAACTATATTTCCATTAGCCTGTGTTCCAAATTAAATTTAGCATAGGAAGCATGAGATTTGAGTTACAATTTTAAAGGTTTCAGGAAAATTGAGGAGATGAAACTGAGACCAATGCTTAAAATTCTTCAATACCATTATTTTCATTAAAGTATAGGAAGCAGAAATACAACAGAACATACTTAGTGTAGATCAAACACACGTTATATTTTCCACGGATTTTTGTCTGTATGTGTTTATCTTAGTGTACATATTTATCTGCAAACTATTTTCACATATCTAAAAATGCATGGAGTTGCACAGTTTTATTACATGGAAACTGGGTCTGAGCATTGCAGCAAGTTCAATGTACAGACCAGGTTCACTGACAGTTCATTTAACTTCTTGTTTAACAGACCCAGACCAAATCATATTTTTACAGTTTGTACCTTTCAACATAGATGATATACAAATTTGGATATTGCAGAGTCCCTGAGCAGCCTGGGGACAAGTGGGACAGGAAGGCCTGCCTTCCTCACTTCCAAAATCACCAGTTGGAGAGCAGGAGGGTGTCTTGCAAAATGATTTTCAGCAGTTTCTGGAACTCGCTGATTTGATTTCTCACCTTTGACCCTATTTCTCCCTGCTCAGTATTGGTCCTTATTTTCTGGCTCTTTACATCCTGCTTTCTGGTATCTGTGTCCTGGTGCCCGGTCCCAGCCCCAAGCTCCAGCTCTGCCTTCTTGGTGTCTGCTAACACCATGATTTGTAATATCCGTATGATGGGATTTGGAGGAGCAGTATTTCCTGGAATGAACTACTTCTTAAGTTTTGGTAACATTCACGTCAAAGATCAACAGCTTTCTTTGCTGGCCTTAGTACAGACATAGCCTGTGTACTTCATTTCAACAAATAGAATGGATATTCATTGTATTAAAGGTGTTTTATAAACTTTCAATTACAGATATGATGGTTCTTGCTGTTCTTCCACTGGCCTTTTGAAATTGCAGCTATGTTTTTGCTTTGATTCAAATATTTGTGCTTTCTCAAATTCAAGATTAAGTACCTTTTTTGGTCAGTGTTGGTTATGTTTGATGACATTGAGGGTGCCCTTTGAACAAGCACATACTGCTCTTAAAACAAGTCTGTCTTATAAACCATCTGAGTCATCAACCATATCTGCAAGCAGTTCTTCACTTTAAGATATAATTTAACCACTCCACCATTTAATCACTCCACAACTGGAAGAAACAAGACCTTTTTTGATGTAATATAAAAATAATATGAAAGCTAATCATGGGGGTTACTGGCTTTTTTGTTTCAATGAAAGCTCAAGCCTTACCAATATAATTCTGAAAGACAGAAAGCACCTACGGTACAGAAAACCATGCCCTTTCCAGCCTCTTGCAGGAATGGACTGAATTTGGTGGTTGTGTTAGACCCGTGCCATGCTGGTTTTAAGCTGGATCAGAGACCTTGGCCAGGCACACCTTATCGGCCCTATTGGCTCCAAGTGATCGCTGAGCAATGCAACTGGTCGATCCATTCCTATGGAAGCCTTTCCAGATAGCAATGTAGCTTTTTACCCTTAGAAAGTCAAGTTAGCAGAGTCTGTCAAATAAACAAATCTGCCTGCAGCCGCCCAGTGCCAGCGCTGCATTAAATGTTAGACATAACAACATTCTTCCCTTAGACAGCAAAATTCCCAAACCCTCACCAGCACCAGGCAGAGCTGGCCCAATTCCCTGCGGCGGAGCCGGAGCTGAGAGGTGAAGAGCCAAGCGAGGAGGCAGGTAGCCACCCAGGTGAGCAGTGGCCCCAGAAGTCTCCATCCCTTCGGCCGTCCCCTGGGTCCCATCCCAGGAAAAAAGGATAGAGCAGAAAGACTCTTACTAATCCCAGTGGACTGCAGCGCTGCTCTGAGCTGGAGTAATCGGATATTGCAGAGTGAAGCCTGCAAATCTTTCATCTTTCCTACTGCTTTGTGTCTTGCAATGATAAAGTTTTAGACTGTAAACTCCAGGATGCAACCTGTATATTCCTCCCTTTCTAGGCACCACTGAGCTCACTGCCTGTATTTAGCACATAATACATTGTTTTAAAGTACTTAGCAATAATTATTAGGATAATAATTTCTAAAAATAGGCATACTCTCCCCGGTGTACTCAGCCAAATGAGTTTCTCTTCGGTGTCAGAAAAATTGCTTCTCTAATCTGTCAACACTGACCACCTTGCCATGGGTTTTTTTGTGGTTTGGTTGGTTGGGTGGTTTTTGTTTTGTTTTTAAAGAGTGAAGTACAATAGCAATTTTCAAGTTTGGTTTTTACTTGAGTATTATCTGCAAGGAAGGATGTGTTAGCCAAATTCCAGCTTGGCTGGAGTATGTGTCACCTTTATGGAGCAGGAGACAGAGCCAGTAATGCTGACTCAGCCCCTTCTGCCCTTCCCACCGACACCCCCTCGCAAAAGACCCTGGTTTCCCTCCCCCTCGTCGGCTCCGCTCTCTCCCTTCCTCTCCAGCGGCGAGGATCCCGCCAGCTCAGCTCCCCTCTCACAAATGTGAACAAGCTAATGAGGGTTTTGTTGGCTCAGAACAGCGAGCACCACTTCAGCTGCGCTCAGAGATCCGGCTCCAATCTCTGCAATCTGCTGCTCCATCAGAGGCACACAGTAATTTGTTCAGCTGGTTTTGGGAAAGTGAGATGTCTCTAAAACCACCGGCCCTTCTGCTCCCTCCAACTCTCCAGCTGACCTTCTTTCTTAATCTTTTGCCCCAGGTTATTGTTTTAAATTCAGGAATGAAAAGCTGGGACAGTCAGACCCCGTTTCTCCATCACTTTGTGTTTTCTTTGTACTTTGAGCGCTGCACAAAATGCTGGAGGGACCTGCTGCGTTCACATGCTTTGTGTCCTTTCTGTACTTTTCCTCTCCCTCTCTCTGAAAGAAGCCTCTTGGCATGCAGAAGCAGCTGATGGAAAAATGTTGTATTGTTTGAAAAAAAAAAATAAAATATGCATTTATTAAATGAACTATTTTCCTGTTTTGTCCCTCTTGTTCAAACCAGAGTTACTGTAATTTCTGAGTAACTTTCCTGGCCAAAGACCATGTCATGCAGAGATACCCATGCAAACTAACTAATCTGTTTCAGAAATAATGCAGCCACCTTAGGCCAGTGCTACTCGCCCTGCTCTGGGCTTTCTAAGTTGTTCAACGTTTCACAGCTTCAGTGTTTGATTGATTTTAGTCAGACTGGCTGTCAATAACAGGTGATAGACTACATCTCAATACTTAGTGGCCAGGTAGTGATTTCATGGATGTTAAAATGATGTTTTGACTTTTTTTTTTTCCTAGGATCAGTTGTTTTATTCACACTGGACTGCAAACATGCCTATGAATTTATATCCCATTTTCAGTGCCTGCCATCTCAAGCATAATACAGTTTGTAAAAATCATTTGATATGTACAACCCAACATGGTAAGATTCATTACAGTAATGAAACAAAATAATTTAGAACTACTACGCACATTTTTCTAGCTAGCACAACAAAGCTATGCCTGCTTGTTCCAAAAGAACAGGTATTTTTATAAACTGCTATATATTTTTATAAACTATGAGCAGTTCGGCTCAACTTGGCCTGTATTTTCAGTATCTCTGACAATACTCAATGTCACTGTTCACTGAAGTAGGCAGGAAATATCTCTGGACCTTCTCAGATTTTTCTTTCCCTAAGTGACCTTCATGTTTCCTTCTAAATACATTTTTCTGCATCACCTTGCCATTCACTAGGTGTGCCTTCACCAGTTTCTCCCTTAAATTGATAATACAGGTGGCAAAACACTGTCCAAGCCATCTGTCCTCACAGCCTCAATGTTTTGCTGGATGGGTTTCATCTGAGCAGTAGTTACAGCACATCACTTGGCTGCGTTCCTCCTGAGGCT
The DNA here is from genome assembly GCA_033628505.1 of Tringa tobata. Lineage (NCBI taxonomy): Eukaryota > Metazoa > Chordata > Aves > Charadriiformes > Scolopacidae > Tringa > Tringa tobata. Next base: position 4,550,117 of record JAHREE010000280.1, read on the forward strand.
GAACTGGACTTCGTGATCAGAGTGACAAAAAATAATCTAGACCTGCTCTTAGCTTCACTGAACTTCTATTAAATGGTCAAGAGAATACATCTGTATCTACCAAACTTTCCCAGGTTCATATAAAATCTGAAATCTTGTATTGCCAGAAGAAAATATTCTCCCTGGACATATGTTCTAGCTGGGTACATTTTTTACTTGGCAAATTCTAATTTTGTCAGGGATCAATTATTGAACACCAAGTACTCCCTCTTTTGGGTAGCATCTTACCATCTTGTATAATTTTGTCCCTATCCAGCTTAATTGCAAAATAGACCTGTCAGCTGTAATTAAATGAGACTTTTTTCATGCACCATATTACCTACATATTTCAATGTTACACGATGGAACTTCAGTACTCCAGATCCTTCTGCAGTATGATTTCACAGTATTCTTTAAAATCTAAAAACACCCAGGCATTAGAAACAACTACCTTCAGAAATAAACAGTATTTTGTCAGTATACCTTCTGCTTATGTGCAAATTTAACTCTCAGACATCTTAAATGTTCTCCAGAGCCTCAACTGCATTTTATTTTATTTTATTTTGGGGAGAGAGGGTGCTGGTTTTCAACAAGTCAGTGTATAGCTATTATGTTTACAAAGAAAACCTCAAAAATGTAGCCTACTCTCTGTTTGAGTTTGTACAGAACCTGAAAAAACAAGCCTAAGGGTAATAGGGTTTTATTTATTTCTACTTATACTAAATCTGATGGCAATAAGGACACTTTAAATATCAACAGTTCCACTGTTCATCAAAGCATGGAAGAAACGCAGGAACAGCTCATACAAAGAGAGCTACTTAGTGTATTTGAATGATTACCCCTTGTAGTAGGTCTCCAATCATGCATTAATTAAGTGGTTGCCAAGTAGTGCTGCAAAAGTGATATAACATTTTTTTTCTGAACAAGAATTCAAAACTGAAAACACTTGGCTAGCAGGTTCCACTTTTGTCTCTAATCTTTCTCCAATTATACAAACATTTGAGCATCTAGAAATGAGCACAGGATTGCACTTTGAACTGAGTTTGCTCACCACGCTTGTAAAGAAAGATCTGACATCTCATTGTTTTATTTGAAGAAAGTCTGCCTGATAAAATATTTCTGTATGAACATTTTTCCCATGCTATTTTTCACCATTACATTGTACTTGGGGTTGATTAAGGCCACTGCAATTTTATTAGCAATTTCTGTACATACAGTCTTGCCAAAATAAGTGCTCGTAAAAGCTTTTTAAAATTGCCTACATTATTGAACCTTAAGCACAAATTGCTACTACTGGAAAGCTTAAAAATCAAACCATTTTACCTGAGATGAGTACAATCCAGTTGCATTCAATATGCAATTCAACTACACATACTATACTTTCCAGTCTTCTTGCTACACATACAGCTTGTGGTTACTTGGTGTATAAGAAAGGAATGGAAACATCAAGCACCTCTTTGCTGTGCTAAATAATGACAGTACTACTGAAACACAAGGAGCCTGTATGGGAATGTTAACAATGATGGGAGAAGACTTCCCCAGGAGCCATCAAATGCCACAGAAAAATGAAGTATTGCACCTCCAGAGGTTGCCAAATATTACAAAAGTATTTAGGTAATGCATCTGGAAGACAAACCCCACATCCTTATGTTAAACCTATGCAAGCCTGCAAAAGTTTTATGCCAGCAAGAGCCTTGAAGGAAGAAGGAATGTGATTGTGTTTTAGTTATGACCAGTCGCATGTGGCATACACAGAAATGAAACTTACGTGGGTGTGAAGCTTGGCCAGGCCAATTCACTACTCATGAAAAAAAGAGAACTAAATAGCTGCCCCATCAATAAAGAAAGAAACATTCCTCTTCAGCAGGTCACAGAGTGGCTTTTGATGGCTGTTGTTCATCTGTTGTGCCTAATTATGAGCAAATTTGATACCCCACAGGCTGTTTTTTTTCTGAAAAAAAGGTGGGGAAGTCTGCTGAACATTTTTAATATATCGTTATTAAAGTTAACTTTGCAGACCTAGTGTTTTATATGCTAATGGCTGCATGCCAGATGAATGATTACTGTAAATGTGTCAGTTAAACAGTCCAGTGACAGGTCCATATGTGCTCTATAAAGAAACTAGTTTAGCCGACTCTGATCAAAACCAGAATGATTGACTCAAAATTTCAGGAGCTCAGAAATACAAAGACTGGTTAGACATCTGAAACAGACTTCAGCAGATTACCTATACCTGCTGTGATTCCCCTCTCCCACTCTGGCCCACATCTATGTACATGTCCTCCAAACCTATACAACCTCCATCCCTGGATGCAAAAGCTCATACTTGCTTTGCAGATGACCAAAGCACTTGGAGACGCTGCTGCTGCTGGTTTGCTTTATGACCCTCCACCCCACTGGAGGTGCCACTGGTGGGGACTGCAGGAACAATTAGACAGAGACTTTTCTTCAGGCTTAGTGCAAAACCACACACCTCTGTAGAGGTGACGGTCATGTCAGTGGCTCCAAGGAGACATCAGAGAGGACTGCCCTGGAGTCACACTGCTTTCTGAAAGGGCAGCACAGCATGGGAGGATGATAACCCTCAAAGCGATGTCCCATGTACACAATCAGGCGTCAGTCAGGCGACTGAATTCCCTGTACACCTGTACCATTCTCAAACAGCAATATCTGCTGCCAAGTACTTCAGACAGAGAGTGCATGTATCTTAAGTCCATCGTGTTTCCTCCAAAAGAAATGGGAGATTTTACAAAGATGGCCTTGTTATTTATTCTGAGTCAGTTTGGGGTTCAGCCTTTGAAGTAGAGTAGGAGATAACATTAACTGAAAATAGTTTGGTATTGGTTTCAGAGGTAATTAGTTTCCCTCGTATCATCAGGTTCAAGAGCTTCAATATGTTACTAATTTTCAGCCACAGAGCATGGCTTTTTTAAGCAATCAGATGACGAAAGAGCCTGCACATATTGCTTTTGTTCAACAGCAGACCTGACTTTGATATTCTTGAAGTCATTTGTACTGCAGCACTTCTTTTCACAATTTTCATACTCTGCTTTTCAAATTACAGTGATCACTTTAAGGTTAATGCTCTCTCCATCACCTGAAAACTGATGATTTCTATTTTGTCTTAGCATAGAAATGAAAGAATACAGACTGACTCTATACTCTTTAGCATCACTGTGCATGCTGGGTTTAATCCAAAAAAGCTGAAATAGCTGCAAAGCTCTACTGCAAGGCACAACCTTTGGACTAAGCAGTTCAAGCTAAGTTTCCACAGATGTTGAGGTTTCACCCTGACCAGGCACCACCAACTGGGCAGAACCACTTTCCCTATATGTATCTTAGCATGAAGCCTCCATCGGCCTTCTCAAGGCTATTTGTATTGGCTTGATAAGCTCTTCTAAGAATCAGTCTTCTCCATCTTCCTAACTCTTTTCTGGAGAATAGGCAGTAAATACAGAGTGCAGAATGACCAGAAGTCAGGAACGGGTCATGGTGGAATTGTTACTAGTGCACATTTAAAGGATTAAAGCCAGCAGTGCAAGATTGGGCTTAGGTGGAAAGGGTACACCAATCACGGGCTAGAACGTGACCTTAAGGTTGATCTTAGTTGCTGCTATGGACATATGCCAAGTGTCTTCTATCTACTTGAAGCCAGGAGAAACAACAGAGTAGCCCCTTAATCGAAAAAAAGTGAAGGAAATCCTATGCATCCCCAACTGGCAAGAAAGTACAAGTGAAAAACTTATTCTCCTGTATCACAGTAGGACCTACTGAAGTAGTGCACTGAATAAACACACAGCAGGTAGGAATGGTTCTTTGCTGGCCTGTAGCCTGTTTGAGTTAAAGTTTTTTCAATCATTATGTGTGCTAAATTAGCTGAGGTAATCAATTCTAAAGTGTCATCGTGGTTCACTTCATAAATAAAATAACACAGTGCAGTAGGAGTTAAAAAGCGCAGTTTACTGCCAGTATGCTCAGTATGCCCAAACCCTAAATAGATAACTCGTTTCTCCCTAGGTAACATTTCACAAAGAGTAAAGTATTGCTCTTTAAAAAAATAATCCCATATTATTAAAATAGATACTCACTCGACTTTTGCACTTTGTTGGCATACCTTCAAATGCCATGTCTTCCATGGCTGTGAAATTAACAGCTGCTACAACTATAGACTTGTGGCTTGGCTTGTTGAGATTTTGTGGAACTGCAAAGTTTTTCCAGCAACGTCTCGCTTTGTGTTTGTTGATTATGGTTTCCTTTGAGGTACCTCCACATTTTTATGTCCATTCCTCTAGTGTCTAGTCTTTCTTTCCATGTATTTACTTAGCTGTGGTCTCTCACATTTTTCCTTATTCTGAAAATTGACTTCTCACACTCTCTAAGCACTATTTTCATGTGTTTTAAGGCAAGTTCAGGTGGTGTTGAGGTCTCAGGATGTATAAATTGTTGAGTTCTTTCTGTTGCTGTCTGCATTCTAGCAAAGACCAGTCCTCTGCTTCTGACACTGCTGGAAAAACAAGCAGCAAAGAAAAAGCTGTGACTTTTTTTCCATGTTTACTCCCTGAATTATATATATATATAGTATAGTGCTACAGCAGTATTAAAAGGCCCCAACAAAGGTTGTCCCTGAATTAGAGTGTATAAGTGATCGTGTCAGAAGTACAACAAGGTATATTAAGTAATGTCAAAACATGTAACAAACAAGTTGTGAGATGACAATACCAGTAAAAATAAAGGCAATGGATGAAACCTTTGTTCTGGTAAAACTGTATCATCCCAGGCTACAATGAAGGCAGAGGTTCCCTTTTATGGAGAACAACATTTCTAAAGAGATGTGCTCGTAAAAATGCTAACATGGTCCTTAAAATTATTCTAAACAGATACTTCTAGATAAGATATGGAAGTATTAAGGCTGTTGTGCGTAGCAGTGCTGAGGTTTTATCTACAGTACTGAGTACAGTTCTGTTTACAAGAAAAGAACTAAATTATTTTAGCTTGTTTAGGTGAGCAGAGAAAAAGCTGAGAGGGAATATGCATGCTACCTGAAATGTATATTATTGTGAGGACAGACATGAAGAAGAGGATAGCTATTCAACCGGACAACAATGGATTATAAACAAACGTACAGAAGATGAACAGGACAAACTGTAGGCTGGAGACTCCCCAGCCAGCAGAGTGGGCAGATTCTGTAGCCATGCTGGTAGAACCAAAACCAGACTACAAGGAAGCTGGGTAATTTTATGAGGGTCATTGCAAAACATACTGCTGCAACAGCAGATGTAATTTCAACCCTGATCTACAGAATGGCAGCAACAGGAACACTTCCAAAATCTTTCTTTTTCCCCATATGCAAATTTTGCTCTCATGACCTCTAAATTCAATGGGTCAGGAGATCCCTTTTAGTCTTGTGATCCTGTTGTTTTTATACAACAATCCTCCAGCGCTGGAACAGCGGTGAAAGAACGCACAAAAGTATTTCAGGAAAAAATTACACTGATAAGGTACAAAGGAGAGTATCAACGATTCCTAAACAGAGGGGTCACATACGTAACAGTCAGCTTTTCATAATGCTGGGCCTAACCCTACGAGCCAGCGGGGAAACAAGGGTACTCAGTATATCACAGAAACTGCTCAGTGTTTCGAAGATTTAGCATCTCCTAAATAAGTAAATTATTTCTGTGGTTTACTGTTCAGTCCTGGTCTGCTGACATGAAAGGCAATGTTTTCACTGATGTCAGCAACACAGGAACAGGACAGATTTTTAAGCGAACTACGTACCTAATGAATCAAGTGGTTTGTCCCCATCATTCATTATGATTTTAAGCCAGATGCAATGTTTCACTCAAAACCATGATTTTTTCTTCTGTGATAAATGGCCTGCTTCTAAACCCTGAACTTTCATGAAAAGCTTTGGAGTTTTGCTTTTAATCTTCGAGGTTTTCACTGAGAACAAAAAATTCAAATTCTCTTTTTGGTTTTTCCTATAATTTTCTTTTTGTTACTGAGGGGCATTAATACTCATAAATGCATAAATACAACATACTGAGAGAAATTAATTCAGGATCCTTCCTCACAAAAATAAAGTGCCCTGATCTCCATTTACATCTTGCACCTATTTACACAAAATAGGTTATTTTATGTAAATTGAGTGCATCAGAGTTCTGCAAAAGAACATTTTTCCCGTCCCTACTTTTTCTACAAATGGAATTTCACCTTTGTCATTGAAACCGTAGGGCTCCACTGACTGCTGTGGGACACAGAAATCTCCTCATATAACGTTAATAGCTTCAAAACAAAACACCCTCTTAAAAAAGGCCCGGGCTGCAAGGGGAACAAAGGCCCGTTTTCCTCAGAAGATCACAGAATATCTGGGCAATCCCACTGCAGAAAGCATTTTCCAGGATTTCTTAAAACCTCAAAAAAAAAAAAATGGAAATGCTTGCTATGAGCAGTCATATCGTGAAGGACACCCCCTTAGACACTCAATCACTTAAACACTCCTTAGCCCAAGGAAAAGCATAGCAACTGTTAGTGAATGGCAAACACGGACAATCATTAACATGGCCATACAAACATTTTAGTTAATTGCTATATTAGGACTAATTAATTCAGTTACTACTACCTAGAGTATTGCATGCTGCTAATGAGGAAATTTAACACCTATACAAAGGCCTGAACTTTAAAAGCCTGGTACATAGAGCTTCCTCAGAACTGAGAAGATTTGTGCTGACAATTTTGGTTCAAGCCCATCTCTGCTACTAACTAAGGATTCTGGGGACCAGTATCCATCAGGAAGAGGCTTAGTAGAGGCAGAAAAGCTGAGGCACTTGTGCCATAGCTGTACCACTCTGAAATGGTTTCCTTTCTCATCCCAAAAGAAAGGGATCCGCCCAGAATAGTGTATGATGGAAGTTACCAACCAAGAATTACAGAGGATATTTCTAGCTTGCTTGCCTCAAGCCAAATAGTATTAGCTCCTATTAGAATATCTGTTTCAAGCAGGACCAATATTTCAATAAAGACTTCTACCCATGTAATGATTAATAAGGTTATACTAAGCACCCTGGAGGCAGAATTTTCTCTTTGAAAAAATAATAAACCATTTCTATGACAATATCTGTAATATCCTGAAGGCTGTGAGTAGGGCAGAAAATTTCTATATACTCATCCAAAGGAATAAAGATTGTGTTCACACAACAGTAATTTATAATAAGGGCCAAGAGGGAAGGAATATTTGAAAACGCTGGGAAATATTTTCTAGAACCTATTCATCATTTAAATTGTTTCTAAATGCTTTTGAAGAAGTAGAACAGTGTTTTTTGAACTAATGTTTTCAGCTGTTTCCACTTGTTCTGCTGGATTCACAGTCTTTTTTTCCTGGAATGATCTGTATTTCATACTTGGGAATTTTACATGACTCACAGAATTTCCTATAAGGATGGACAGAACACCCTTTTTGTGATGATCAAGGTAAACACACAAATTCATCTCAGGTGAGGGAGTTAATGACTTATCCAAACTACAAATTTAGGATATTAAAGTCGGACAGCACAGAAGCTATGATATACCATAAAATACTGTTTTCCCAGCATGGTGGGCACAGTCTGATTAAGACACACAAAACATAGCAGAAGAAGACTCCACGTCCGAGGCAAGATTTGCTCTAGTTGGCTCCTTCGGTATCTTTAACTTTCTTCCTTCCCAAAGCAGGGAACCTGTTCACACTTCTTATCTCCTGGGCTGGTGGAATTCAAGAAGAATCCTGGTCTCCTTCCTCTTGCAGGATGAGGCCTTCTTCAAAAGTAGTTAGATGGTCAAACACACTCTTCTGTACCTATATTTCCTCTGAAATATACTGTAGCCTAAACCGCCTCATACTTTCTCATCTTTCCTAGGTCTTCTTTGGCCTCTTTGCATTACCCTTCACCAGCTCCACCTTCCGATTTCCAAAACCCCAGGGTCTGGAGCCCTTAAGTCCCCAAGATTTTAATACATTTGTAGTCTCTTTCCTGTTGTCTCTGTAAAGCTGTTCCTACTTTAAACTTATATAGCATTTCTCAGTCATGTGCTTCATCTGGATATTAGAGCACTCATGCAAAATTAGTTTCAATAAAGTTATATCCCCCATAAAAAGAAAAAGAACAGACAGAAGTCTGGGTTACAAACTCAGAAGACATCATTATACCACCCGCATAACCCACACCTTATCAGCCTCACTCAGTAACTCATTAAATTACCCACTAATTACTGGTTAAGCAAGAGTGCAACTTCTAGAAGGCTTGTGGCTGCCTTTCATAGCTGCAGTTTCCCTCTCCCATAGAGACTTTCATTCCAATCAGCACACAGCCACAAATAAAATTGATTCATACCAAGTATATGTGCACACATTGGTCCCCTAAAGATGAGCATATCAAAGTGTTTTTAACACACAAAATAGTGAAATTACATTTCCTAGAGGAAAGAAAAAAAAACCTATTCTTTTCTCATCTGTAATGATTCTAGATTTATCCCTTTGACCTTGGTTAGACTTACATCCCTCTTTATTCTGAGAAGACAATTCATTTCAGCAATGAATGCAAGTATTCATAAACACATTGGGATCCTTCAGGCTGAAAGACATTTCTATGTAATGTAATGCAATACATACAATTGTATGTATGTATGTAATACATACAATTCTAACAAGACAAACTAGTTGGATATATCCAACTATAAGCAGACAGATTTAGATACAAAACAAACAAATTCTCCTATATGAGCTACTTTGTAAGCACCTGTAAACCAAAAACCAACCCTTTTATCTTCTAAAAGTGGTTTATATTTGCATTTTTTTTTTTTCAGAAAAAGGCAGATTACCCCTGAATTTGTCAAGAACAAGAGCAGTTTTCCAAGGAAGCAGTCATCCTGACTCATCATCTGAGTAAACTGTTCAGTTCTGAAATTTCCCTTTTTTTTGTCCTTTTCCAGGAAGGCAAAGAGTTTGGTTCAAGTTTAATAGGACACTATACACCTAAAATATTTGCCTGTGCCACGGGTTACCCAGCTCACCAGAGCTGAGCGCAGTGTTTGAGACAGCACCGGAAAATGTCGGAGGCAGCATTAGGGATGGGTAGCTTCCAGAAATTCGTTTACAAATTACTACTCCTAATAGCATAGTAGTTTATAACATTGAGCACTGGGTTCCTAACTGCAATCTTGTTATTCAAAACACTCAAAAACAACAGTTAAGATGAATGACCATAAGGTTACGGGGTAACTAGAAAATTATATTATCATTAATTAGAAAAGAAATTTAAACTGTTGTGACTGCCATAATCTGTGATTGCAATAGGCAAAGCTTTGTGCCTGCATGCAGTTCATTGTCAGATCACAGCCTAATAGCTGCATAATTAAGATTAAAATGATGAAAGAAACTATTTATAAAGCATGTCCCTACAGAGAGTAGTTCAGAAAAAAAATAAGCTATCAGAAATAACATTAGAATGTTCAAGTATATGTACATCTTTAAAAAAAAAAACAGTAAAAAGCACATTAGAAATCCTCCCTACTGTTAAGAAGCTCAACTTGAAGAGCTATAGGATTGTTTTTTCCCCCTGTGAATGAAAGAATGTAATTCGCGTTAAAACAAATAAAAATGTGAAGTGATTGCAAGTAACAGCTTTACCAAAAGTCCAAATGTAAGTGAGGAAAAGAAGTTGCAGAGGTTCAGAAAAGGAAACGAAGATAAACATCCTGAAATGCTGTTAAGAAGTGATGAGGGAAAAGCTTTAAGCTGGTACCTCTCTGTATTTTTAACCATTATCATATGCGCCCAGCAGGGGAACTCCACTGACAGAATCATCTAGAACAGCCATCACTCCTGCAAAGATAGGATTGGTGACATGTGGAAAGACCTGTCTAAGCGAATGTGTTTTACCAAAACATTGGAATTATCAATTAGTTCCTTGAAATATTCCCTTTACTGTAGGAAATATAACAGCAATATCTGGTCAAGCACAGTTCTTCTAGTGGTTTGGCTTCTATGGCACCTGAGTTGACATAATGGTGAGAAACACACTGGGTTCACATACACCTTATCTATGTGATTTAGAAAAAAATAAAATAATAAAAATAAAAGAAAAAGGCAGACGCGAAACTAAAGATGAAAACCAGAGTAGCGAAGGAATTTTTCTATTTCAGGCTCAGCTCAGCCCCCAGAAAAATCAAAAAAACTCACCACAGGAACTTCGCTTTTCTATTTCCTACAAGTCGTGCATGGGAGCAATTAGCTTAAAGCATGTGACTCTGTACTGCACAATTCAAATAGCACAAAAATTATGAAGCTGAGAGCTAGCTTGCCATTCAGAAGACATATGCCAAAACCTTATAGTTTCTTGACATTTTTTCCCTTGTCTGAGAAGGTGAGCTGCAAAAAGAATTAAGTTCAGATACTGCATTTTTATTAAAGTAGGTTTACAGAACCACAGAGAATAGGAGAAGTAGCAAAGAGTGCACTTTCAGTAATAAACCAGACACATCCAAGGTACAGGGTTAATCTAAGAGACAATCTCTAAATGAAATCATATTCATTTTAATTCAGGCAAGGGTAATGCAGGACTGTGTTGTTCCAAATGAAAATTAGAAACCTCTCAAGTAGAGAAATATTCTGGAAATCCTATGTTTTAGGACATCTGGAGGTTCTTTGTTCTTTGCAATTCCCACTACTCTCCTAAAGATCATTATTAAAGTGTCAAATAAAAACTGCTGGCAAGCCCTAAGTATTTCATAACAGATTGTGCTATCTTATATGACAATATCTTGTTAGGGTGTGAGACGATGAAAAACAATACGTGGAAAAACATTCAAATCAGAGAAGTCAATACAAGGCAGAATAAAAGTAGGGAAAGTATTCTCTTTGCTCATTTTCAGCATCAAGACAAGTTCACGTCGCCCAAAGGAAATGGCGGGAACCTCCTTGCACTGAACAAAGCACCAAAGAATACTCTGAGAGGAAGGAACAATCATGAACTGAAGAAAAGATTAACAGATGCCCAAGGAAAAAAAAAAAAAAAACAAGTCCAGACTTTATTTTCTGTAACTTTAATGGCAACTCCCACAATACGAGCATCTATGTCCTGAATAACAAATTTTAAAATAAATTAAAATAAAATATATTTTTTAAAAGAAAAAGCTGCCAATCAACTTTCCAGATTTTTTTTATAGTCTATATGTTTCAGCTGCTATGTTTCACTCACTGGTCCTTTAAATCATTTTGACACCAGCATGACTCTATTGAAACCAGCAGGGTTACAGCATAACAGAGCAGAGAATTAGGCCCACTAGTGTGATTGCTAGTTGCTAGACTGAAGGAAAAACAACTTTGTTTGAGGTTCACATAACTTCTTTTAATCACTACATGGGCTGAACTAATCCAAGAGATGTCAGACAATTCCTGTGCTTGGAGGACATCAAGTGAGCCGGATTTCTTTTTTCCCCAGTCTGGGACATTACTAAACTAGCACTACAAATAGTCTGGACATCATAACTCTCTAAAGACACTTCTAATCCCACAGATGTGATTAGCAAATTAACAGAATGGGAAGCCTGGAAGAACCAGCAGGTCATCTAGTCCGCCCTTTCGCCAGCAAATTTCATCCAGTCTTTGAGGCCAGTAACTTGTATTGTCCGATTAAAGCATTCCATGTGTTTCAGTTAAAGCATATTTTCCCAAATGATAAACAGAGCTGAAGATTTTGAAAGAAATTCACTATTTCTCCAGTGATTAACTTCATATTTTAAATAATTTCTTTTTTTTTTTAAAGGCTTTCCAGGAACATCACTGCAAAGACCCAAGATAAATCTGGAAAATATGCCATGTCACAGATAACTGTTGCGTCTGCCATTAATAGGCATTCAAGCTCGTAACATCCAAAAAAACCTAACAAATGGCTTTTAACTTTAGCGAGCAATGTTCTGCTGGAGATGGGTCTCAAGATGCCTTCTCAGGACAGCGCCAGGAGGCTTCCAGGACCACAACAGCAAAAAGTAAAATTCTAACACAATCCCTGAAGAAACATTTCACTTCCAGGCTAAGTAATTTTCTGCAGCTGCTCAGGCTTCGTGACACCAAATAGTAACTCGCAGTTCCCAGAATTAAGTAGTTTGCTACAGCTGCTAACAGTCATTTGCAGGAATAGCCAGGGCTGAGAGATCACCAACACTAAAATCTGCAAGTAGAGGTTGTATCATTACATTGCTTGACTCAACTGTTCTTAAAAATGAGTATTTACTGTGCTATTTAACCCACTCTTTCTCCCTACGTATGTAAAGATGCAAAATTGTTCCCATTACGCATGACAATGGATTTTTGTGCTTTTTACTCTTTCCAGGAAATCTGTCTCCAGATGGCAGAAAGTGCGGCTAAAGACACTGAGATTATTCGATTGCCAATGTTCTTCCAGTGCCCTGCAAATCATTTGAAAGGGCTGAGGTTTTTTGTGTATTCTTTTCTTTAGGATAGAGACAGTAAAAAACATTTACCTGTTTGACAGCACTGTTTTCATTTCATATACTCAGGGAACCCGGATTGCTAACAAAGAATCTGTGCTAGAAAGAGGAAATGGCCACCCCTCCCAATTGATCTAAACCTCACTGTTACTGAACACCGGTGGGTTTCTCCTCTTCATTTTGCATTTAATTATTGTGTAAAGGAATACCACAATAACCTTTGCAGTACCCCAAAACTCACTGGAGACTCACTAGCTCTACAAGCGGACCTGAGGATTTGTGGCTATGGGAGTGGTGACAAGTGGCTTAATGGGACTCATATCATTAAATTGCTTAGCAAATCCCATTCCTCAAATTCTGGCGATAGCCATAATGTTGCTACGCTCTGTTTTGATTAAGGTATTTGAGGCTATGTAAAAGCCAGGCTAAGGTTTTGTCGGGATTAAAGCAAAAATTCTGAAAAAGGTCCTAAGTAACCAACTCACACAGCATTTTGTAGGGACTGACGTACCATATTAATTTAAAGACCCATAAAAGAAATTCAACCTCAATTTTGCCACATTTACCTTATAAAATAACATGTTTTTAGGAAGGTGTATAGAAAAATTGCCACCAAAAAAACAGGTCACACTGGTAGTTCACAAACCATCGCAGTGCTGGCGCACATACTCACTTTTGGTGCCTCCAACAGAGTGGTATGAGCACACACCGATCTCCTGCAGCATCAGATTTAAGAGCTAGGCCCTGGCTTGTTACCCTCTGAGAGAAATCCCACAGCCAGCTTCTCCTGTGAGTCAAAGATGAAGCCAGCAGTGGCTGCCCATATAGTGCCTAGACCTTTATATTTGGCAGATCTGGGAACAGAGAAGACCTTCAGGGTCTTTTCCTGCCTTACCCTGCTGCTCAGCCATGGAAACAGCTGGAGTTGGGAAGGAGAGGCTCTATCCCCTGCAAGATGGCTAATCGTAGTGTCTTTTTGAAGTCAATTATAAAGGAACTGATGACATTGCTAAATTATACTCAGGGGCCTTTTATATTTTTGAAAACCGAGTAGCTTTGAGGAGCAGCATTGCTTAGATGAGGCTTTTTGGGGCAGAAAATGGGTGATAGTGGGAGCTTGCTGGGTTTGCGGCAGCAAGAGGCAGCAGCTGCCACCTGGGAAGGAGGCAAGGCCACCCCTGCCTTTGCCTTGCAGTGCAGAGTCCAAATGCCTTCTTGATTCTCTGCCACAGTCCTTCCTTCTCAGATCTCACTGCCATTTCCAGTTCAAATTTTGGAGGTGGAACGTAGAATCACAGAATGGTTGAGGTTGGAAGGGACCTTTGGAGGCCATCTGGTCCAATCCCCCTGCTCAAGCAGGGCCACCTACAGCCAGTTCCCCTAGACCATGTCCAGACAGTTTCCAATGATGGAAACTCAGCAACTTATGCCAGTGCTCCATCATCCTCACAATGAAAAAGTGTTTCCTAATGTTCAGAGAGAACCTCCTGTGTTTCACTTTGTGCCCACTGCCTCTGGTCCTGTCACTGGACCCCACTGAAAAGAGCCTGGCTCCATTGTTTTTACATCCTCCCTTCAGGTGTTTATTTACAGGCATTGATGAGGTGCCCCTGAGCTTTCTCTTCTCCAGGCTGACCTGTCTCAGCTCTCTCAGCCTCTGCTCACGTGAGAGATGCTCCAGTCCCTTCATCATCTTTGTGGCCCTCTCTCCAGCATGTCCCTTTCTCTCCTGAACTGGGGAGCCCAGGACTGGACCCAGCACTCCAGATAAGTCTCACCAGTGCTGAGCAGAGGGAAAGGATCACCTCCCTTGACCTGTTGGTGACACTCCTCCCTAATGCAATGTAAGGAAGGAAATGCCAAGGGGCCTTATCTTCGCGCACAGAGAAACATTGATGAGCACAACATTGTTCAAAAGTCCTACAGATTCTTCCTGCATATCTCAGCACCCATCTCATCAAAACATCTTACAAAAGACTGAAGTCAAAAGCCTAAACTTCACAACGCCAGGGCACCTTTTGTGTTCAAAGGACAACACTCACTCTGCAAAATTAGCAGCATGAATTTATTTCGGTAGCTGACTGACTCATATGGCTGATGGTATCACTCTCCTTGATAATGCCACCCTAAAGTTTAGTTTGAATGTGGATTATTCTTTTTTTGTTTTATTCTTTTTTTAAAAATTCTGAAAACTGGAAAAAAAATTAATAACAATTGTGGAAAAAAGTCCTCCTCACTTAAATCTTAAAGCGTGTCTGTTCAACTTTTGGCAGTGAATCAGTTCATGAATTTGAAATGTTGCGTAATTTTTCTGTTTCTCAAGATTTCTGGAAAAGAAGTGACATTTAAGCACCTTTCTGAAACTATGGGGTTATATTGCAACCATTTACCTGTTAATATTATTATATATCATCTGAGGATGATAACCAGACATATTCTACCAAGGATCTTTGACAAAATCATGATAATGTAACCCATAATATTCTCAAAAAGATGCTTTTATCTTTGCCCCTCTATTAACAGTAGGAGACTAGTGACTAATATAATTCAGAGTGAAATCAATATTCCTTTGCTTACAAAACAGTCTCTGAAGGTTTTGTGGATTTTAAGTCAATGAAGGCCTTGCAGTGGAAAAATACAAGCATCTGATAAAGAGAGGTCTGAGGTCCTTGTCACTGGCATGGAGAGTGAAGGCCCCCTGATAACCATTAGAAAAATAAGGGAAAGCAGAAAGAAAAAGAAAAGATACCTTAAAGCCTTAAATGCTTTTGGAAATTAGGTACTCAGACTTTGAATGGATTAACATGCCTAAACTTTCTGGGTTTAGAAATTCTATGTTTTTTGAGATCAGCATCGTATATCAGTTTTCTAAGTAAAAATGAGCTCAGATTGCAATCTCAAAAAGAAACAAATTTGTAGAAGGCTGCTAGCCAGGTGAATGCATTTGCACTGGTTCCTGTGATATATGTTACATTTTATACCAAAGATTAGAAAGAAACCACAGACAGATCGTGGCATGTGTAGTATCAGTTCACAGCAGGAACTAAAGATGAAAATCTCTAGAGTCAGAGTTCATGATGAGCTCTAAGAATCCTTCCAGGTGTTTTCATGGAAATTGATACAATAGAATACAGAGATGAAAGAGCAAATATATATTATTTTAAATCATAGCTTCAGGGCTTAAAGCTAAGCTCAGCAGGTACTAGGAGACCCAGCATGGATTTCAAAGCAAATGTACATCTAAAGAAAGCAATTTTTCATTACAGTCATATTTTACACTTCATTCACTTTTTGTTTTCTTTTTTCTCAGTCTTCCTACACTATCACAATCTTTTCTCCTGCTATGTAAAAAAAAAAAAAAAAACACAACAAAAGTTTCAGAAAATGACAAAATGTATTTCTGCTTGTGTTTGTGGCATCTTCATTTATTGTTTCCTGACTATGCGCAGAATTCAGGCATAATTCAACTTACAACTAGGCAAGCCAACAGCTCACGCTCTGCATTTACAAAAGTAATAGTCATGTAACAGTAACAATTAATGCATAATTTCCTATGTCAGATGCACGCTATTGAAAAGGGAGTGGAGAGACAAGTCCCATTTACACTTAAGATCTGCCATGGCATTCTAGAGAAAACAGAAACAGTTTGGAAGTGATAAGAGGACAAGAGTTCTGTCATATCCTTATAGCCATGCGTGCAAAAATAATGTATTCATCTGTATTTCTGAGAGAACATATACTTAATCTTTTGTGTGATGGCCTGTTCCCTACTATCTGAAATAAGCAAGTAGAATCTGAGAGCCATTTATACCATTTCTCACCCTTCTAAACACACAACCAGATTTATACGTGCAAAATTCTCCAAAAGCACGATATGCAGTTTACATGGTCAGAGAAATGACTGTCAGGTTTGGGTTGGTAAGCTCTTACTTGTGTATGCAGGCAAAGATTTTATAGACAAGTATCTGGAAAAATGTACATAAGGTTCAACTCCATTTCACAGAGCACTTTATTGATACTTTTGGATAACCCACTCTATGTCTTAGATCACTATAATGACTTCCAATATACTTGATGGTTTTCATATGGATGGATAGTATCTGTATATCATTTGCATTATGGACCTTTCTATTACACAAAAGAGATACACAGCCTCTAGCTGTGTACTGTTTACAAATAAATGCACAAAATAGATTTTTTTAAAAAATATTAGCTCTTTCTTTTCCTGTTATCAAAAAGGGAACAAATAACGTTCATTTCACCTGAATAGTATAACACAATCCAGTCCTTTGTTCAGTTAGCAAAAAACCCACTTTACAACAGTTCCCTGGAATTTATAGATTTTTCCATTCGCAAGTAAATTTTTTAAAACTTGTAAAAAAAAAAAAAGTCTAAATAATTAGGAATTGACTGCCTAAGAGAAAAAGTTCTTTGAAAACACACTGAGGACAGAAATTATGATTTTATCACACTTTCCCCTGGGTTTTTGCTACCCTGGATGCCAGAACTACAGCCACAGAAAGAGAAATATCAGCAAACATCAACTTTGCAATACAGAGCATAGAGCAGTTCTTTCCAATTCCAGTTTTATAAGAGTAGAGCATCAATATGGGGAATTTTTATTCCTGTACAGGACTCAACACGGAAATAACTTTTTGTGGTCTAGTTGAATTCCAAGGGTACTTCCTCTACCATATTCTGCTTCAAATAATTGCAAAACTATGATATACTTAAAAGATTACTTGAATATAAGCAAAAAAAATGTGCAGAAACACATTGATTGCCCCCAGATGGATGCTAACTGTGTTGTGGCAAATGATAATACTGCACATTCTTTAGCAAATGCATCTATCTATCGGCTAAATTCCATATAGGACTATATGAGAAATTGTAGAATAAATGTAGAATGCATGCTTTACTTCTAAGAGCAATAGAGATAGTGACATTTTAGATGATAGGGAGCAAGACAAATCTTCAGCAGAAAGTAAAAGACAAGAGGGAAAAATATGAAAATGGTTTGGTTTAGGTTCAGAAGGAAAGCAAGAAATCAAAAAAAAATATACAAGCATGAACAAGATATTTATCATCATTATTATTGCCTGCTACAATGGTCCACATTTCTTAAAACCTTTCAGACAAAGATTCTGAAGTATTAGCAGCCTTTCAGGAACTAATGGAGGTGAAAGGCAAGGCCACTGGAAGGAAAATTGAGTTGTACAGCAGTTATGGGATTTATCAAAGGTCAGGCACTGAATTGGTGACGTGGAAATAAAAACATGAAGTTTCCATTCCAATACCCTCATCTCACTACTATACTTCATATAAAAGTTTTGCTGCTTCTCACGGATGTTCTGGCAGAAGCTGAGGGACTTAACAGAGCAAAGCAGTACAATCTGCTATGTTTTTTAAAAACGTATTTGCCTGCCTCACCTTTTTTTTAGGAAACAAGATAGTGTAAAATTCCCTGTAAAAATGTTCTTGCTTCAGTGTCAGTTGGACAACTATATAATATGGGTCCTTTAGTGATATAGTTCAGTATGATGAAGCAAAGTAGAATCTACCAAATAAGAGGTATCAAAAAAACCCTTTGTTCCCCTTGTGAAACTAACTTCAATATATAGATGCATAAAGTTAGGTACAGATTTAGATAGACACAGATATATTTCTAAGTTCAACATTAGTTAAATTATCGTCTGTCTCCACCACATATGTCCCACTGGCCACTCTCTCACTAATGCTCCTTTTTGTTGTCCTGAGCTGAATTTAAGAAACAAGAACAAGTTTAATCACACAAACCAAGGGAATTAGCGATGCCATATAGCATGAGCCCTGTTGTAGCCATATTTAACACAACGAACAAGGTCTGTTTGGATGCAGAGCTGAGTAAGCCAACCACATTAGCCATTTCTGCTGACTGCAGCTGACTGGGAGCACTGGCCCACAGAGTTACCCCATGACTCTGAGCAAGAGAAGCTGTATTCATACACTGAGAACAGTGGATTGCTGCAGCTGGCAGGAAGAGAGTCAATGGCAAGGGTCAGGAATAAAAACCTCAAAATATACCACATATCTTGGAGGTTCACAGAATCATCAAAACTTTTTCATGATTAAGTGAGCCAGATCAGTCCCCTAATTGCCTATAGTTTGTCTGTCATCATTTTCACATGCCATGAATACATTGTAAAAAGTTACCCAGTTGAAAAACTAACCCCTTTATTAGGGACCTAGCTTACACCACATATTATAAAGCACCAGAACAAACAGAAAGAATTTTCATCCTTTCAATGAAGTCTAAATAGCCTTACCCTCTTGAACCGTTCACATTAAACAGCGAGCACAAGGGACAGCCATTTGCTCTCTGTATGCTGCCAGGGCAATCTCCAGAAATCTCTTGCAGCATATCAAAGACCTATGTTGCATGTACTGACATGTATCTGAATTTAAAAAAATTTTAAAAGGTTAATTATCTTTAAGGCTAATGCACTGCAGTTAATTTAAACAGCCAGTGCCTGCTGGGTCACTATTAGATGATATGCCACAATCATGATAGGTAATATTGACTGCAATTTCCACTCCTAGGACTCTGGCTGAATGTAATTTGCTGTGTGCTTCTACAGCAATGAACTACCAAATTTTAGTGAGAGACTTCCTGGCATATCTGTCAGGTGGATCACAAGCAGTCTTGCATTCAGCCACCAGTAACGTGTGTAAATAGACTACATAATCTCACCCTACTATGGCTTATTGCTATTAAAATAGCTCTTATATGTGTAGTTATAATGCTTAACTGCCTTCATAAAATGTTTGGAAATCTACAGGAGGAAAGGATGTCTGTTCTCAGGACTGCTCTGCACAAGTGAAAGGCCCATTGCATGGTCACCTGTGATTGCAGGGGATGAGTTGCCACCCAAAGCATCGCTGGGACTTTCACAAACTTCTGGAAAAATATAATCTTTACTGTTAGATTCACCAAGGAATCTGGGGATCCTGTTACTAAAAGGTAATGCAAAGCGGTGGTGAACAGCTTAGCCACAATCCTAGTTTTTTAGAAGAAGCAGCTGATGCTGTAAAATGATGCTTGAGAAATCAGTAATGGACAGTCAGCCAAATTCTGAGCTCACTGATACTCCAAGTAACTCCAGTGAAATAATGAATTTACACTTGAGATGAGTGTAAATGAGATCAGCACCAGGCCCATTTAACAGATAATGACATCAGTGGCGATGTCACTGGTAGGGATACATGCGATATGCCACATACTCACAGCTCAGTAAAGAACTGCTTCTTGTAAACACATCTTTACCATGTCCCTTCTCTCAGTTGGATTTTCAAGTTGTAATGATGGAGCTTCACACAATCAGGAGTATTTACTGTGGTTTGTCAGCCCTGCAAGCTCACAGACAAGGTGTTCTGCTTCAAAAAAAAAATATTTATTTTGGTTACTTGGATTACTGCCTGGACAGGAAACAATGAAACAGATGTCAGGGAGCTGGATGAGTAATAGAATAATTTTGAAGAGTGATCTGAGCTGCTAAGAAGATGACTCTTGAGAGGTCAGAGGCACAAAACATTTTCCACTTTCTTTCCTTCTGAACTCAGAGCTTGAAGCATAAGCTGTGTGTGATTCAGCCTTGTCAAGCTGGCGTGGTCAGTGCAGCTATTGTTTAGATCTATTCAGCCATTATGAAGGTCTTCAGCAGTGTTATTTCAAGTGGGAGGGGAAAAAAATAAAAATGAAAAAAAAAAAGATCAAAAAAGCAAAAGCAGGGAGATGTATTACAGCTAGAGAAATTGTTGTGCTATTACAGACACAGATATACCAGGGAGGCTAAGAAACCATTAGTTACCCAGCCCCTCCCCAGCAGCACAGCCTGAACTTCCTCCTCCCTCCCATTTAGCGAAGAGCTGCAGTCAGGGCTGTCCTAGTGCTCAGTGGATGTTGAATCATTATTTATGCTACAGTGATAATGACAGCCCTTCTTATTCTGGATAGGGAACCATCCTCCCACCCTAGTGCCAAATGACAGAGGGACGCTTCCTGTCCACAGAGTCTACAGCCAAATCCGGCGGGACAGAAAAAGGGTGTGCGGGTGACACTGTTGCTATCTCTCCTCCAAACTGGGAAAGTGGGGCACCCAGACCTGAAGGAAGTGGCCTGAATTCTCAAGGGAAGCTTACGACAGGAGGGGAAGCCGGTAGCATCTCAGTCCCAAGGCACTTTGATCACAAAACCATCTTCTAACAGAAGTTTGGAAAACGGACAGCTCCTTACCCAGGTGTAACTGGCCTAGGTAATAGTTCTAGCCAGGATAACGAGGGCACATACAGACCCCTCTGCCCTCAATGTGACGAGCAGCCAAAATCCAAAGAGCATTTGAGGGTACAGCACACCTGAAAGGGGACCCCAGATGAACAGAAAATGAGGTTCCCCCCCAAGGACTTGTCACAGCAGGCATGCCACAACACTGTACCAGGGCCAGGTGGTAGCTGCAGTCAGAGGACTTCTGTAACTCTATTACCACAGCATTAAAATGCAAATAGCAAAGTATTCAGTTATTCTGCTTTTATTACCCTATATTGCAGTTATCTGTAGATAACAATTAGTAGACTTTCTGGGGATGTTGTATATCACAATGAAAGCTCTTTGCTTCAGAAAACAAGCACAGAATATGTCTTCATTTGCTTAGCTAAAAGTATGTGTAATGTAAAGAACCTAGACAGTACCAAGACCAAGCCACAACAAAAACAGGACCGAAACTTTGTATTGAAGTAAGATGCTGCCACCTTCGGACCAAATTGAGGATTAACAGAATCTCCATGGAGGTAAAACGCACTCTGAAAAACTGGAAGACAGTAGAAAAGGCAAGAAACAATGAACATCTGAATGCTGTGTCAATAATACCCAGTAACAGTCTTTTCTGGTAAAACATAACTTCAAATTGTATGAAAGAGAGCAGAATAAATTATGACCATGCTTCCTGGAGAGCTTAACATCTATTAATTTTCACTATTCTGTACAACACTCTTCTTGTAAATAAAGGCTTATAAAATGCTGTAGAATAAGTACATCTGCATTCTGCACATTGTTACTCGGCATTGAGAAGTCTTTGTCTTGAGTTGAAAGACGATAGAAATGAGATAGGGAATTGCAGAAAACTAGAAATTAGTTGTTCAGATCAGATTTGGGCTAACACATGGAGTTCAGCGTGTTTTATTGCTCATTAAAAAGGCAGCATGGATTTCTTAATAGCTATAAGTTACACGAGAAAGATCAAGGGGAAGAAAAATGTAAAGGAAATTTTTCCTCAAATAATTTATGGGAAAAGGACAGCCTGTTTTTTCCTTTCACCCTCACCTCAGAGAAATTCCCTGGATTCCTCTGGTATTTGTACATATTTTAGGGATCTGGCAGAAACTGGAACTAACCATGAGAAAGCCTTTTCCCTCACCTTTGAGATGGGAATGCTCTTCTCTGCCAGCTTCTTGGCTATGGGACTCCATTGGAGTCAGGATTTCAGCAGCTCACCAGCCAAAGGCTTACAGAATCATCCGTAAGATGAGCATCTGAAAAGCAGAGAGGGCATACAGCAAACTTAAGGAAGCCTCCAGCTATATTTACTTTGTGAAGTATTTGCACAGAAGTGGGATGTCTGTATACACTTGGCACATGAGAGCCCAGAGAACTCTCACTTGTGATTCAGGACAGCAAAGACAACGGTGCCAGGGGTGTGGCTGTCACCCTGTGCGAATCAGACAAAAAAACAAGCACTCCAGGTTGTTTTGGTGGTGTAGATCAACAGAGCCCAGCTGAATGCCACAGGTGGTCAGGACCTCAGAGTCCACAAGATGGTACTCACAGCACTGTCCAAAAAAGGACCTGCTGCATAAATCCGGAGTGCTGCTTCCCAACAGGCTCCTGAGCAGGGTACTCAGCTGTAAGATCAAAGCACGCCCTTCGGTGGCTCAGCGCAGAGAGCAATCTGCGCCTTCCAAAGAAACACAGCCAAGTTCCAATACTGGATTTCTTTCTGAAAATCAGAAATATTTTGCAAGTCTTTGTAAAAAACTTTTTATGTGGAGACATAAATACATTTCTAAAATACAGCACTTCTTGTTAGCGGGATTTCTTAATGACGACTTTAACTTGCTCTCAGACTTCAGTTATGCTGAAAAAAAGTTAGCACAGCAAAGATCAGGCTGCATGAAAGTCTGCACCAGTCTTTTTATGTGCAGGAACACATCAAAGGGCTTCAAGGGGTTTAATAATGGAACTATGACAGCCTGAAGAATAAACAGAATTTGAGTGGACAGATGCACAGGACTTAGAGCTTAATCTAGGAGTCTGCAACTTGCTGAAAGGAGCCAATATTAAAGTAATTATGCATTTAAAACAATTACTATTTATTCTTCAAAGAGTTATACTCAAGTGAAGTAACCCATTTTAAATTATTTCTGGTAATTGCATTGCATTCCCAAATTATATGTCTACATACTCTTTGAACTAGGCTTTCCAAAAAAATCCCAACCCACCCCTGTATTTTTGTTTAAAGATTACCCCCCATCTTGAATTCTTCCCCTCTAGCTTATCATTTCCTGCAAGCGTAATGTAGGGTGTTAAGCCTGAGTAAATACCACTAATTTTAGTTTCTGTATCTAGGACAGAAGTCAGTTTAACAATGAACAATTGCAAATGCCCAGATTGTTCACTTACCATTGCATTATGATAATCCAGTAAATTCTATAAAAGTATCAAGGCATTCCTATTAAAATAGTGTTAGCTCACCAACACATAATTGCACTTAGCAAAATGATTGAACACAAACTTAGAAGGGATCGTTGTTGTGCTTCAGGTAGCATAAAATAACTTTCTATTCAGGAATGTCAACATTTAAAATCTCATTTTAAATAATTCCCAGAGCACCCACGATTTCTACTAAGACAGTCACATTACTCTTGTGTAGCAGAACCAAGGGGCCAAATTCCATCATCTATACCTTCTACTCACTAGCTGGGACAGTAGTGTAAATTTTACTTCTAAGTATAATTAACACAGTTAATGATCAGTTTGTGGGGACATTTCCAGCGTTTCTCTTAAGAATACATCCTGCTCACACATACATACGGAGCTAATTTTAAACTAGGTGGCCGTAATATTGCTGGCAGCGTAACTGGCCTGCAGAGCAGGCTCAGTACAGACTCTCCTCCATGGAACCAGGAGGTTCATATTCGCAGCGAACGCAGTGCTGATTCTAAATGCAATGGCTCAGTTTGCCACAGACAGCCAGTTCACCAGACCTACTCACTCTACCCAGACAGCAATTCCTCACCCTCTGCACCCTCAGCCTTGTCACACTGCCCATCCTCTTTTGTCCCAGCTTGAGAATGTGTCTATGGCTAGATTTGCCTCACACAGGCATTCGCTAGCTAAGCCAGTGATCTCTTCTACCTTTATCTTCTACCATATCAGAAGAGAAAGATCAGCATCTTCAGAGAGGGAATGTTACATCCACCTCAGACCCTATCACAGGGGAGGGAGACCTGCCCATTGAAGAGAAGCTTCCACAACACAGAAAAGCTTTGAAGCAAGATTAAAGACACTTTTGTATCATTTTCATTATTGTTTTCTAAAGTAAGGACAGAATTCCCCTGACTATAGAGAGACCGCAGATGAGCTGCTTAGACTAGTTCTCTGGAGCTGAATTCAGTTGCTTAAACTTTGGCATCTAGTGAGATTTGTGTTGCTGCAGGGTTTCTAACACATCCTATGGCTTTGGAAGGTACGACGGAGGACATATAAGAAGCCTACTCTGCTCTGGCGTGGTAGCCAGCAGCCATGCTGAGTACCATCGCAAACTGCGTAGAAGCCTACGCTTATGCAACTGAAGTGAGTCTCTACCGTTTAGGCAATCTAGAGTTACTTATGACGACTCCCGTGCTTATTTTCTAAGCGCACATCTTCACTATTGGAAGAGTGTGGGATTTCTATTTTCTGGAGAACTAAAGTCTATGAACTATCTATCCTACAGCAAAACCACAGTCAGAAGTGGGCACATTCCAAGTGTGGGTAAGCCTGCTGATGACAATTATGTGTCACGGACCTCACAGTGACACTAGAATTACTGGTTTTGCTTGTTGCAACCTCTGGATAGATAACATGCTTTATTTACCTTGGATAAAAAATATGGAAACCAGCTCTAAGTATTCAGTGGACATCTTACTTGTATCTTGCATCTTACTAGTTCGTGATCTATTACAGAATTTGGTTAATATGGCTATGAACCAGTAATATCTGAAGTCCTGATAGCACGTAGACCTCTTTAGGAGCTGTTAAATCCTTATGAGAAGTAATTTCCTTAAGTAATTTCCTAGTCTAAAATACTTCAAGATCAACCCATTTCCTAAGTCCCTTAAAATGTCCTCGTAAATGTTTTGGGTGGCACATCAAGCCATTTCCAGTTTTTTAAGTAAGGGATGTTTAAGCAGTTCCATAACACTATCAGTCATGCGATATCTAGAGGCCTTTTCCATTAATAAGGAAATACGATATTACTACACTTTCCCTACTTTAAAGTCTCCTACTTAAATTGTCTTCCTCTTGAAGGCACTTAGAAATATCTCAGCATCACCCCTGTCTTTATCCTGAGGTGAAAAATACGGGATCCATAGTGCCTGAGGAATTATGCATGGGGTAGACGGCTGTTCTAATTCATCTTGTACAGCCAGCTACTTTTCTTGGTCACCTGGTTTACTCTCAAGAAGTCGTCTCCCATCTTCTATGTCTTCCCTGAGTCAAAAACCTCAGTCTAATCTCAAGCGTGGTCAGTCAACAGCACCCCTGTATGGAGCAAAGGTATCTCCCCAGCACCTAAACATCTTGGTGGCCCATTCCAGCTTCAGGTGTCCAGCAAGCTTGGTGGATCGTACTAGCAAATGTGTCCTCCTGCCTGAGTCCACCTCTGACCCTAGAACAACATGGCTTTTCTAGCACTTCAGGCAAGCGGTCTGTGGCTTTTTTAGTTCTTTATAATTCAAATTCCTTTCTCTAACAGCTCCTTGAGCTGATCTTTCCTGCACTGTTTATAATTCATTTTTTTCCATTCTGTCTTTTCCTTCTGCCTTCTGGAAAAGGACGCAAGAAAACAAGCACTTTTCTCTTGCTTTTTCTTTCAGCAATACTGTTTTTTATTAGTATGTTTTTCTTCCATTAGTCAGCCAGTACCCACTAAAATGGCCTAAACTCACTCCTTTTGCTTCCTAGTGAGAAAATGTTGCATGTGGAGTCCAGAGTTAATCTGCCCTGTGGAAAAGCTTGGTCTACAGCAAGGACCAATGCCATTTATGTTGTGTTTGTAAAACTAAGCAGCTAATATAGCATCCAACTTTAGAGGAACTCTGTTCTACCTGCAGCAAAAATAATGAATTTTCAGATAGAAACATCAATTTTATAGAAGATTATCTTCAGATCTACTGCCATAGATGCACATAGAAAGTGGGATATGATAAGCAAGAAACACGACTTCTGTCCTCAAAAGTTCATTTCTCCAGTAAAACCGCATGTAATCACACATTGTACATACATTGGAGAAGGGAGTAAAGGAAGTGCCCTAAAATAACATATATGTAGAAAACCTCTTATTCAAATACATAAGCAGATGCAGACTAAAAAAAATTCATAAATACAGACTGAAAGCCTGCAGACAAGGAAGACTGTAAGAGTGGGGGATATGCAAAAGACTCTTTGGGAAAATATTACTAAAATTGCTATATCTACTGCAAATAAATGAAGTTCTTATTATTCCAAGAAATAATTAACATGCTAATCCAATGATTTCCAAAAAAATGAAGCCATGTAATGTTAGGATTGCAGTTTAAGAACAGTTGCTTCTGTTGTACTTTGATTTTGGACATGAGAGGATTGTTTTCTCCTCGTATGAAAATGTGCAATGATGTGCTACTCCGGAGCACCTGTTTATAATTCACGAATATCATTGCTTCTCTCTGACAGTGCTCACTTACTAAGGATATTGTGCTCGTTACCATTATTTCAGCCCTGTTATTTAGTCATTGATTAAGCATCCTTTGGGCTCATTTCCATAATTGTATAACAAGAAGAAATCTGTGTAAGTATCAATACCATGTCAACGGAAGCTTTAAGTGTTTGCAGAGCATACCCACATGCTTTGCATACAACTACGAAATCTGCACTTCACTGTCAGCTGAAGCAAATAGTATGGCTTCTGCAGACTTCTCTCCCTGCCCAAAGAAAAGCAAAGTAAAAAATGTGAACCTTGTGTACCTATGAGTTGCACAATTCAGCATTTCTGCTAATATCTTGAGGTCTCTCAACAAAGTGTGCAGGAGGGCCCAATCAAGCTCATTTCATATGTAAAACGAGATTCAGAACAACCCATGTACAAAAAGCCCCTTTGCTCTAAGGCCAGTAAGTGATGCAGTTCAGGTCCTGTCATTTCATCTAAAACATTTTAAAGGTGGCTGACTAATATTCTTGCTCTGTGAGCCAAACAAAAAACAAAATCTTCATCTGTCTGAGGGCCACAAGACATACACCACACCCTTTAAAGTGCTGAAAAGGGGGAACTCCTGGAATAGTTCACAAATAGGACAGGATAATGGTGCCATAGCGTACCACTGTAAGATTAGGTTGGGAAGCTGGGAATGCCATTGCATCCTCAGAGTGCCCACATAGCGTTTGCTGAATAACGCTTGATGAGTCATTTCCTCCCTTAGTAAAAACAGAGATGCCTTGGATGTGCACCTGAACTATGTATGAACCATGCTGCAATTCAAAAAATGAAAGCAAACAACATCTATTTTCAAGTAAGGGAAAGACTGTGGTTTAGAGTCACCTTTTTCAGTGCTTAGAAAATTCTTTTAGAAGTTTGACTCTAAGCAACCTGAGAGACAGAGATTCCTTTTCAAAAAAACAACTTTTAAAATCCAGTTTCAGTTTCCATTTAATAATATTATTTTTCTGCAGAATTCTTCTGGAAAAAAACATTTTTAATGGACACATATCAACAGACAAAAACATGCATTCTAGTCACTTTACAGACAGCTTTTAGACAAGGAAATTTTCATGTCCTTACAAGCACAGAATTTTGAAACAAATGTATTGTGATGATTCTATGTGTGGAATACAGATGTGTCAGTTATACAAAGTGCCTTGTGAACGGTGCTTTAACCAGAAGGTTAGCCCCTACCAAGTGATCTTCTTTTGCCTGCATTTATAAGGCAGATGAATGAGAATGATATACGAACAGAACTTACTCTTTTTTCCTACTCCCATGTGCTTGTATGCTTGCACATGTGTCACATCCAGCTTGACAAGCCAAATATCATCCCAGGCCAGAACTAGCTTCTCAGAGTTTCTTAGCAAAAAATGAACCCCATCTGAAACTGAGTTGCTTGGAACAGGCAGGTGAGAGATGAGACAGGTTTGTCAGGGAACTCCAGGAAACCAGGCTTGTGATCCTGCTGTTCCTGGTCAGAGAGTAATAAATGTTCCCAAAAGCAGCTGCCTTCTCACACATTCTGACACCGCTGTCTGACACCAGCAAATTTGATTATCCCTGTCTCTAAAGCAGATAAACACAGTTAGGGATCCAGAGTCACGCTGTCAAGAGCCTGCTGTTGTAGGTGATTGAGTGCTTTGCCTCTATCCAGAGCTGGTCTTGCCTCTTGCTCACCTAGGAGGTAGCCAGAGCTGCAACTCCCTGGATGCCAAGCTGTGCCCTGTCCCTTATCCATTCTTATAGTAAAATCAGAATGAATGAAAAGAACTACCTGTCTCTTTACAGCAAGTTTTTACAGTAAACAATAATAAAAGTCCATCAGTTTGTAGATACTGTGTTAGCATGTACTCCTCCACAAGTTACTGCTATACTTCCATATTATACTTTGGTGCCTTACGTCAAAGCTATTTATTGGCTACTCCTTTTTTGGGGATCAAAGCAGTTTCAGAGTAAGAAAAAAGCTTTGGGTCATTAATTTGAACATGGGAACATTTATTTGTTCTTAACCATGCTTCAGAACCACTCACTCCATGCTGGCTGTGCTGTCACAATGCAGACATTAGAAATAGCACATACCATATCAGACATGGAAGAAGTATCTTCACTCAACTTCTTCACAGAAGACAGAGAAATCAACTTCCCTGATGGTTTAAATCCCAACAGAAGGAAGATACACTTGAGGGACCAGAGAAGCAGTGGGCCTCCCTGTGATTTTAGCCTGAGTGAGTTGGTATGAAGTGAGCAAGATCTGCCCAGGTAACCTTGAATGAAATACTTGCATAAACTGCCAAAAGCTTGGAGATATTGTTTTCTACTTTGACTTTAGAAATATTCCAAATGCCAAGAGAGAAGCTGTCAAGGACACCACTTTTCTGTAGGCCACTGCTTATGAAGTTCACAAAGCAGTTTTTATGCATGGTAGCTACACTGCAAGCATATTCCAGTCTCCTGTCAATAACAGCACCTCCACAGCCACCATAAGCAGAGTTGACATTGGGAATTTGATTAGATTATAGATGTATAGTCAAATGCAGAGTGAATAAAACAACAGTCCTTCGGCCAAGTGGCCAGGTGTGTCCACTCACATACTGAAGCTTACTGAAGTCACAATTCCCAGCAGTTTTCCAAAGTCACAAACACATTCCTTTGGAAGAAGATTGTAAGTGGGTTGTGCCGCATATGTAATGAAACAACAAAATGAGAGAAATAACCAAGCTGCTAAGTAGAAAGTTAACTAATTATAAAGTTTTTCAACACTATCTAGTTGTCCCATGAAACTTTTAAACTAAATTATGAACTCAAGAACATAGTTTAGGAAACATCTCGAATTTTTCCTTGCAGTTGGCTTTCTGAGAACATAGGCTTTACAAAATTACTCCAGGAATTTCAGAGAGAAGGATGAATACTAACACTGTCAGGAACAGTTATTTAATTTTTTCCCTATAGTCAGATAGTAAGCACAAGTGAGTGTATTAATTATAGACCCATATTTTGCTGTTATCTCAGCTGAACAGATCAGAGTTATGCCTATGAGCATATACCTACCAACCCAGTAAATATACAGAGTTACTGAAAGCACATTCTAGATGAATAACATTGATCAACGATCCAAAAACTGAGTAATTAAATCATTATCTACCTGAAGCTGCAGTCATACAGCAGAATGAGGGAGCAATCTCATCACTGTGAGAGGCATCAGCAAGGAAACAGCTACAGATGGTAACTCTGAATCCCTTTCTACACCTGGATCAAAAACACTCCACTCAGAGCCACTGCTTTCACTTAAATTTATCTCACACACTCAGAGCTGGAGTTACAAACACAGCAATTAGAATTAGAGTCCTTCACAAGATACGTGCATTTCATGATTGCTTTAACAGTTATTTTTTTAGAACAATTAAACGTCTGATTTTCTAAGTGGATTCTCAGTTTTATTTCCATCTCTTGCAACAAATGAATCAAATCACTGACAAGTTAACAGCTCTTTTTACTCTTCATTGTGCTTTGTTTGGCTTACTGTGTTTTAATTGCTCCGACTAAGCAAAAGGACCTTTTGATTTTGTTTCAACCCAGCAAAACTAAAAATCAACCTCCCCTGGTTTATTTTCCTTACACCAGCTTTAACCCTGTAGTCAATATGTGCTTTAAAAAGTGAAGTAGGTGGGTCAGATGCCTTCGTCCAAACACTTTTCAGGAGTGCCACACACTGAGGTCGTAGGAATGACAGACAAATGCTCTTTGAAAGCTTTTGCTCTGAATCTTTAACAAGGCACAGCAATGGCTCCTTTCCAGCAACTCCCTATCGTATTCCATTCTAACAGCCATTTTCCAGCTATATCTACAGCTAGGATCTATAACTTGAACAAGAAGGAAAGAACAAAAAGGATGCTAGAAGATTAATGATCTTTGGAACTATATCACCACAATTCCAGCTTCAGTCACCATAAACAGAAACACATGAACAAAATCAATATATCATGTTGGCCCACTGACTGAATATGCTTTCTATAAACTTCAGAAGAATAGCATTAGGCTAACTTGGGCCTCTACGCATCACCCTGAAAATCAACTACAGCATATCCAAGAATCTTCTCAGAATGCCCCTCATGATGCAAAACTTCCTCCCCAATTATCTGTTCCCACAAAGAGCAGTAAATGTTCTTTGCCTGAACAAAGAAACATTGCAGACTCGGTTTTGCTAATATGACTGAAGATTCAGCTAGCATAGATGTAAACAAGTAGATTTATTTCAGAATCTTTGCATGGCCTCTTGCATGTATTAAGAAATATGGTACGTAGAATTAAATCCTAATATACACCAGCAAATTTCTGATAAAATAAATCCCAATTAGGACCTATGGAAAAATGCTTCATTTAATATATGTATGTCAATTATTAAGTTAAAAAGGGTAGAAAGGATGAAGTTGGGAACTACCGACCTATCAGCTTCACCTTGTTTCCTGGGAAGATCATGGAACAGATCCTCCTAGAAACTATGCTAAGGCATATGGAGGACAGGGAGGTGATTCAAATAAGTCAACATGGCTTCACCAAGGGCCAGTTGTGCCTGACCAACCTAGTGGCCTTTTGTGATAGAGAAGAGAAGTAGACAAGGTAGATCAGTAGACATCAGTAGACAAGGGAAGAGCTACAGATGTCGTCTGTCTGGACTTCTGTAAGACCTTTGACATAATCCTCCACAACATCCTCTTCTCTAGATTGGAGAGATATGGATTTGAGGATGCTTGATGGATGAGGAACTGGTTTGATGGTCGCATCCAGAGCGCAGCAGTCAATGGTGCATTGTCCAGGTTGATATCGGTGACAAGTGGTGTCCCTTGGGGGTCCATATTGGGACCACTACCGTTCAATAGCTTCATCAATGACATAGAGAGTGCAATCAAGTGCACCCTCTGCAAGTTTGCAGATGACACCAAGCTGAGTGGTGCGGTCAACATGCCTCAGGGGTGGGATGCCATCCAGAGGGATGTGGACAAGCTAAAGAAGTGGGCCTGTGCAAAATTTCTGATGTTCAACAAGGCCAAGTGCAGGGGTTCGGGGCATTATGCTACTAATAAATTATGTGACGAAAACATGAAGCTGGGCAGCTACTAGTATTTTCACAAGCATAGTCTTATTTGCCAGTGAAATCAACTGCCTAATGGATTATGCAACAAACCTTAATTGTATTTTGGATCACTTAATCATCTTTAATATGTAACTGGAAGTTCCATTTGCTTTCAAATTCTGTCAAATGATGGAAACTCATTGTACCTAAAAGCTTATTTGGATTTATTTATTAAGAAAGAATAATTATTTTTTTTTGTCTTAAAATACTCCTAAATTGCAAGCACAACCCTAAGTATTAACTTAAATACAACTCAAGGAAACATAGAATAAGAACCCAGGGATGACTTGGACATAGAAACCCAGAATAAAGACACTGTGGAGGCCTACCACTAGGGTTTTGTCTGCTCATCAGTTCTTACTGATCTCTTAGTACTAAAATGCGAAGCAGACGGTCGTATTTGCTGGTTTTATAAGATATTTGTGAAGTACAACCTTGTATCACTCAATGAGTTCTGATATTTGCTGAGGTGAGTTTTCAGGGTTTTTTTAAAAAAGTGTCCACCACAGTAATGTCAGAGGCAGGGAGCCCAGAAACAGATACAGTGCTTAAAGGAACTAATTAATTAAACAAGGTTGAATAGAACAGCATGGAACAGAAGATATTTAAAGTACCTTTTTTCTCCCTGTTTCCGCACCATGGTGACTAATGTTTATTAAGTCCCCATAGTGAGATATTGAGAGATTTTTCTCAAGACCTTGTGCTGTTTTAAAAGGAAACAATGGCTTGTGGTAAAGTCAACTCATGCTGAGATACATTAACTGCATCATGTTATCAGCTGATAATGGTGCTATTAACACATTACCCACTGTGTATATTTGTGAATCAGGATGTTTCCTTGTTAATGGAATTGAGCCATTTTCTCTGAAAGGGCAAGTATTGGGCATTTTGACACTATTTTGGAGGGGGAATGGGGAATATAGCCTCATTTATTGGGCTTTTTTTTTTTCATGGATATTACCTCTTTAAACTTCAGGAAGTGCATTTACTTTTATTCTATTGTCTTGCCTTGAGATTTCATTGAGACTTTTCATAGAGCACAATTCTTTCAAGAAAAGAAAAATATAGAAATATGTTATGTTGGAGAACGGTTGCTTCACTAATTCTGAACATTCCAAAAGGTCAACAATCTAATACAACACTAAATAATTACTCTTAGATTGCAAAATTGAAAGGCAGTTGCTTAAGTACAGCAGATTTTTTTCTTAGTTTGGTCGCACTGGCCAGACTCTGGAGTGTAACAGAAAGTCCAGTTTCTTTATGTGTTAGAGCAGAGCTGGAGATAAAAATACTTCCTGTAGAATCAACATAATCAGTAAGTGTATCCAACCACAGGTTTGTTACACATGACTAAATGTGTGACATTGTAACAAAATGTACTCTTTCCAGCAGAAATAATCCAAAAGAAATTGCTGAGATTTTCAGGCTATATTTGCCTCATTCTGAATCTGAGTCCATGGTATAACTAATGATGTAATCATAGAAAAAAATGACAACACAATTATGTGATTAAATATGAATGTTATTTGTGCTTTCCCATGTATAAAACACACATTCTGATCAATTTGTAAACATACATTAGCAAAACCAATGCAATATTTTTCATCTATAATCAATTAATGAATTTGCAAAGAAAAACAAATTACAGTGCTTTTTAAAATTTGACAGTAAAACAATCCAAGGAACAGCATTCCAGACGAGTAAACCCTGAAAGAAATCTATTTATTCTAGATTTCATAAGATAACAAAATTTTAGCTGTCTACTCACAACTTCATAAATTTTCTTGAAAGTATTTCCAGATGAAAATAAATAAATAGTTGTAATGAAACAGAAATAGGCGCATCTCGCTGGAAGCTGTAAATTTTGAGGTTTCTGTCTCCTAATTTTATTATACAAAAAGAGTGTAAAGACACAAATACAGACAATACATGCTGCTATGAAGAAGTATGACGTAGTCTGTGTCATATCACAGAATCATCATGGTTGGAAGGGACCTCTGAGATCATCAAGTCCAACCACAAAAAAACCAAAACAAAACAAAACCAACCAACCAACCAAACAAACCTACCAAACCAACAACACACACAACACCCCACCACATCACACCCACCCACAAACCAACAATCTCAGGCACTAGAGCATGGCCTGAAGAGCCACGTCTACACATTTCTTAAATACCTCCAGGGATGGCAACTCCACCACCTCCCTGGGCAGGCTGTTCCAGTGCCTGACCACCCTCTCAGGAAAGTAATTTTTCCTAATATCTAATCTTATCCTCCCCTGCCACAGCTTCAGACCATTTCCTCTGCTGCTGTCATTATTCCCTTGGGAGAAGAGGCCAACCCCCACTTCTCTACAACCTCCTTTCAGGTAGTTGTAGAGGGCAATGAGGTCTCCCCTCAGCCTCCTTTTCTCCAAACTAAACATGCCCAGTTCCTTCAGCCTCTCCTCGTACGGCTTGTTCTCTAGACCCCTCACCAGCTTGGTGGCTCTCCTCTGGACATGCTCCAG